>CM040182.1:37502036-37919536 GCA_022606455.1 Callitettix versicolor
AGTTATTATCCTTTTGGTGGTATTCAAAGTATAACGTGTGTTGGTGATTTTATTTCAGTATTGTGTTGGTTATTTTTTTTTCTAATTTTATCATTATTATAGCTTTTTGTTACAATGTACATTTACTTGATATTGATGTGTTAAATGCATATCACATGTTCAATTTACGTACTGCTAAAAAAAAAAGTGCTAATGGATTATCACCTTAACTTGATTATGCAAATTGTAGAAGTACATTACACACCTAAAGAAGGTCAGGTTCCTTGACACACAGTCCACATCCGACTACTGAAAGACATCTGTTGCGACTCACAGGACATCATTTCATGCAACCTCTACCAAAATGTTATAAACGGAAAAGAAAAATTTAAAGAAAGTGTTATGTTTGTTACTACATGAAAACAAAAATGAAAGACTTCCTTTGAATGTTCATAGTTTAGCGTTACACTGTGTGTATAGTCTATATAAATGTTTTGAAGATTTTTTTTTTAAACAAACAATTTTTTTTCATTTTTATTAATTTTTAAAATAAAATAAATGAGTTTTGATTAATTAAAATTTGTTGTTACTCCTTTGTGATAGTTTCAATGTTAATATGCTACTCACCCTGATCTAAGCTTTAAAGACGCCATATGCCGTCTTTACTCACCATAGGGTAATTCCTTCTTATTCTTCTTAGCATATTGATTTTTGTCACCATTTTATGATCGACATCTGTTATAAATTTCACTTTTAATTTTCCATACCTCAGTTAAATCCCTGTATAATTCATTCTCTCAAAATGTCTCTATTCTGAATAGTGATAATGCTATAATGATTAAATTACTATCAACAACTGAAAAATATTGCCCAAGGTGTGCCTTATACATTTAAAATACAGTGTATTGCACGAAATATTGTAACTTTTTTTTAAACTTGTCATGTTGTGGAACTCGTTTGTGCAACACCTGTTGCGCAATTTGTTCGATACTGTATGACTTTCTTTATATGTGGCAGTTATCACAAAATAACCAAATTTTAGTTATTCTCGTTAGTTACACCTCATGTTAAACAGCCAGGTTTAGTTGTTAAAAATTATTGATTTGTAGATATGAAATGAAATAAATTCATTTCTACAGTGCTTAAAACTGTAATTAAAATTAAGTAATGTTCTTGTTGAGCAGGCCCAGTTAAACAAAGAATGATCCATCTTAACTTCCTCATTTATTTATACCTTTGGCTGAAACTGCTGGTACAAAGGGAGCCAGATATGTTACAGACAATATGGTTCATTGTCTTCAGATTGGTTTATTAACATTCATCACTATTAAAAAGTGGTCAAGTTAGAAAAATATTTTTAAAACTCTAGTAGAAGTATATGTTGTACTTCACCCAATTAATGCCACTGAGAGAAAGGACATTGATGGGCTTCTTATAATTTTATTTGACAAAGACTGGGAAAATGAGAAAATCTTAGATTGCTACAAGAATTGTAACTGGTGGAGAGTGGCCAACATCTGAGGCTAATGAAGATGAGGGTATTATTTTATGACACTGTTTAAAACACAACTATGCCATTAATTTGTAAATTATTCATTCCTAAAGACAGTAACCCATAACTTTCCGTCCTTAAAGTTTTTGTTTTTGAATTTGTTAGTTTTACCTGATAATCATAAAAATCTTTTGACGATGAACTGTATTATTGCAAAACTTTTTTATTTTTATGTGTTTTCCCCCAGATAATGAGCCAAACATAACCCACATATGTTCATATTCTGGACTATACAAAAGCTCATTTGTCCAAATTTAAGAGCTTTTTCCCAACAGACTATTGAGTTTTTATTGTAGCGAGTCATGTAAAATGATCTCAAATGCCAATAAACAAACATATTAAAACCTGTTTAAATATTCTCAACAAAAAAAATCTATATTTTTAGTTTTGAACCAAACATTTTTATTTGGTGGACCTGGGAAGTTTTACATGTCACCTCCTCAAATGTTTCACTGCAGTATTAGTATCAGAGTTATTGTATAGTATATAAATATTTGGAATCCAATAAAGACTGCTAAAAATGGGTATAAAATACATTGTGTTCTATATCCTTTAGATGTTTGTCATTTAATGAGACAGTTCAATAAACATTTTTAAAATAAAAGTTTTGAATTTACTTCTAGTTATATGTTTATGCTGCATTACACAGCTTATGTTTTAAACTTTGTATTATATTCCTTGTTATCAAAAGAGTTAAATATGTTTAAAATATATATTCAAATTAGAAGTCACCTTATAAATGTAGGCCTATACACATAAAAGAAAAATACACTGTAGAATAATATAGTCCTCTTTATGACCCTACTGGTTTCACAGTCTGTGTAACCACTGTGTATTTTGTTCATGTGTAAAAACCTTATTCTTAATATACCGTAATTTAAATATAAAAACAATATATATATTGTACAACAACAGAAATATATATATATATATATATATATATATATATATATATATATATATAAACTAAACACGCGTTGACATATGGAGTTACAATCTAGAACTGTGGACCCCTGATGAACAGTGCTATTTTAGCAATTCATCTGGTAACTGAAGGATGCATCTCAATTTTTAAGTCTTGTTTGAGCTTCTTGTTAGTAAGATAGTGTCTTCCTCTTATCCCCCGATCTATCAATCCAGACAGTGTGTGTAAAGAAATCATCATTCATAAAATCTTTCAAAAAAACAACTTGTGTTCTCACTTTTCCTGTACCACTAACCTGAGTCTTGCATTGTCTTCTACTGGATATCTTGAAAAGCCATAGTTTGAAGACAAAAGAATTAAGAGGCATGTCTTAACAAAGGAGACAATGTTACTAATAACCAGTATTGACTCATCTTAGGTCAACAGGGCATAAAACGAGAATGTGTGTTTTTGCATTTAAAAATAGTGACTTATGATTAAACCAAAAATACACACCTGATGATAGATGATATAAAGGTAAAAACATGAGATATTTAAGAGGACTGAAACAAAAGACTGCTAGTAGAAAGTAAAAACAGCAGTGTTAAACAAAATTTTCTCTTTAGAATAACATTTTGAAAACAAATTTATACAAACTCAGTTAACAGAAATACTGTATGAAAGTTTCATTGTGTTTAATTTTATTAAAAATATTATAGATAAAACACACAGAAACAATTCCAAAATAACAAACTGTCTAAGATAGAAATTTTGCATTTGCATAACAAGTACTAGTTTTTTTTTACCTTACGAATAGAATAAAGAACAATTGAGCCAGGTAATTTGAGTTAAACATTAGTTTAATGTTGATCTATGTTATTTATATCATCACCATTTATCAGAATAGTTTTCATAACACAGTATACCTAACATTTTAACACATATTGTCACAGAAAAGACAGGATATGAAGATTTCCACAACTTATATTGCAAGGAACGATATGTGAGTTGGATTTTTTAAATAATATACAGTATTAACATAATAATAATATATTAAAACCAATACATTTCTTGTCTAATTGTTTTCAAATAATAAATAAATTATTATTTACTAAAATTTGAAGGAAAAGCAATGGCAGCTTTAATGAAACACCCTAAATTTAATTAAAATAATTTGTGGTTTTTAGAGATGTTTGTTGGATTGTATCTCATATTATCCAAATGACTATGATGATTTTATTCCAATTTAGTACATAAAGATTGTCACTACTTCTTTTTAGAATTTTTCTTAAAAATTATTATTGTGATTATTATTAAATTTGACTCTTGAAAATGTAGCTCTTGCCCTTTATTAGAGTACACAAGGTACTTGATTATCCAAACTTTATGGGAAAAAGGCTGTTACACATTCATTAATGAAATTTTGAATAAGCAGGGATGCCACAAATATGTAACTTTTGGTGGGGCCAAAGACATCAAATAACATTATCATGAGCTGCCACACAGATGTTTCAATGTCTGATGCGGATAAGCAAGATTTTATGTACCAAAAACAATTCTCACCTGTCACCAGTGTAAGACTCATTTTTAAGGACAGGTTTTAAGCAAATAATAAGGTAAAAATAAACTAAAGTGGTGCATTACAATATTTTTACTTAAAAATAATATACAACATGATAGCCCAACCTGCTGTTTTTATCATTGTAACATAGCCACCGGACCACATATTCAAATTATTAGGATTATGACCTATTCTTCCCATCAGTGGTCTATCCACTCACCACATAAAGGCTACTGCGGTTTCGAAACTTGTTTCATCTTCAGGCCATTATACAAAATGTTAAATACCTCTTTCGAGGTCGTCACAAAGTCAAACAAAACATTAAAACACACATCACAAACACTGAGCACAATTACACGTTAAAAATATCTGCTGTTTTTAAATTATCTCTGTGAAAAAGTTACATTCAAATGCCTTGCCCTGTAAACAAGTTTGATAACATAAACAAAAGTCTGGCCATATTGGTGCCTGACCATCAAGGTTGCACAATATGTATTTATTTACTTATTATAAAAAAACTGTCAATATGCTTCTGTTTTGTTTTGATTTTTGAGACATTGTTAAGGCATACATATCTAATTACTTGGTGCAATATAATAGCAGCAATATCAGTAACTAAGAATTATTCCTTTATTTTGAAATATTTTTAAACTATAAAAGCAGTGAATCCTGTACAATAGGCCAACTTTTGTCATAACGGAAATGTCAGAAAATTCTTTTTTTTATCTAAACTTTCTTAAATTGTTTTATAAAGCCAGAACTTTTTAAAAATACAAATCTAATAATTGTGTCTCTAGTTTACACACGGGTAATTTATGTTAGTGCTAGACAAAAGAGTTTTTCACCACCACCCATTCAACCCAATTATCTGTGACTAACTTAGCTTAGCTTAGTTCTAAAGAGTAAGGCAACACTGTGTTCCTATGAGGTTCTTGAATAATTTTTAATTTAAACAGGTCAAAAGTGAAATTTTAGTGTAGTGTTGAGGCAAGAGTGTAGACCTTGCAATTAAACAAAATAAAGATCTGCCATTATAGTTTTCATCTTAGTAAGAAAGATTGATTTTATCAAAATAACCAGTTGCAATATTTTTATTAAATATGGGAACAAATGTATTTGTAAGAAATAAAGTGTGATAAAAAAAAGAAATTGACTACTAAATTATTCCTTTTTTCTGCAAATTAATACATTTCATTCAAATGTTTCTAAAATTTGGTAAAATTTTATTATAACCCTAAACTTCAAAAATAGTTTTTAACACAGTGTTTGGCTGTCGCACTATATATGTTGTAATGAGTACAAGACCTTACTTTTCTTAAATCACTTTTTTTATTACATCAGCAAATATCATATTCTTTACATTGTCACTTTCACAATTGTATTTTATCCTTCAACCATCTCTTATTACTAAATGACCCTGGCATTGAATTCAATCAGCTGCAACATTCATACACACCAGTTAGATTATTAAGAACAATGGATCAATGTTAACAGCAAGAGAAAAGCTTACAGCAGAAACTCCAATTGTAAACCTTAGGTGCGTAAGATTGGAGATGCAGTAACTGACTGTTATCAGATTGATTGGTTTATGTTAGTGTGCATTAAGTATCTCAACTTAATAAAATTAAATTGACATTCATATAAATTCATTCCGACATATAAATAAAAATGAAGAAATGACTTCTTTACTTATAATAGTGGTTTTATGCTTTATCAGATGAATATTTAATTTAATTTTTCAAAATATAATCTGATGAGATTTCAGGCTCGTTGTATGTGCTTAGAACCTCTTAGAAAATTCCTCTAGTCGTATGGCATTTGTAAGGGTCAATGACTATTTAAGCATCAGCTTAGATTTTTTTTAGCAGTTGTGTTCCTCTTAGCCTTCAAGGCTACTGCTAGCAACAACAGAAAATCCTATGAATTCTTGTATGGCCACTGTGAATGGCTAAGGAAGGCATTGTGTGTTTAAATTGATTTGTTTTCTCTGTACACTGCTGGAACCTGGATGTGTACTGGATATTTTACTGTTATTTCTGCAGTGTTTCAAATGAGCTCAAACATAGCATATCAGTGTGCAGATTTTGCAGATTTTTGTTGTTAAAATATAAAGATTTATGAAACAATTTAGTACATGAAATTCCAAATAAAAACTTTGAGGTTTAATAAAAAATAAACCCTGACTGCAGTCAGGTTATGACTGCAAAGTTTTTATTTGGAATTTCATGCACTAAATTGTTTCATAAATCTTTATATTTTAACAACAAAAATCTGAACACTGATATGTACTACACTGATATGCTATGTTTGAGCTCATTTGAAACCAAATAAAACCTTTGAGGTTTAATAAAAAATAAAACCTGACTTCAGTCAGGGTTTATTTTTAATGAAAAATTAACCATCATAATAAAAACATAATATTTTAGTTAATAAACCTGAATTACTGTATAAAAACATAATTTATTTTATTTTCTATAAAAAAGCTTATGTAAATGATTCTTTACTTTTGTTCATTTCCTGATTTTAAATGTCTACTCATTATTAAGCTGACATTAACAAAAAAATTCCAAGTCAGTGACAGCAGCTCAAGTTGTTTGGGAGTGTGAGTTGACCACTAACAGTGGCCTTTTGAGTGCAAACAGTTAAATAAAAAGAGTCTGAAATTTTGATATATTTTTTTATAGAAATATAAACAGGAAGTATTTGTAATTCATGGAAATAATTCAGGAGGTAATGCAGGGTTGAAATAAAGAAAAAAGTATTTTTAGGTTATAGTTATTACATAGTTGAGTTTTTCCAAAACTATAGAGAAAAAAGGGAAACAGACATCCATTTGTTATTTCTATTTGGCTAAAAATTGTTTATATTTCTGTTTTTACTACTCAGCGAATTTTCCCTAAGTATTTGTTTGTAGTTTTCAGGAATTTTAACATAGGGCTAGGCATCTAAGCTTATGTTCCTATTGCATGTTTAGTTTTTAAGTTAGGAAATTTCACAGTTCATTCATACCCTTGAAAAGTCTGTTTTTTTTTAATCACAAATGGTATCAAATGTCTGAATAAAGAGTAATAATAACAGGTATATTCTATCATTAAACAAGAATTTTAAAAACAGAAAACATCCATTAGGGTAAACTGGTGAAAGTGATATATATAATTATTGCTCCTCTCAGTAATGAACACTAATGGATACTGTTTTACTGCTAGCCCAACTTTATACTGTATATATAAAAACAAGATTGTCTTTCTTCTTTAATTACAACCAAATCTGGAAAATTTACAAAAATAAGTGAATTTTAGCTCTGTTCTCTGCATAATTATGTCCCAGCAGGTACCTAAAATATTACAATAAGACTTTTCCCAATTATAATGTGGCATAAAACTACAGATCAAGGTACTACTATTCTGAAGTTCAACTGACAGACTTGAAAGATTAAAGTTGATACATTTTAAAATATCTTAATATTTACTGAAAAACTGTATTTTTTTTGAGTAAAATCACAAGCTGCCATTGTTTGCCAGGTTTTCTGAAAAGGAATAAATGATGGGGGGGGGCAATATACATACATGTTTGTATAACAGTTTAAAGCATATAGAATGAATTTTCACATTAGATATTTTTGAAATGGTACAATGCTTATTATGTAAAAACTTCAAATAATAAAGTTAAATAAATATGATATTGATCAAACAAAAATAAACTAAAATTAATTTATTATTTGTAAATAATTAGATCCAAAACAATATATATCTATAGTTATTATATATTTACTATATTTGTCATAAAGTAGCTCTGGCTTGACTTATTAACACAATTTTTAACATTTATTATTATCTTCTTATCAAATTTTTCAACAACATTTCAACAAATTTTTACATAAAACAAATTGGCATCAGACAAACCAACTAAGAATATTAAATCTTTAAAAATTCAAACTATATATATATATATATATATATATATATATATATATATATATATATATATATATATATCACAATACATAAACATTTATTATATACATAATTATTCCATGATTACTGAAATATATGTTCATTCACTACTGTTTATAAATTATTGTTGTATGAACCTGTTATAGCTATCTTTTTAATCAACTGTAATAAAATTGATAATATTGCATTTATTTTACTTGTGAAAAGTAAATTAATTTTGTAGGTTTTTATTTACACTATTATTGTTAAGTACAATTTGAATACAAAAACTGTATAAACTTATTATTGTTTATAAGCATACTATCAATTTTATATGGATTTAAGCAAAATATGTAAAACATTGAGCTTTAGCTGAGTGACATTAGAATAATATGTTTGACAAAAATTAATGATGAATTTATGGAGTATTTTTGATAACCTTTCCTAGTTTATATTATTAAAAATAATGAACATTATTTCTCAGCCATTTCAATAATTCAGAGTGTATTAAGTTACATTCTCATAATAATAATGAATTTGTACAATGATATTTTAAACTTTCAAGCATTTAACATATTAAAAAAGAAACATTGTGCAGGTATTTTAGGCTATAATTATTATATTTTAAATATTTTTAATCAATACTTAAATAAAATTAAGTTATTTACAATTGCAAATATACAACAAGACATCTTCCATTACACTACACCTTAAAAGTATAACAAAATGAATAAATATAGCTTAAAAAAACTTTCAAATGAATTCTTGTGCTGAAACAGAAAATACAATAAACATAAGTTAATTTGAAAAGTAAGTACTATAACAGTAGGCAATATTAGTTTTACATTTAATTGGTATTATGCAAATAGTATTTTTTTGTGTAGCAAATAGTATTGTAGCTGTTTTTATAATGCATTAAGCTGTGATTATTATTAAATTTGTCTCTTGAAAATATAGCTCTTGCCCTTTATGAGAGCGCAATGATCCTTTGTGCTAATATGTGATCACAGCTATTCTACTCCAAAGCATGTTTACTGACATATTCCACATGGACAGCACTAAACATTGAGTGCACATGGTTCTCTTTTATACTAAGACTCGAATCAGTAATTAACGGTTTAAGAACTAAATTAACCTTAATTTATTTTGTATTAATTTGAAGTAGTATGTTTATAAATGCAAGGAAGTGTAAAATTTCATGTTTGTTTTTGACCCTTAACTAATGGTTGAAGTCTATAGACGCAAGCAATAGTTTCTGATGCTGAGTGGTAGATGTCTGTAAATGCACATCACATGTCTCTCATCTGTAGACAGAAAGCGGTTGAGATGAATTTGTTACAAAAAGAAAAACAAATTCCACTTAAAACTACATACATTTAAATATTAAGTGAAAAACAATAAAATGGATAAATAAAAATTTTAGTAGAATGTCTTTTTTTATCAAAAATATAATTGTGCTTTAGGAAATAAATAGATGAAATTACTGGATTGGAAAGGGTTAATGTGTAGATATAGCACTTTGAGCATAACACAATGCGTTCTGAACTTGATGAAAGACATAGAAAGCTGAAATTTAGTACACACATTTATGTTAAGCTTTGAAGGTACACAAAAAAAGGCTTTTTTCCAAAATGCCATCCCGAAGGGTTAAAATGGAGTATATATTTAATTTTTACTTGTGATCTTAAAAATTTCAGGTAAACATTCTTGGGTCCTACATGATTGCAATAATATTGTTTCAAAAAAATTTTTCAGAACTAAAGGGTTGAAGTAAGTGTATAAACACAAAGCCCAAATAATTTATTTTTTATCTAAAAGATAAAAAAGGCTTCTTTCTAGAATATGAACATTTCAGTTTTTTTTACTTTTTGTTTGCTTTCCACAGGAAAACAATTTCATACATTTTGATTAAACTTTTTTTGTTGCTGTTATATAGAGCTATGACAGGGTTTAAGGCAACCTCAAACTGTCATATATCTATTTGAAACAAAATTGTGGGTACTCAAAATTCCTAATTTACTTTTCTGTTATGTTAAAAGACCCACTTCATCTGTTTTTCACAGGCTTCAATAAAATTTTTGTTTTCCTTGTTATGTATGAAGCTATGACAAGGTTTTAGATGATATCAAACTGTCATATACCAATATGTAACATGACATGACAGGCACTCAAAATGCCTGATTTATTTGTCTGTTATGATAAAAGGCCTACTTTGCCTGTTTACCCTGGGAAACAGCTTATTACAATTATGTGAAACTGTTTTTGGTGTTTTATGAATGTGTGACAAGGTTTTAGGGCGATATTAAACTACTGTTATACATTTATTTGAAACAAAATGGTAAGCACTCAAAACAATGATTATTTATCTGTTATGACAAAAGGCTTAATTTGTCTGCTTTTTACTGGGAAATGGCTTGATAGATTTCAGTCAAACCTATATTAAGAACAGGGTATTTTCATGAGCTCTAAACTTACTGTAGTTTACATTGAAACAAAAATTTTTAATCAGTTTCAAAATATAAACTGTAATTTTTATTCCCTGAAAAATAGTATAGCAAAGCATATATACTACTTAAATAGAGAAGAGGAAATAAAAATCATAAATATAAAGGAAAAATATAATGGAAACAGTGCTTTTTGAGGATAAAAAAATAACACTCCATGACACTATAGGTAGCTGGCAATACTGCTGATGTAAAATCCCACCAGATGGTATATAGAATTACTTGAAACTTGTTGGACCTCTCCTATGATTTTTGACTGTTGGAAACATATTTTTTCATTGTCGGTATACTCCTGACACCATAATATGTATTAAGATTTTGTTTTCAATGTTGATTGTCAACAAAAATGTAAAATATAACATTTTTTTAACATTTATTTGCTCACAACAGTCCTGTGTAAACATGACTCCAGCAAACACTTTAATGTTGTTATTACAGTTTAATCGGATATTTGCCTTCATTTATCCCTTCAATATACAAAGCAATACATGAGTGTATCTCTTATTCTCAAATGCCTAACTTAAACATGCAAAGAAAAATAAGCCTAGATGCTTATTCCTATGTTAATGTACTTAAAATCTAAGAAAAGCAAACACTCAGAAAAGATCTCCGAGTGGTCAAACCAGAAATAAAACCAAAAATAAATGCTCTGAGTGCTTTCTGTTTTTGAAGTACATTAATGTAGGCCTAGGCATCTTATGTTCTTGTTGCATGTTTAGGTTTCAAGTTAGGCACTTGAAAAAAAGATTTAATCCATACTCTCAAAGCATCATGTATTGCTTTATTAATACAAATGATGGATAATGTCTGAATATACTGTAATAATAAAATAAATATTCCATCATTCAGTAACAGTTTTTAAAACGGGGAACACTTTAATACTGCGAAGAATAAATATTGATTGAAAGTAGCTTACTAAGCTAAGCAATTCCATTGTACAGTCCCTATAAATGTATTTGAAAGCTGGTTATGGTTAACATCTATTTCTTCATAACATAGGGTTCATAATCATGACTCTATCAGGCAATTTTATGATATTTAGAGAAATACTGTTTTTATATAACTGTCCAATTCAAAGTAGATGCAAAAGTTTGTTTATTTTTAGATACAAACAATTTTATATTGTATATGAAAATGAAAAATATACATACAGAATTATATCATAAGCAATGATTATTATTTATGGTATTAAGTAATAATATTTTATTATTTTATTGTTAGAGAGGTTCCAAAAGACATACTGAAGAGAAAGCGGAAAAAACTAGATGATTTTTTAATGAAAAAAATTAAAAGAATAACCCCTTATTTTCTGTAAGTAAAATATTATACATAACTGACTGAATACAATCTGATTCAATAGATCAGAAGATTATACTCAGCCAACATACCTATTTTGTTGTTTTATAAAAACAACAAAGGTTGTTTTATAAAAAGAGAGAAAATTTACACAAATAAAATTTATTTAAATGACAATTGTGAAAAACCAACCCAAAAAAACTGACTATATTATGACTATTACTATACTGCGAATGCTACTGATGAGTGATGACAAAGAAGTAACTGAATAGCGGACATACTTTTATTTTTTCACAAATCTGGCAATATTTCAAATAATAAATACATCATAAAGTCATCAATAGTAAGTGATTATAGTTAAGTAGAAATAAGATAAGAAAATGTTTTTTAACATGTTTAATCATTGTAACACTATTGTTAGTATAGTAATTAAAAATATATTATTCTGTTCACAATCATGCTAAAAAAAAAAAAATATTTTTTTTTTAATGGAAAATCTGTGTTATTCATCATTTGCACTTGCACTTTGCAGTAAATTTTACATCATGGATAAAATACTATTATATTAACAAATAAGACACTATTTTAAAATTTTTAAAATAATTATATCCGATTTTAATTTACAAGATATTCATTTTAACGAAATATTTCTTATATTTTCTGCCAACTAAGAATTAATGTTGAGCCAACAACATAGGTATTCATGAATGTAACAGTTGGGTTAGCAAATAAACAGCTCTTTGGCCCATTGAAGATAATTCGTTGGCATATTAAGCAAACATTGTCCTTTGCGGAAAAAACCCAACATTGGGCCAACAATGTGTGCTACTAGCGAAGTTAGAAAACCCAAGGGCTTTCATGAATATTATCTGCCCACTCGTACTAACATCTTTAATAAAATTAAATGCCTGGGAATTAAATTGAACAAAAGACCAACATGAAACAAACATGTAGATTAGAAAATACAAAATGCTACTGCAGGCCATTATACCCTTTACAGAAACTCAAACTTGAAATTTAAAATAAAATTTAGGGAAAATTAATTTTAAAACAACTGTAAACATTGGAAATTCACCCCAGGAAACACTGTGTTCTATGTATCTGACACCATAGACAAGTGACATTAAACCTAATAATGTGAGTAGCAGCAAGTTCTTTATGTAAAAAAGGATAATTTTAATACTTTACAAAAAATTGGTAACAACTTTAAATTAATTTATTCAATTCTATACCTTAATTTTCAAGCATAAAATAGCACTTTTCTATACATGTGATAAAGTAACCCAGTAGCACACATTATTGGCCCAATGTTGGGACTTTATCAGCAAAGTTGGGCAATGGTTAGTTAAAATGCAAACGAATTATCTTAAATGGGCCAATGAGCTGTTTATTTGCTAGGCCAACTGTTACATACATCAAAACTTCTGCTGTTGGACCAACATTAATTTTTAGTTGGCAGAAAATATAAGAAATATTTTGTTAAAATAAATATCTCGTAAATTAAATAGGGTATAATTGTTCCAAAAGTTTAAAAATAGTGTCTTATTTGTTAGCATAGTAGTATTTTATCAATGTTATACAATTTACTGCAAAGTGCAAGTGCATGCGATAACTTACACAGAATTGCCAACAACAAAACAAATTTTTTTTAGCATAATTGTGAACAGAATAATATAATATCTTTAATTACTATACTAACAATAGCGTTACAATGATTACAAATAAAAAAAAATATATTTCTACTTAACTATAATCATTTACTATGGATGATTTTATGATGTACTTATTATTTGAAATATTGCCAGCACTGTGGAAAAGTGAAAGTATGTCCCTTACTCCTTTAGTTCTTTGTTGTCAGGGTATTTGCACAGTCCTATAAGTACAGTACAGTTATAATCGTAATTTGGTGCTATAGCGCTTTTTTTGACTTGGCTTTTCACAATTGTCATTTAAATAAATTTTTTTTTGTGAATTTTGTCTCTTTTTATTAAGTAACCTTGTTTCAATAACGAAATATGCTATGTTGGTTACTCAACTAGCAACTAATGTAAGTTTCAATATTAGACCTAACTCTACTAATTACCAATACGTTTAAAATATTGTATTTTATTTAATTGATTAGTGAACTTAATAGTAATCATAACTTCTCTACATTCGCAAACACATTTGAATACCTTTTCTTATCAAATTCAATATGTATTCTTACTCGAAATACTATATACTTGTTTAAATTACATTTTAAAAAAATTATACATAAAAAAATTATGTGTAATTATAATATATAATTAAAAAGCTAAAATAGGCTACATAATATATATTACTTCGACTAAAAATATTCTACATTTGATAATAAAAGGTATTCAAATATATTCGCGAATGTAGGGAAGTTATGATTACTATTAAGTTCACTAATCAAATGAATAGAAATATAAAACTTTAAACATGATGGTAATTAGTAGGGTTACCATTGAAAGTTAGTTGGGTAACTGTTGGGAGTAAGTTGGGCCAACAATTTTCTTTGTTGGTTTTTGGTGATGTTTAATTGTTGGCCCTATGTTGGGATTTGGTTCGTTATTAATTGGTAGGCATTTGTGCCAATTTTAACCGTTGCCCAACCTTGTATGAAAACAAAATACCAACAATGGGCCAACAGAAAATGATACTGCGGTAAAGTCGCATTTCATGCTTACAAGGGTTGGATGCTAAAATATTTTAATATTTTATGCCTTCCTTGAACATTTAAAAAAATTTCAAATTTCTTGAATTAATTTTATTATTTTTATTAGTATTTAAGTAAATTGAATAGCTTTATATCTTACAAAACAGATACAGACACATTTTACCCTTTCTATATAGAAGGTACAAAAATATTTAAAAAAATCAAACATATGAACATTTTCTAAAAATTGCAGCAAAATATAATGTTCATAACCATTTTACATCCTATAATGGCCATTTTACATCGTTGTTATGAAAGACTACCTGCCAATTGTCAATTAAAATTTGTACTACTACTACAAATTGTCAATTACAATTTGACATTTGTAAAATGTCTCTTTTTGCCAACACCTATAGGCCCATATGCTATTACTATTTATTTAATAAATTAAAGCTTAGCCAATTTTTTAATCTCTTAAGAAAAGGATATTTCTACAGAAATTTTATAGAAACTTTTAAATGTTTCTATTTAAAAATATACTTTTTGATCTCCAATAACTGATTTTTATTGCCCTCACTGAAATTCGTATATGTGTACCCACTCCTGAGATATTGTGTTAATGTATTTGGGAAATACTGTATTGTACATATATATTTTGCTGAATAATTGAACTTGCACTATTACAGAAAAAGGGTGCTTTTTCCAATATTTGTATTTACCTCTTTAGAAATTTTGTTAACTGTTTAAAAATGTATAATTAATTATACTTACTAATTTCAGAATAATTAGGTACTGTAAACATAAAAATATATATTAAGGTATATATATATAGTGTTGGTTTATATTTTTGTCTTGTACATTTCCTGTCGGCTCTAACACTCATACTGAAACAAAACAAAAAATAATGCTGTATATAATAATAACAATATGTGTATTGGTCAACCTGTAATGTACATACAGAAAAAATGGTTAAACACATGCTTTTAGAGCATGTACAGAGAGTCTTTAAGCATCTTATATTTTGTCCTTGAAAATTATTATCAACCATTTTTAGATGAAGTACAGGAGTACACCGAAAATGCAAAACCCGTACATACTTGTATTTTTATGCTGACAATTACTTATATCAAATGAAATTTATTAACAAGAATGGATCAGCTGACATTCTTGTCAGCTTATTTTCTTGTCACATTATTTTGTATAATGTCATCTGCATTGGTGTTGGGTGGTCTTATTGTTGTAATAAATAACATAAATGATTCTTTTAAAATATATTTTATGCCCAAACATAAAAATGGACTTTTTTTTAATTGCTCTTTACTTACTTTTAACCACACTGGAGAGAATAATCAGCAAAAAAAAATGAAATGTTGATGGTGATTTTTTTTAAAAACACAATTGAAATACTTTTTTGTTTTGATTCAAACTAGGTTTATATATGTTTCAAGATTTTTTTGACCTAACTTCAAAATAAGGACCTTAATCTTGAATTTTCTAAGAGGTCTAGTGGTTGTATATAAAACTACATGAACAATGATTCTTAAAGTGCGTCAAAATTATATATATATATATATGGACTTCCTGTTTCAAATGATACCTTAACTAAATAAATAAAAATCAAACATATTTTTTCCTTTTAAGATTACTGCTCCTAAATATTTTTTGTTGTCAACCCCAATATTTTTCATGGGTTTGGACACTGTTATAAAGATTATTTTCCTTTTGGATTTTCTAAAAAACCTAATGTAACATATTTAAAATTTTAAATGGTCTTTGGAAACTATCTAAATTTTATGTATTATGTAAATAACCCAATGGTATATTTAGACTTTTAAGGATATATTTATAAGTTGGTCATAATTAATAGCATAAATTATTACAAATTATAAAAAAAAACAATAACTGTTTTCATTGGAGAAAAAAGAAAAAAGCATAAAACAGAAATATCTTTTTCATCTAATAATCTTTCTATACATTTTCATATTTCATCTGTTGCTCTTTTTATAAATAGTGACTTAATAATTTAAAAAGTACTGACATTATGTGTTTATTTTTGAAATCAGGATTTTTAAATATAGAAAGGATAGTAAAAAGAAAAAAATATAAAATTTTCTAATAATATCATTTATAATAGAATTTTGTTTACCTTTTTGTGGTATAGTAAGTACTGATTCTGTGATTGGGGAACTTCCTAAATCTTCAAGTAGTTTTCTAGATCGAGTAGGCATATCTGGAAGTAGCGGCATGGCATGTGGAGTGGCATAATCTGTGAGAGGAGAAAAATCAGTCAATCTTTCGTAGACACCACATGTGTAATCATCAGTTTGAAAAGTAGATGCAATTCGATCCATTGATCTATCTTCTGCAGTACGCCTGGATAATCGGTTATGAGAATCGAGCGTAAGTTGATCACCTCTATGACCTGACAGAAGGAGGTCATCAATTGATTTAAGAACACTAGATATAGCATAACCTCCTGAATGATCTCCAGAAGTAAAACCTAACTCAGCACTTTCTCTTAATCTAGCTAAACGTAGTAATTCTTCATGAAGCCGAGCATTTTCTTCAATTTGTTGCCGTCTCCGAGCAATCTCAGCTTTTATTTTAGCTTTCTTCTCTTCTCGACTAAGTTGGTCATCATCTTCATCACTACCATATGGGGACGGTTGCCAAGACCGAGGTTTGCGCATTTTCAAGGTGTCATGTTTTCTCATGTCAAGTCCATCACTATACCGTCTCATTTCATACCTATGAAAAAAAATAATTTTTAACGAACCTAATGTTAACTAAATAACTATAGTTTTAAAATTTATTTTGGGGTTGAATAAAAAAATATGTAAATTTTACTCATTTATGTAAATCAATCTTTAGGCACATGCATTTACTACAAAGCTAGAAAAAAATTGTTAAATTAAACTTGCATACATTTCATACTAGTCTATGCTATTGCTATCAAACAGTGATTTTAGTTAAAAAACAGACCTAGAACCAATTAATGATAACTGAGTACCTGAACTCCTACAACATTTGGCAGAGTATCAGAAACCCATTAAAGAAAGAACATTTAAAATTAGAATTAGCTAAACATTAATTTAACTGTGAAATAAATATTTTAAAGTAATTCATTAAAGAGATAAGAAAAAATATTAATAATGGTTCCAAATATTCCATTTCACCTAAATTTAATCTTTTTTTTTACCAGTATTCCTGTTGTTAAGTTGCTGCATGATAAAGTTCTTCATGCATGAACACAAATACAGATCTTTGAAATAGACACCCATCTTTTTTGTTGTTGCTCCAGGAAATTTTTACCAGGAAAAGGTTTTTTTATATGATTTCAAGATATAAGTCATTGTACATATATACTGACAATACAGATTTGTCCATTAGCTTTGACAATGTATTGTCCATACAGATTTGACAATGTAGCTTATCCATAAGAGTTTAGTGGTCGATTTGGATAAAGCACCAGTCAGTCTACTGTGTGCACCTCATGGTTCTTAATTTGAACCGCAGTCACTCCCGTTGCTTTACCCTTACCATTAATGCTGATCCCTTGCCTTCATTAATTTAACTGGCATAAAATCTGTAGATGTCAATAAAAGAAACCTATTTTCCATATTAAGCCACAAAAATTCCCTTTTTGATCCCCATTTGTTTCTTTGTTTTTACTGAACCATTTTTATCAAAAACCTATATTTGTTTGATTTTAATTTACTTTTGACTATACAATGATCCTAAAGAACTGAGAGTGTAATCTAAAATTTTCAAATAAATATACAAAGTGCGTGGCTTTTTTCATCCTAGCCTATCTTGCACTACAAAGTTTGTTATGAAGCACCAATGTTATGATAGTACTGAGTTACATTATTACGCTTTCTAAGTGATAATAAATGACAAAAACTTGCTCAATAGAAAGAAAAACTTGCATGCAATTCTTCGTTACTCCATCCTCTACATAGAGTGGCAGGTTACATTTTTGAGCTCCTGTTCCTTCTTTGCTTCCCCACTACAAGCCAACAAACTAAAACTATCTCAAAGCCGCGTTTGAATAACAATAGATTAAGAAATACAAAATTGCATGAAAACCATAAATACAACTTTCAAAATATCAAAAATCTTTATCTGAATATTACAAATCGTTTTTTAGAATGGACACTATATTTTACCACATTAAATATCTCTTAAAATTTAATGACATTGGAACTACTCTTTAGCAAAAATTCAATTAGATCAAAATATTATGTAAAAGTGAAAAATATTATGACTACATTCAGTCTTGTTTGAACATAATTTCATAGCATTACCTTGTTTCACAATGTCACTAAATAAATAATAGGATTAGAGTTAGATTATATGCAAGCAACAATATTTTAACATTCAAAATTAAATAGTAAGAAAATATTGAATTTATTATTTAAATTCAAAACTACTATAATATAAAAAGCTAAATACTGTTAAAAATTCTAAAGGTTACCCAGAGGAAATAACAGAACTAAGACACACATTGTTGCGGTTCATTGTCAATTGTTGCAAGCTCTCATCACCAAGTTGTTGAACAGTTGTTGAAACAATTATAAAACATTTATAAAGGAAACCATTAGTTCTGAATTTTATTAAGTAGTTTTTCAAATACTACAAAATTAAGGTAAATTTTATTTATATTGTGTAATACTGATATATACAAATTGGTTTTTGAAAGATAATGTTTCTCACCTTCCATGATCACTGTCGAGAACACTGTTGATTGCTGTTTCACGCAAGGCACCACCAGCAACTGCATAAGAAGAAGCAAGGTATGACTGGGAAGGATCCCAGTCACAGACTTTTCCTGTGTCATCTATTGATTCATATTCAAATGATTTATACGGAGGCCTTAAAGACGGATGCATGTAGCCTAAATATCCCTGAAAAAATATAAAGGAATTTCAAACTAAAAATAATTTTACATTTTTCAACATAGTTCTACAAAAAATATTAGAACATATTTTTTTATTTAAACCACTAATTTTTCTTTTAAATGATTATTTATTCAACTTCAAATCAATTTAATATTATGCAACCATGATATGTTATAGTGTATTACTGTCGGTAATTTTTAATCTGTATATCATTTTGATATTACATTTATGTATATCATTGTTTAATTTATTGTGCTTTAATTATTAGCTTATTTGTATTATTGTGTGTAATTTCATGTTTATTTTTAATGTAAATATATTTATTATTATTAATATACATACTGTGCTCATAATTTGTTGAATTAAAATTCATATAATAATAGTTTAGTTGTTAAATTTATGTAATCATTTTGAACCATTTAATAATTTTTACTTGTTGAACTGATGATTTATGAAGTTCATTTTCACAATGGTTAAAAAATATATTCATAAAATTGTTAAAAGAAAGAATAAGAATGCCATGTCACTTGACCTACTTCCTCATCAAGTACCAGTACTTACATATGTTCAATGTTATAGTAACAGATCCAACACTATATACATATAGTGTCCCAGGTGAAGGCACAGTGGGCAAACTATTTATAATTTGAAAAATGACAAATGAAAAAACAAATCTGATGCTTTTGGTATAGTTGATTTCTCTGGTTTTAAGTTACTATTTTAATGTTAAGATTGTACTAAGTGATTCTTACCATTGACTTGAAAGAATATTCTAACCTATTTTGGACAAAATAAATTCATTAAATTATAATTTAAACTGATAATTATCAGTTTAGCCAAAGAAATAAATCATTTATGCTGCAGGCGAAGTTATGACACTAGGTTTAGGTGATTATCAGCTGCATCCAGGTGATTTTAAGTGTCTTTCTATGCAACTTGGTCTGGACCCTTAAGAGCTATAAATAGAAGTAAAAATTTTTAAAATAAAAATAGTGAAAAATTTTCCCCCTTCCAACCACAACAGAATATTTCTAATTTTAATAGTGTCATTGCAAATATACTATGATCCCGACTACAACTTGTACTTGTGAGAGAAGCTTTTCTAAACTTAGTATTATAAAATTAAAAAAAACTCATCAACAATATTGCAAGACCATGTAGAACAGTTGCAACATTCATAAAGCAAAAACCCTAGTTCCACTGATAGAATAAGAGCTCAGTGAAAATAGTGATCTTGATAATATAATTAAAGAATTGAAAAATGATACTTTTCAAGTGGCAAATGGTATTATAGTGAAATATCTTGAAAATTTATTTTGCTTTAATCATTTAAATTTTGTTACATTTGTCTCTGTATATTAAAATGTTGGAGTATAAATGCTTTAATCCTGAATATTTTTATGAATAAATACTTTAATATTATATATATATATATATATATATATATATATATATATATATATATATATATATATATAATAATAATAATTAAAGTATTTATTCATAAAATATTCAGGACTTTTGTTTAGAATAATATATATATATATATATATATATATATATATATATATATATATATTATTCTAAAGAAAAACTACCAGTGGTAAAGCGTTCTCCATCAAGCCTACAATTAAAAAAGTTGTTAAATTACCTTTGAATTCCATCAAGAACCAGTTTACCTGCTTAAGCAGTTTACTCAACAATATCAGTCTTTACATTTGGCTGCAGCATGCCTTCTCCATTAAAATAGCTATCTGATTTCAGTTGATGATACATTTGATAAAGTATTGAAATGTGCTTAGATCAACCATTCTCTTAGTTTAAAGTTTTTATGTGAATTTTGTGTAAGTAGAATTTATTTTATGTAAATTATTAAGAGACAGAGAGGTCATCAAAATGTAAGTGGTTTCTTAAATAACATGGTTATTAATATATAGTAATATGGTTAAATAATATGGTTTTGGTTTTAGAATTATTTGTGTAGTTTAAACTTAAATAAGAGCATGATTCAAGTTTAATAACATGATAATTTTACTTCTGTCTTTACCAATTCACTGAGCATATTGAAAAACATGGAGGAACACCATTGTCATGATGTGAGTAATGAGGGATAGCAAGAAGGTATACCACTACCATTTGAAATGATTGATATTGTTCAGTAAACTGCTTAAGCATTAAAATGTGAATATAATGTTAATAATAGAATAACTTATTGACTCTAATAATGATGTACAATTATTATTTATGAGTCTTAAAAGTAATTTTTTTTTCATTTTTGCTGTCTTTTGCAACTTTAAAATCATAAACATACATATTTTTATAGTTTTTATGCAAAAGTCATTTTTTTAAAATAGTTTTTATACACCTTCACTGAACCAATTGTCAAAATTTTTTTGTAATTATTCCTACTTGTCATACTTCTAAAGGTAGTAATATCATCAAATTTATAGACGTTTTCGTTCTTAAGTTAATTAATAACAT
Source organism: Callitettix versicolor (assembly GCA_022606455.1). Lineage (NCBI taxonomy): Eukaryota > Metazoa > Arthropoda > Insecta > Hemiptera > Cercopidae > Callitettix > Callitettix versicolor. The sequence continues at coordinate 37,523,806 of CM040182.1, forward strand.
TTTTAAAATTTTTGTGTACAAAATAAATTACTAATAAATATTTATTGGATATAAATACAAGAAAAAATGTTGATTACTGTTTAATAATAACATGTTCTCCTATATTAATACTGAAGAAAAATGTGATAATTATTTTCATCATTAAAATCTTAACTCATACTATTTTGATTTGTAGTAATAAACAAAAAAATCAATGGTTGATAGAAGGTCTACCATTATATTAATTAATTGTTACTTTCTTATTCTAAAACTAAACATTGAAGAATTCTATTATCTAAATCATGTTAAATATTTCCTTCTGTTATCTAACATGTCCCAAACATTTGGTTTATATTTTAATTTTTTTCGGGGATAATGATAGTATCCAGCTGTTTTCCACTCTAGAGTTATACAGTAACATAATTCTTTTTTTAAAAATGTGTTTAATACAACTACTCAAATATTGTAATAGATATTGTATTTATACCAACAATGGAAGTATTAAACTAAGGTTTTATACTTTTGAAAAGTATAAAAAGTGACAGAGTTTAAATAATGTCAAATAAAAAATAGGAATATATCCTATACAGTAATAAGAAATTAAAATTATAAAAGAAATTTATGGGGGCAATGGACACACATGTGTATTTAAACATTTTAAACTTGTGAATTTTAATAATTAAATGAAAGCAGAAAATAAAATATGTATTTACTTTTTATATTAATTTCAATGTTTGTTTGGAATTAAGAATATTTTGTTTTATATATATGTATATAAAATCAGTCCAAAAAACTTACTTTTTCATAACCATTTTCAATGCTACCATCTTCTTTGATAGGGTGAATATCTAAATGGATTTTAGGATCTGAAAGTTGCCTTCTGTGAGTTCGCAATTTACGAGATCTACCTAAACCTGAATAAACTAATTTGCGTTGCATTTCCATCCTGTAACAATGAAAGAGTAATTATTTGTTTTGTACATTATACTAAATTATTATAATAATTGTTTTTAGAGAGCTTTATTTCACGAGATCTTTACACACTTCTACTATGCTCTCTAAAAACATATTTTGCTATTCTCTGATTTAAAATTATTGATAAAAATTTTGTACTGTAGTGAATAAACTGCACTGGATATCAGAGGTCTGAATATGAGAGGTTCTACTGCATATCTGTAAATAATACAAACCTATGTTTAGGATTTCTTAGTGCTTCTTTCGTGCGATCGAATAACCTATCCTCACGGTCCAAACTTGAAACATGGCTTAGTAACCTTCTATCAGATGCTGTTAACTTTATTTCATCTTGAAAATGATCTTTGAAACTTCTTACTAATGGCAACTGGAAAATATTAAAGTCTACATAAATATTTGTATGTGAAATATTTATATTAAAAACAAACTAAATATAGTTGGCTTACCTAAAACCTGCAATAAGTAATTAAGAGAAAACAAACAATAATCAAATTTATCAAATAATGTAATAATTGGTTTAGAAATTATTGGAAAATGAGAATTGTTTAAATTTTTGACAAATTTAAATGTTCATGCACAAGTAGTTTATAAACTTGTAATATTTAGTAATTAATTAAAAAAATAACTTAAAATTAAGATGTGATTATGTAATTATGGTATGTCTTTCTTTTTAACATTCTAATTAGGCTTGTTACAACAAATGAAGTCTAAATCAAACTAATATAGGATTGCTGGAAACACCCTCGCCCTCAGTCCTCATGATAACTGAGTTAAAATTATTTATAACAAACTTGGCTGTGTTACTTTTTTTTCACAAGTTCTGCCACTTAGGGATATTAATTCTACTACTTTAATTATTTTTTAAACATAACTTATACGCTTGTGAGCAATATTGTTGCTCACAATATTGAGAGTGATTGATAAAAATAACAATGTTGATTTTTAAAACATTTTACAAACAAGAGTGATTGATAAAAAAAAATATAACTTGACATACCATTAGCTCATACTTAATATTTATTAACCTTTGATTTGGCGTATTTATTTTTAAACACAGACTGACACTCAGAGAATTACCCTCTAGGTATATATAAATGAAGTATTAACAATTATATTTAAGGTTCTATGTATTTATTGAATACAAATTATGTGTTTACAAGTTTCGTACACATTTATATTAGAAACAGTTCTTTCAAAGCAATTATTTTTAGTAATTGTTATTTTATAAAAACAACAACAACAACAACAACAACAACAATAATAATAATAATCAGAAAATGCTGAGCAATGTTTTACACACACATTTATAGAATGGAAGACTCCAGAATGGCAAAGAAAATACTCAAGATTATAACAGAGAGTAAATGCGGCACGGAAAGGCTGAAAGAAATCCAGAGGAACTAAGAACAGATCAACATAAGAAATCTTGAGGATCGTGCTGAATGCCGGAATAAAATTAAGAAGATGAAATTGAAACATAAAACATCACAACCTGGAAAGAAGTGGACAGCTGAGAGGAGGAAGGAGCATTTGGATAGGATGAAGAGATTCTGGGAGGAAAAGAGGACAAACACCAGAAGATTAAATCATGTATTTCAAGTTCAATCATTCTCCTAAGGGGGAAAATTTGATTATACAAATAATAAAACTTGTAGTGTATATGTGTACTTATTGATACATAAATAAAACAATAATAATAATAATAATAATAATAATTATTATTATTATTATTATTATCATTATTGTTTTTTAATTATTATGAATTATTAATAATTGATGTTTTATAATAGCAATTATTTTTCATATCATAGTAACATGATAGATAGGGCATGCAAGGAACTAAACTCTGGAGTTATTCTAACATGACAAGGTGCTCACGGAGTATACTTCCAGTCTTTACGTAGGCTAAGCCACAACACATACATGACTAAAAGTGGATGCAACCATATAAAAGTAATACTTTCCCCCAAAATCTAGTGATATGGACGTAACCTCCATGAAGCACCTGATGGAAAATTAAGACCAATAGTAATAAGTATTCAACAATAAGATATTTGTAAAGAGAATATTTTCTTTCTATGTTTTATTTAATTGGTAGAGAAAAAGTTGTATACTGAATATTCGATAATTATAACTAATATACCTGTTTCCCATAAGTTGTTGATTCTTGATTTTTGTATGAACCTAAGAGGTGTCTTAGATCTGGTGGCAAGCAAGAAACAAGATCTGTGAGTGGAGGATTTCCTCGATCAAACTCTCTATTCAAATAATCAGATGGTAGACCTATATGAGCTCCTGAACTACTGACAACACTGGAACCTAAACAGCCACATCCAGTCTCATCAGCATAAGCTTTAGCTTTGTACATACAAAGCTTATATATATATATATATATATATATATATATATATATATATATATATATATATATATATATGGAATGAACAATTAAAAATATATATATATGAATTTTGGTAGTTTGTCCTGAGTGCTTAGTAAGTTTTAAAACAAATTTTACAAGAACGGGGTGGAAAAGAGAATTCTTTATTAATGTAATTTATATAATTAATAAAATGATAAAATATTAGCCTAGGCTGAATAATTATTCAAGCATAAGTGTAGATATCCTTGAAGAAAAAGTTGTTTAAGGAAAGAACAGGAAGTAGCTCATAAATTTACTTTTTGTGTGTGGATAGGTCCAATTTCCAAATTGGTAGCCATTTAATTACAGGTATTTAGAGTTGTATATTTCAATAAAATAAACTACGAGTAAATTAAGAGTCCAATGGGCATAAATTAGAATAAATGAAGGCAACCCAATTTTACAAGTTGGTAGGATCATCATGAAATTTGAGTGAAACAGTTCCATGAGGTACATAACAATGGAAAAGGAGGTTTAACAGATGAACTGAAAATTTCATACACCATAAATCATGTAGGGCTTTTGATGGTATGTAACACATATTCTTTCTTGTGATAAAAAAATATGATGCCATATAAACTGCCACACTGACATCTTGTGTTAGCAAATATAATATTGAAGTAGATGATATCCAATCTATATCTATTAAATACATCTAACAATTTATTATTTTAACTATTATTAACTAATGAGTCCAATTATTTTCATGAAAGCAAAAGATTTCTATAAAGTTTATATTAACTTATCAAGCTATCCATTTAAGAAATGTTCAGTCAAAAACATACATAAAAATACAAACCTAAACACCAAAATAACTTTATAAATCTGAAGGTGCATTTGTAAGACATACTTTATTGTGCTTGAATATTTTATTGAGCAGATGTTTTACCAATGAACTGTTCATTTTAATTTTCTTTCTATTTCTATTCAGTAGAGTAGCTGGTTAAACCCTATGAATATTAATTTCTCTTAATTCTCTAATACTAGAATATCATCTCTGTTAATACAGGCAAAGTTAGAGAATATATCTAAATATATTGGACTCTTAACTGTACTCTTCATATTACCCTGTAATAATCCCAATGCAGAGCCTGGGCGAGGTACCGAATCAACTCCAAGAGCAATCTTGCGTAAATTGGTTTCACTAACACTTGGTCTTTGTAACAAGAGATTAGATAAGCCACCACCATCAGACGTGAATTGGCGAAATGGTGAATATGACCTGAATTGAATGTATGTTATTAACAATCTAAGTAATAAGACACTATTCAAACATATCAATATACCAAGATAATGTAAAACGTGACACATCTTCTTTCTTGTAGTAAAAATACCATGTCATATAAACTGCCAAGTTAACATCTTGTGTTAGTAAACATAATACTGAAGCTGAATAAAATAGAATAGAATTAGTGCTTTACTTGGCAGAAATCATATAATAATATTTGCATAAAAGAAATAATTACAATATAAAGTAATATGAGTATAAGTATTAAACAAAGCACAGTTATCACGACCAAAAGACTGCTTGAGGAGTTTTTAACTTTCTTCAGGAACAAACTCTAAAAAAAAAAAACACTGATAAAACCAAACTAAAATTTACAAATTTTAATACAAAGAGAAATAATCAAAATAACGTTAATAATTAAATTCTTCTGTTAATTGCTGGTTATACTGCCAAATTGCCCTGCAGTGTTTGCTTAGCAAAATTCAGTCTCTACCAATTAAATACTCCGCAACATCTGTCAAACTAAGCTAATTTTTTTTTTCAAGTAAGTTAATCCTATATGTTTCAAAATGGGACAAACTCTCACAAAATGCACAATGTCTTCTTTACAAAGAGCACACCCATGATGCTGTCTTGTAAGAGTACTTGTTGAAAAAGTAAGTTCCTCTCTTGCTTTAATATACCAGCTCAAGAAATGTATATTGACATCACTCTGTAGATAGTTCACATCCAAATCCAGCTCTCTGTATAATGTTCATTTATCACTCTTCTCTAATTCCAATCTCCAATTTTTCCTATAATTCAAACTTAAACTGCTTGTAATTTCCTTGCTATTAAAACTCATCGAATCAAAGGTTTTTATGTTTGTATTTATCAAACCACAGGATTTTTCCAATAATTATAGAAATATATTTTTTTCTCCATTACCTCTATCAACAAAATACTAGCATACCTAGTTGAAAGGTACGGTTTATATATTTTAAGTGCAAGGACAGACTGTAAACAAATATCAAATATAATTTAGATTCCATTTTTTTTGTGTGTTTAACATCTGACTAATGTGCACACTTGGGCTAATGCAGACGATGGGATGATTTATAGCGTATGAAAATGCCAAGCCCTCACCGGGAATCGAACCCGGGTCCTCGGGGTAAAAGCCCAGTATGCATCAACTAGGCCATCGAGGTGGCTTTTTGATTCCAAGTGAAAACAATATGTTGGAGAGTTTTTTGGTAAAATAAAAACAATTTTTATCATAAATCTTAAAAATTTTTTCACTTTTTTGTACTCACTATATCCCCCACACCTGAGTCGCATAGCACAATATTGCCCATGCAACTGCATTAAATATTTCCTTTTTTAAAAAAAAAACAGAATTTTCAGATACTCAATAACATTGCTAAAAGAATTAATAATGGCTTTTGCAGCTGTAGACTTTTCCTTAAAATGGTCAGTTAAGAATAGAGACAATGAAAAATTTACTTCCAGATACGCATAATTATCTCTCTCTCTTCAATCTCCTCATGTTTATACCACCACCTCTCTTTCTTCTTTGTTCAGCCTCCATTTCTAAAAACCACAATTTTCAATTTATTGAGATTAACCACTAGATTCCACTTATTGCAGTAAGTGTCTAATAATTCTCTGTAGTGCTGGTTCATCTTTTGCTATTAAAACAATATCATCTGCATATGCTAGGATCTTAATTTTAACTCCATTAACAGTAATTACACCATTCAATTGACTTTCAATATTGTTTAGGAAAAGTGAAAAAAGGAGAGGACTCAAGACACATCCCTGTTTAACTCCACTTTCAGTTTTAAAACTATTTGATATACTGTACCTACCCAAACCACCGCGGTAGTGTTTTCATAAAGATTCTTTAAAGCTACAATCATTTTGGAGGAGGGATAAAGAGCAGAGCATGATGATTGAAAAAAACAGATAGTTTCCCCTCTTTACATTCAAACACAGTTTAATCAAACATGACAGGCTAAATATATTATCCACAGGAGAGTACGATTTTCTAAATCCAGCCTGAAATTCACTAAGAATATGCAATTCATTCACCCAATAATTCAGTTTATTATACAAAAGAGCACTGTAGAGTAGATACTAACTGCATTTACGAAAGAAATACCTTGATAGTTCACTACTTTTAAGAGAGAAAACATTCTTGTATCTTGTAATTATTACATAAAGTTTTAATGATTTTTGTGATTTTCTACATTAAAGATTTTAAACAGCAACCATTTTTAAAATAATACAAATGCAAAAACTCTGTATATATTTTGTGAAAATAAGAGGGTTTATAATAAAAACTGCTAAAATTGAATTCATATAATTTAAATCAGCATTAACAATGAATTTATATATTCTGATGAAAGTTGTGGTTGGCTGGCACAAACTTTATTTTAGATAAATTCATCAAAATGGTATATACAGAGTTTATATACACTATCACAAAGTATATATGAGTTGATTCCAATGTCATGGTGTACTTCAAAAATCCATTTTTGTTTAGTAGCCAATTATATTGATAAATGTGAAAAAGTTATCGAAGATTATTTTAAATAAATAGCAAATTGTACTTAATGCTACATTATACGTACAACTACAGTCACACCTGAATCTATCTTGAGCAGTTTTTGCTGATTTATTACGATCTCGTTTCTTGCTGGTTGGTAATGGAGCTGCTTCTTGGTCTGCAGGAATTGATGGAAGTTTTCTTCTCATACGAAGTGACTTTTGAGAGTCTGTTTCGCTTAATGTATCTGATGAATCTCCTCCTGTATCTCGAGCACCTCTCGGTGTTCCAACTGGTGTACTTTGAGGTGTTCCTATTGGTGTTCCTAAAAGTAATTTATTAAGTTAAATTTGACTTAAAAAGGTTCTTTTATTTCTTACATATAAATAAAGGAGAATCTCTTATCCTTGTCTTATAAAACCCTTGCCAAGCCCCCCCCCACTATGTAAAACTGGTTGAGAATTGCTGAATGGCTAGACAAAGTTGCATTTGGCATAATCCAAAGTTAGTTTTTACAATTTCTGTTTTACAAGATAAAGAGCTTAATAAGGTTTTTTTCATGAATTTTTTGTCATATATCTACTTAGTGTTTAACTTCTAAAATAACTATAGCAAATTTTAAGAAAAAGAGATAGCCAACACAATAAAAGAAAAATATGAGTTTTATAATAACTTATTTTAAAATGGATTAGAGTAGAAAATGCATTTTTGAAGAGGGTTTCTCTTTTGAGGGAGGGGGCACAAAATCAGAAACTCATATCTGCCATAAAAATGGTATGCGATCAGCCCTTTTGAAAATCAAAAGCAATAAGGAGATTGTTGACTTGCTGAGAGGGGAAAATCTAGTGGTTTTCAATTAGCAAGAATTAAATGGTTATACGTTTTTTTAAATATTGTCACAAAAATTAAGATGAATAAAAGAGGAAAAAAATTGAGAAAGTGGTTGGATTATGTGGTGCATTTGGGAATACTGGATGTCATTAAGGTTATAAAGTAACAGCACAGGAATGGAGAAAGATCATTAGTGACTATAAGCTCCTTTGAATATTTTGTAAGATAAGAATTTGAAAATAATAAATTACATATTAAATCAATAACTATGTTTTATTTTATTTATTTTATTATTTTAATAGGGCAATTCATAATAATAGAAACACCTTTCTTAAAAAAATATTAAATTTTTATATATTACAATAGGGTAGTGGATATACTTTTTACTTACCACTCTGTGCAATATTTGAAGATACAATACCACTGCACAAAATTGGCTGATTATTCATTCTACTTAATCTATTCTGATTGTTTAGCTTGTTAGTATCTCCAGTTAAAATATTACTACCCATAAACTGGTTGCTTAAAATTTGGACTGGCATTCCTTGTTGTCCAAGATATTGTGAGGCTGTCATTTGCTGCAGAGTTAGGTTTGTTCCCACAGCTTGATTCCCACATAATATATTAACATTAATTTCTTTATTCTGAAAGAAAAAATAAAAAAATCTTAAAATAATATGTTTTATGCTCAACAAAAATATTGATGTTTCATTACATTATTGTTCAAATGAATTAAGATTAGGACCTGTAAACTTACATTAGTTCAAATTCATCAGTAGCTGTTTGTAATTGTCTTTAAAACAGTCTTAAAAGCAGAACATTTTGATATATAAATTGATGTTTATTTCTAAAAGTATTGTATTTAAAGATTGTCTATTATAAAAATGAATGTTTCAATATTTCTTCTGTATTTAAAAATTTTCATTCCAAGGAAAGTCAGCTGCTCAAATTTGGTTGCTACCCTCTTATAGACTTAAAAGTGGATAAGAAGCTATAAACTTAAATTTTTACTAACTTTATTTTATAGATAATGAGTTCATTTTTCACATGTCATTTAGTGAAATTAATTTATTACATTGCAAACTTTTGTCTAATCAGGAAACAATAATTTTATTTTCCAAAAAAATTTATATCCAAATATAATTTGAAGGAATAGTGCAAGAAATAGTGATTTCATACGTGTAGCCTCTATATTACTTTCTTAAATGATACTTAATAAAATCATTTATCCTTATTATTTTATTTACTACATGTAAATAACTGTGTCTACTTGCTTGGTTAGGTTAGGTTGACAATTAACCTCAAGAGAGTAATTATAAAGCACCCTCTTTAAGAACACTTTACAACATATTAAAATGTAGTTGTTTGAAATCAACAAATTGAATAATGACCTAATATTAGTCTTGAATAATTTGTTTTAAATGAATTTATTGTTATTTTTGTAAATTTGTCATTAAAACGTAACTTATTAATTAACTTAATTAAGTTATTGTAATAATAAAAAGAACCCAATTGTTAAGTTTTCAGAATATAATAGTAAGAATTGAATATTCTGTGATTGTAAAAATATAATTTTGTAACACATGAGGAACACATTAGCTAATTTACCTGGCCTTGCTTTTTCATTTGTGCTTGTGAAGCTTGATCTAATCCTTGAGAGTTGGGGAGAGATCGCCGTATTTTCTTCAGATGTTGAGCATGATGTTGCAGCTGCATATGTGTTTGATACATTTGTTGCTGTTGGGGTGTTAAATTTTGTGCAAATGTTGGATGATATTCTGGTAGTTTTTGTAAGCTATATTGATTCTGTTGCTGTTGCTGTTGTTGCTGCTGTTGTATATTTGATTCTTCAATTTGCCTTTGTCTTTGTTGTTGGGCCAACAGTTGTTGTTGTTGCTGAACTAACATTTGAAGATGTTGTTGCTGTTGTTGCTGGTGTTGTAACTGTTGCTGTTTTTGTTGTAAAGTTTGCTGTTGTTGCTGCTGTTGCTTTTGTTGTAGTTGTTGTTGTTGTAATTGATATATTTGTTGTTGTTGCTGCTGTAACTGTTGTTGTTGCTGCTGTAATTCTTGAGTGTTTTGTTCTTGTTTTTGTTGTAAAGGTAGATGTTGTTTCATTCTAAGGTATTGCTGTGGTTGTTGTTGCTGTAACTGATTGTTTTCAAATTGCATTTTTTGTGAATAAATATGGTTCAATTGTTCTATTGCTGGATTATTTTGTTGTTGGGGTAGTATTGCTATTTGACTATTTGGTTTTACATAACTTTGTTTTTGATGTTGCTGTGACTGTTGCTGTTGTAAATGTTTTACTTGTAAATGAGATTGTTGTTGCTGATCTTTATTTTGTAGATAATCCTGAGGACCGTGCATAGCTTGTTGGTTGAAATCCAAATCATTTTTTTCTTCTGTAGGTGATGGACGGGATGGTGAATTGCCACCTAAACCTTTAAAAAATTCATTTTTTAATATTAAAATGCTGTATATACTGTTGAGTAGTAAATTATTAAATGAAAACATTTGCAATTTCTTAAATCAATATTATAATTTTGAGAAAATGAATAAATTATTATACTATAATGATCATAATTATACACTAATTTCATAATAAAAAAATTGTATCCTTGCTTCTCTTTTCCTACTATAATTTCTATGCAAATGAAAAGGAAACAGATGATGTGAACAACCTGTTTAATCTCAGAAACCATTCTCCATTATCTTAAAATCATTCTGGGCTTAAAGTTATATTTTTACAAACAGCCTTAAAGACAATACATATTTTTTTAAAATTTTTTAGGAAACATAACAAAGTATATCAATAAAATGACTATTGAATTTAGAATGTCTTGATAAAGAGACATAAAAATGGTTACAAAATTTGTTTATAAAGTTTGGAGGCATAATTATGCCTGATAAGTCCATGAATAGCTATAAAAAGTGAAGTGCTACAGAACTTTTACTATATTCCTATTGAGAAAGTAGCACATATTGCTTCAAGCCAGATTTAGGCTAGAATAGAAAGATATTTAAATAATAAATAATATCAAACATTTCAAAATTTACCATTATTAACAAGTTATTTGTTTTAAAATTAGGGATTATTAAATTTGTCTTGTATTCCTATGTCATATATAAATATATATTTTACTTTTAATCTTGAGTAAGAAATAAGAGATCAGTTTGCGGAGGACTACAATAATGATCTTTTTTGCTTTAAGAAAATTACAGGTTTATCAGTAATAAAATATTTATTATATACTCAACATTACAGTCAATATTGAGCTTACCCAAGGCTCTGCTGAAATCAGCAAGCATACCACTTATAGTGCCAGCTGAAGGCTTGTTTTGTTGTATTTGTTGTTGTTTATGGAAATATAATGGATCCATTGATTTATTACTCATTTCATCTAAACTCTCTGCCTAAAACAAAGTTGCCACTATAAGGATTACAAGCAAAATTTCACTTTAATATGCTATCTACTTGTATAAAATAAACTTTTCTATTTAAAGGTTGAGCTGAAAATTTATACTACATTAAAGATGATTTGAAAATATATATAAAAAACATTTTTCATCTTAACTTCATCGATTTTATAATTTCCTGAAATAGGGTAAATAATGCAATAAATTATTTTAAAAAAATACATTTTTTATCTGGTTTTTAACAGTTTAAATGTATAATGAGAAATGTAGCTTTCTTCGCCTTAATAGAAATAAAAATATTAAAATCATTTTAAAATTGTGTAAGTCAACCTATTTGAACAAATAAACACAAAAATGAAAAATTTTAAATCAAGATCAAGAACGTCAGGAGCGTTTTATGGAATAGCCTGTTTGTAATATTTACAGTAAATACTATGAAATTTGGCTATGATATAATTGTAGCCACTCACAATTTTGTAGAAGCAGCTGATTGTAGCTAGATTATTCATCAAAGATTTTATAATCAATATGGGTTGTGACCAACAACATACTTCTTTTTTTTTATAAAAAATAACATATGTTATTTTGCTATCAGCCAGCTTTTTTTAATATTTACGCTTTCTAAGATACTAATGCAAATGTAAGAATTTAATATTATTTTACACCTGTATTAAGCATTTCTGAAGAGATTTTGAATAATTAATTACATAATAGTTTGACATTATTACAAATATTTTTTTATCAAATAGTGGATGAGGGTATATTAACTAATTAGGTCAGATGGTTTAGATTATCAATGACTTTACATAGTTAACAAATATAGCAATAGATTTTTGTTCAAACCAAGCTGCAGGCGGGAATACAGTTCAAGCATTTATTGTAACCAGTGCAAATACAGTGTTCGTGGCACCTACTGTCAATGAACAAAATGAAAATTGTTCATTTATCATTTGATTGATTAAGTAGGATGACAAATATGTTTTGTAATTCTTTAAAGCTGACTTTTGAAATAAAAAAATAATTTTCCATAGAAATTTTACCAAGAAAATCTAAATACTTTTAACCATCACTTATTACAAAACCGTTTATCAATCATTTATTTTAAATCATTTATTACCATCATTTATATATTTATTTATTTATTGTGATTTTGGCCCAGCTTAAGAAATTTGCAAATATTTATTTAATTAAAAAAAAAACAGCTAAAATAATGATTTTATATGAAACTGGTGATCATTTATTTGTTTTTTTTTAAATTCACATTATGATAATACAAACACATTTATTTAATTTTATAAGATACAGCAAAAAATTACTTTTATGGATTTTAAAACCTGTATTCATGTGTGTATTTTATCCATTTTAAGGATATATCAAATGCTTATAATACGAAGTCACATTTTATAAATTTTTGTAACCTCTTTATTTGTGTTTCTGATCCATTGTAAGGAAATATACAAATATCTATGCAGTTTTATTAGAAAAAGTAAAGCAATTCTGATATTGTTGAATATATTGTATAGGTACAAAAAGTTATCAAAAACCTAGACTTGTGGGTCTAGGAAATGAAAAGAAGTAATTTTAGAGCAGGCCTACCTGGATTTCAGATAATCTTGGTTTCATTCTCTCCCTTAAACTTTCTGAAGCTCTTGGAAATAACTGTTTATGTTCTAATGAATGCTCATGTTCTATAGATAATATTCTTGGTTGTTTTTGATGAAGTACATTATCCTGATTGTATTCCTTTTGTATAACAATATTTTGATTATCTATACTATCCCAATGCCTTTCATTTGCAAAACCACTCATATGTTCCATTTCTGGTTTTTGAAGAATATTTAACTTATCATAATGAAGCATTTGTTGATATTGTTGCATGTGAGACTGTGATTCATTTGGATTTTGCTGAAGTAACAGTTGTTGATGTTGTGTTTGCTTTTGATTTTGCAAAATTTGTTGTTTTCGATTCATCAAGTAATTTTGTTGTTCATTTTGTTGCATTATTTGTTGCTGTTGTTGATGTTGAAGTTGCTGCTGATGTTGCAATTGTTGCTGTTGTTGCAGCTGTTGATGTTGTTGCATCTGCTGATGTTGCTGTAGCTGCTGACTTTGTTGTAACTGTTGTTGTTGCTGCTGCTGTTGTTGCTGTTGTAACTGTTGTTGATGTTGTAGTTGTTGTTGATGTTGTAGTTGTTGTTGATGTTGCTGCTGTTGTTGCTGTTGTTGATGTTTCTGCTGTTGCTGTTGTTGTTGCTGTTGTTGCTTTGCTTGTAATTGAGCCTGTTGTTGTTTCATAATCATACCAAGTTCAGAATTTTCTTCAAGAAACTGAAAAAAAATATTTAAATAATATGTCTCTTAGTTATTTTAATGAATTTTAAAATTAACCATTTGCACTTGCATGGTCAATACTGCTGGCCAAGCCCCACTCTCATTTAACCGAGAATGTTTAGCCTGTTAGACAATACTCACAGAGCTTGGGTGACCAGCCTCAGGCTCCATGTTGACTGTGCTCCATCAACTGATTGTAATTATTTATTCATTATAATCTGAAATTTTAGTATAGGGTATTTTATTTTAAAAAATAAGAGCTTTTATAAGACACTTTTTATTGTTATACAAAAAGGCAGAAAATATATATTTTTATTTACTAGTGTTTTTATTTATCTGTAAATATAGAGTTATAATCATTATATAGTAATGTTTTATTAAATTATATTACTTTAATTTCAAAAAATGCAACATTACAAAACAGTTCATATAACATAGATCTTTTTTTACTTTCACAGGTATTATTTTAATTATTTTGCTGAATAGTACTTCTGTACAAGATCAAGTAACAAAAAAACCTTGAAAAGTTGTTAGTGAATTTTTCGTAACACCATTTTGCTGAGGTCCATAAATATAAAATTATGTAGGCCTAAAATATCGAAATATCCAAAAAAACTTCTTTATTAATTCAAACTAGATTTATAATTTAAAAAAATTGTGACTTTATATATCAATTGCTAGAGAGGGACATGAAAACTTAAACTTTTGAAGAGGTCTGCCAGCTCAATATAAAACTCTATGTGCAAAATACCCCAGCACACTAGATAAATAAAAAAATACAAAATGGTTTATTTATTATCTTACTCTTTAAAAGATTTTACCCCTTAACTACCTCTAAAAACTGATTAGTTTAACCCGCACAAAAATATTTTTTTAAATCTTTCTTCAGTTTGGGCTGCTACTAAGACTATTTTTGCCAAATTTTATAGTGATCAGGCACTTTCATTATGAGTAAAAAGTGCATTACCAACAGACACAAGAACATGTGCACTAACTTATAAAGTTCATTGGTTTTACCAATAAACTCTAAAAAACATTTTAAAATTATTATAAACTATTTTATTTTACCTTAATATTTGCAACTTTGGGAACATTAGACTCAACTGGACTGATACTAGAAAATTGAATGCAACTAACTGATACAGTACAGCCAAATATGCCTTGTGCTGGCTCAGAATACACACAGAATAGAGAAAAGACAGGAATATCTTCATTCAAGATCCCTGATAGGTCTCAGCACATACCAGACAAAATCAAACAACTATCCTAAGTTAAAAGTATAAAATTTCATTTGGCCAGTCCTACTGGTTGTCCCAGCATTTGAACAATTTTAACTTGGCTAATACTGCTGGCCATCACACCTGAGTGGAACATTTTTAGTCAGACAAAGAAAGGTATTCTGCTTGTCTGACTCTAAAGAAAATATTTTAAACCACAATCAAGAAGCAAAGGGATAATTTGATTGACATAAACAAAAATAAAATAATCACTGATACAAAAATATCAGGATCAACATCCAAAAAATGTACTATTGTTTTCATTGTACTTATTTGGGGATACTTTTTAATAAGCCTTACATTTTAACCTATGTACATTAAAAAGCCCTCTAATCCAGCATCCTATAGTCAGGAACTTTCAATAAGCTGGCATCACTTATAGGCTTTTTCAAAAAAAAGTAAGACTGCTATATGTATTGTACAGTACATTTGTGACACGATCGGCAGAGTACAAGGAAATCGAGTGTGATCGATAGAGTTTAGGCACCATTATTAATAAAAATGTGCCTCCTACCGCGTTCTCATGTTTCAAGAAAAAACATAATTCAAAAAAAGAAAAAGACATTAAGTTTTATTTTAACCAAACACAGTAAAATTAAGTAATTCCAAAGTTAAATAAAAATTTTAGAATTTTATTTAAAATGTAAGCAATAATGTTTTTTGGTGTTATTCTCTTAATAAGTGTTCTTTAAATTACACCTATTTTAAACTCCGTTCACTGCTATTTTTGACTCACCAATCCGGCATTTCCAGTAACCTGTACTATCAAAGTCTTGAAGGTGCCGGATTACCCACATATTATTGTAAGTTCCTTCTTATAGGTAAGCCTTACATACAAGAATATAATAAACTTTAGTTAAAGTTCTGAATAACAATACTTTGTTTTATTGTATAAAGAAGAAATATCTTAAAATTCTTAATATAAAACAATTTTATACTTACTGCTTCATATCTACTCTCTGCAGTTGATTCACTCTTTTTAGTCACCTCACTATGTAAACTTTCACCAGCTCTAAAAACAATTTGAAAATATTTAAAACATAACACAGAGCTTTTAATAATGACTTTTCATCTTTGTAAATGTATACAAATTTATTCAGACTCCTTACTTTGTATAAAAAAGGTAGTTTTGGTGTTACTTTGTAGCAAAACATACAGTGATACCAAAATTTCTAAAAATATAAATTATACGAGGTATGTTCAGAAAGTAACGAGAATTTTTAAATTTCGCGGGATTGGAGAGTTCGATTGTCAAACATTTTTTTTTTATTATGTTGGTATACAGCCCTTAAAGTATGATAAAACTCTCAGCTGTTTTCATTGTTGACTTTTTCTGTGACAGCCACTAAGGTTAGATGTGTTTTTATAAGCTCGGTGATTTTTGTTTGTTAAAAGAAATGGATCAAAAAATTTGTATAAAATTTTGCGTAAAAAATGGAATAAAGTGTAACAAAGTGTGTGAAATGTTATCAAAGGCCTATGGTGAGTCTGCTATGAGTAAAATGCACTTTTGGAGGTAGAAAAGGTATACCACCCCAGTTTACGAGTGGTATAAGCATTTCCAAGAAGGCCGTGAAGACGTTGAAGATGACGAATGCCCTGAATGCCCCAGCACATCAACAACCGATGAAAACGTGGAAAAAGTGAAAGAAATGGTTATGAACAATCGTTGAATCACAATTAGAAAGGTCGCTGATGATGTTGACATATCGATTGGATCATGTTATAACATTGTTTCCAATATTTTGTGTATGAAATGCATGGCAGCAAAATTCATTCCAAAATTGTTGAATTTTGAACAAAAACAGCGGCAAATGGAAGTTGCTCAGGGGTCACTAAATGAAGTCAACGACGATGCGGAATTACTGAAATGAACAGGTGATGAAACATGGGTTTATGGATATGACATCTAAACTAAGGCTCAACCATCCCAGTGGAAGCATTCTGGCTCGCCAAGACCGATAAAGGCTCGACAAGTGTGGTCGAATGAGAAGGTTATGCTCACTGTGTTCTTCGATAGGCTATTAATGGCATAGTGCATCATGA
Source organism: Callitettix versicolor (assembly GCA_022606455.1). Taxonomy (NCBI): domain Eukaryota; kingdom Metazoa; phylum Arthropoda; class Insecta; order Hemiptera; family Cercopidae; genus Callitettix; species Callitettix versicolor. The sequence goes on from CM040182.1 coordinate 37,540,842, forward strand.
ATTCCTGCCACCAGGTGAAACGGTCAATAAGGAATACTACCTACAAGTTCAACGCCGCTTGCGTGAAGCAATCCGAAAAAAACGCCCGGATATATGGAAAAACAATTCATGGCTTTTGCACCAGCTCACACTTCATTGCTTGTTCATGAATTTTTGGCCAAAAAACAGTACTGTAATGATGCCCCAGCCTCCATATTCGCCAAACATGGCTCCGCGTGACTTTTTCTTATTTCCAAAAATAAAGAGAACCTTAAAGGGCTGTCTTTTTACAGCTGTAGATGACATTAAAAGCGCATCGCTGAAAGAACTAAAGGCTACCTCAAAGATCGGGTTTGAGAAGTGTTTCGAGGATTGGAAGATGGCACAAGTGTATAATCTCCAATGGGGACTATTTTGAAGGCAACAATATCAATGTAGAAGAATAAATAAATATTTTATTAAAAAATTAAAATTCTCATTACTTTCTGAACCCACCTCGTATATATTCAGCAATCACAGTAGACAGTCCTACCACTAAAGAGGTATGAAATGTGTTTGTCTTTTGGTTGGCAGTGTTTTGATGTTCTGTAATGGTACCAGCCAAAAAACAAAGAGTTTTCTTGTAAACTGAGCAAAACAGATACTAAAATATATAAAATGTTCCATTAATTGATATTCCAATATCTATTGATCTATCAAAATAAAGCTTTGAGCAAATCTAGGACATATACGAGGGTTGATCAAATATAAACGAGACTGATTTTTTAAAAAAATTATTGCTTACTTACAAATTATTCTTGATACAACTATTTTTCTACATAGTCTCCCGCACGAGTAACACATTTTTCCCACCGGATTGGAAGTTTTTTAATTCCATCTTCGTAAAAAGTTCTCGGGCGTTCATTGAGCCATTGGAGCACGAAGGTCTCCACCGCAGAATCGTCTTCGAAACGCTGGCCTCCAAGCGCCTCTTTGAGTGGCCCAAACAGGTGATAGTCGCAGGGTGATAAGTCTGGACTGTATGGGGGATGTTCCATTGGTTCCCAGCCAATTTGATCGAGTTTAAGCCTCGTAGCGTTCGCTGAATGTGGTCGGGCATTATCGTGAAGAAGAATGACATTTCTCGCCGGTTTAGATTTCGTTTTCCTACGAAAAGACTGTTTTGCGGCCTCTAAAACATCGCAATAATATTGTGCATTTATTGTGCGTCGTTGATGGAGGAAATCGACGTGAAAGGCGCCTTGATTGTCGAAAAATACAGTGGCCATTACCTTCCCGGCCGACGATCGTGATTTGGCCTTCAGAGGCGCCCTCTCTCCCCTCTTCCGCCACTCCATACTTGCCTGTTTCGACTCGGGAGTGTAATGGTGAACCCATGTTTTGTCACAGGTGACAATCCGGTTTAATAATGCCTCACCATCTCGTTCAAATTGGGTCAATAGTCGCTGGCAAATCTCCAAACGATTCCGTTTGTGAACGTCGGTCAAAATTCGTGGAACCCACCTTGCAGATACTTTGCTGAGTTCCAGGTTTGATGTAACGATTTTTTGAACGCTACCATAGCTCAACTGGAGTTCATCTGCAATAAATCGCAGCGATATACGTCTGTCTTCGTCCAGGAGCTTCCGAACAGCATCAATGTTTTCGTCCGTGACGGAAGTGGTCGGGCGACGATCATGGCTGAGGTTTTCTACTGCTTCCCGTCCTTCGGCGAATTCCTTGTGCCAAGCAAAAACGCGAGCTCTTGACAGGGTCCTGTCCCCGTATTGAGCCGTCAATCTACGAAAGATTTCAGTCGGATTGACCCCCTCCTTGGCCAAAAACTTAATAATAATTCTCTGCTCCACGGAAACGTGCACTTCACTCTCACTCATTGTATAGTTTTATACTGAAGGGTCCGACGGAAATGTTGCCCGTCTACGCCCGTCCCAAACCTCCCAGGCTACCTGAAACCCCACCTTTTAGAGTTCAATATCCAACGGAAAAGTTTTTAGAAAGTCAGTCTCGTTTATATTTGATCAACCCTCGTATAAGTGGTTTTAATGTTTTAAAAATTATTGCAAGTCTTATTTCATAAAATCATTTGCCAGAACCTACCACAAATCACTCCATACATGGTTGAAGCTTTAGAAATGTTTTAATGTACATGGAAAAGCATTTTTTAAAAGAAGTTGATATGATAAGAATTGCAGCAAAGATTTTCCCATAAATTTCGCGTAAGGTTAGCCTGATGGAAGAGCAAGTCTGCACCGAGGATTCAACCCCAGTAGCATTTTCTGTTGGCCCATTGTTGGTATTCTGTTTTCACACACAGTTGGGCAATGGTTATAATTAGCACAAATGCCTACCAATTAACAATGAACCAATTCCTAACATAGTGCCAACAGTTAAACATTACCAAAAACCAGCAAAGAAATTGTTGGCTCAACTTACTCCCAACAGTTATCCAACTAACTTTCAGTATTATATTTCTATTCAGTTGTGTAGTGAACTTAATAGTAATCATAGCTTCTTTACATGCGTGAACACATTTTAATACCTTTCATTATTGAAATCAATATGTATTCTTACTCAAATTAACATGTTCATTATAATATATAATTAAAAAACTAGAGTAGGTTATACATATTAAATTTAATAATAGGTTTAATCTGATGTTATTCCAACAAATTTAGAGAAAATATGATTAGTAGAAAATTGTACTTGTACATATTACTTTGAGTATGAATAAATATTGAATTTGATAATGAAAGGTATTGAAATGTGTTCACGTATGTAGAGAAGTTATGATTATTACAATTTAAGTTCACTAAGCCATTGAATAGAAATAGAATACTTTAAACAAGTTGGTAAATAGTAGGGTTACCATTGAAAGTTATTTGAGTAACCAACATAGCCTATTTCATTATTAACCAAGGTTATTTTATAAAAAGAGACAAAATTCACACAAAATTAAACTAAATTTATTTAAAAGACAACTGTGAAAAGTGAAGCAAAAACAAAACACTATAACCACAAAATATGACTAGGACTGTTCTGTAGGTATAGTATGGTGCGACTACAACTGATGAGAGAAGACAAAGAAGTAAAGGAGTAAAGGACATACTTTCACTTTTTCGCAGTGCTGGCAATATTTCAAATAATAATTACATCATAAAATCATATATAGTAAATGGTTATAGTTAAGTAGAAATCAAATAAAAAATTGCTTTTTTTAATTTTTATTCATTGTAACACTACTGTTAGTACATTATTTAAAAATATAATATTATTCTGTTAACAATGATGCTAAAACAAAAATTGTTCTGTTTTTGGCAATTCTGTGTAAATCATCATTTGCACTTTGCAGTAAATTTTAGAACATCGATAAAATGCTATTATATTATCAAATAAGATACTATTTTAAAACTTTTTAAATAATTATACCCTATTTAATTTATAAAATATTTATTTTAACAACATATTGCTTATACTTTCTACCAACTAAGAATTAATGTTGGGCCAACAGTAGAGGTTTTCATGAATATAACAGTTGGCCTAGCAAACAAACAGCTCCTTGGCCCAGTGAAGGTAATTCATTGGCCTTTTAACTAATGAAACCTTTTGGCTAACCTAACTTAGCCAACAAAATCCCAACATTGGGCCAACAATGTGTGCTACTGGGGAAACTTTTTGTTTTGTAATTATAGGTAATGAAAACTGGATGTGTCACAGTGGTACACATCAATCCCTCCATGATTGAAGGAAAAATGTCACTTTCATAGAAAAATGAAAGCACAACCACTTGAAAATTTATATAATAAAGTTTTGGCTGTTGGTATATACTGATAAAAATTAATATAAAAAATGACATGAAAATTTTAAATCACTTACCTAATCTTGTACCAACCATTTTAAAAATTTATATAATAAGGTTTTGGTATATACTGATAAAAATTAATATAAAAAATGTTATGCAAAATGTCATTTACATAATCTTGTACAAGTTATTTAGCATTATACAGTATTATTTTAAATTTTATTTTTATTAAAAAATAAATGTACTGATTTATTGTAATTGTATGTGTTATTTGTTTCTGACACCTGCATTGTGTCTTATTTCATTCATCCTGGACTGCAGTGGACTTAATACAGTTTTATTTGGATCACATGCAAACACAAATTTAAAAAAACAACAATTTTTTTTTGCTTATAAAATAACTAATTTTGCCCAACCACGTTTGTGTATATGAAAAGGAAAAATCTGATTACATAAAATTTTATATTTAGGTATGAGGTTAAGGTTGAATTTATTATATAAAAATTAACTAAATAAAATTTAAATAATTTTGAAGAATTAATTCATACCTGTTAGGGAATCTGTTGTACATATTTTCTGAATTTAAACCAATTTTCTCATCACTATGATCACTACCTAAAGAACCTAAAAATAACAAAAATATGTGAAGTATTAGTAAATGGAAATTCATAAATTTAAACCTAATTCATAAATTTAATTATGCCACAAAATACAAAAATGACATTTCTCCAAGGGTGTTCGCAGCGAGGGGCAGAAAGGCAGCTGTGACGATTTTTTTCTAGATAAACTTGATACCTAAGATTTTTAAGATTAATGCACACTTAACAAGACTTTGTGAGACTAGATGGTCTGAAAAATATAAAAGTATCAGAAAGTTATCTGAACATTTCTTAGAAATTGTCAAAGCTTTAGAAAAAATTACTGAAGTTGGTAATTATGGTACGAAAAAATATGCTTATCAACTACACTTGGCTATAACAAAGCTATCATTTGTTGTAGCATTAGTCATTACTGCTAAATATTCAACTGTTTTACAGCCAGTGAATGCTTTACAAGCAAAAAGCACTGACAATATCATAGTGAGAAATCTCATAATCCAAATCCTGGTTGTCCTCCAAAAGGACCGCAAAGTCATGGAACAAATAGTTGATGAGTTGCTTAAGAAAGCCAAAGATTGTCAAAGATCTAGAGATAGAAATCTCTGTACCACATTAGGCTATGAAATAAATCACACACAGGTACTTCTCCAGCAGTTTCTCTCAAAGAGTACTGGAAGCAGTCTTTGATTATATCCTACTTAGCCTCCATAACAACATTTCTAAAACTTCAATTCTCAACAGAAAACATGGCAGCTTTCACCCTAATGATACTTTATCCATTTGTGATGCTAAAAACGAACATCATGAATGTTCAAGAATTATCTAAGTCTTTTACAGATTCTATGGGTTGGCTGAGTTGGATCTCTGGTATCTTCAAATTGGTACTGGAACTTCAAGTAGTAGACCTGTTCAAAGAAACAAAAATTTTCTACCCTGCAACAAGACAAACTTATCCATTCTGTTAGCTCTCCCATCTATTACAGCCACAATAGAACATAGCTTCAGCACACTTTGATGATATGGCTGAGAAGTATAAGGGGTAGGGGGAAGAGAGGTTGACTGGATTGTGTTTAATGAGTGTGCATAGACAATTCATAAAACAAAACCAAGATTGTGTAGAAAGTATTGTAAGACAGATTTTCAGCAAATCAATGAAGGTAAGAACAAATCAAATTCTTAATTATGTACTAGTGTAGACTTACTATCATTTCTTTATTATATTCCTTTTTTATTATTATATTAGATCCATAATTACCAAGTGAAGCTTTTCTTGTATTTTGTGTTATATTTGTATCTTATCTCAGTTACCTCTCCCCAGCTATCCATCCTTTAAATGGCATGACTTGCCCCCCTCTAGCTGAGATTGTGGGTACACCCTTGCATCACTCTCTTTTTTTTCAAACTTGAAACAATTGGAATTATTAATAAAAAATACTCAACATTTTTTTAATATTTGAAATTAAATATGTAAGACAAATATTATGTATTAGACATTCTTCTTTCAATTTTTAAAATAATTCAATAACAACAGGGATTTTATCACTACATTTTTGAAACAGACTTTTAATTTTATTTAATTTAAATTACTTTGTTTTAATTCAATTTTAAGAGAAAATATTTGATAGTAAAAGCAAAATGTAACAGCAGAATGGTAACCAAAACCGTGTGATTTTTGTCTGAAATACTGTTTAAAATATTTGGTTCTGACTACAAAACCAACTTCTTTTGCCGGGATCTAAGACGTTGAGGTTATAAATTTCAAATAAATAGGTAAAGATAATTTTTGAATTTTACTATGGCTGTGATTTATCTGGCATATGTGTTATTACCACTATAAATTTCACTCCACTACAAGCAAGTTTCCAACAGTTTAAAAATTGCATTGAAAATTTTCAATGCCATGAATAAAAATTGCATTGGGAAGTTCTTCATATGAAAACAGTTAGATAGTATGAAACATAAATAAACTGATGCACTGAATTGTTATTGTAAATACATTTGTATTACACTCAACAAGAAAAAAAATCACAGGGTTGTGTAAAGAAGTAGAAGAAACACAGTAATAAAAACCATGTAAATAATATAAACACATTTTTTTAGCCATATATTGTAATTAATATTAAGCAACAGAAATACTAACATTTTGTGTTTACATTAAATTAATTTTGTATTAAACAGTGCATAAGTAAAACAACTACATAAAATATGAATATGCATTGCGTTAACAATACAGTTTTAAATTTTACAATTATTTTTAAATGTATAAAACTAACTGTTTAACTAGAAATATCGTGTCTTACTCAATGCACAAGCAAATAATTTCATAGTTGTTAAGAATGTCAGCCTTAATTAATAGATGCATCATCCCTCAAATTATATTGACAGTTACACCATTTGATAAGAAATGTAAGAAACAACAGAAAGAGCCTCATTTTACTCTAAGTAGCTTGTACATGTTAGTATTTTTTTTTAAATATGACTTTAACAATCAGTTTTAAGTTTTCCAAAATACAACTTTCTGAAACTACAAAAATACAAATTGCTTTGCAGTCAAATTTTACTTATCCCTATTGTAACACAAAAAATTACAATTTGAGAACACCATAAATAGTTATGATACTATCTTAAAATTATATTATATTTCATCATTTTTTTTCTTTTAACATATTACAAAAAATTAATCAGTTGAACTATTTTTTGTACAAAAAAAGTTGAATTGAATTTTTTATTAGTTTTCAGTACATACAGTACCATAAATACATGACTTGCTCACTCATAACTAGTTGCTCATCTTTCAAACCTCATAACTTAGGTACAAATAATTTTGAGAATAATTAAAAACCTTTTTATTAAGAATTAAACATTCAAGATATTGAAGTAATGGATTTAGATTACACAAAATTAATTATATATACTAGAAAAAATTAATGTTATAATGGTGTATGTACCTTGTTTATCTAATCCAATGTTATGATATCGTTGACTTTGAGAATAGAAGTTAGATCCTCTGCCAAAAGCTGATGTTGACTGACTTGAAATTTCACTTGAAGCAGTACGAAAATGAGAAGTGAGCTTATCATCTTTATTATTTATCACTGCAGGCCCTGTTAAAAATCAGAATACAATAAGCTATATTTTATATTTGTTCAAATTATTCTCTAGAAAAATTATAAAAGATATTAAAGCCAACATAGCAACTTAAAAAAAAAAAAAATAGGAAATAAATGTTAACCAATGGCAAAAAAATATTGATTGATAATGTATATTGTTCAGAAACTTCTCAATCACAATAAAATATCTATGTACAGTAACATTCAATTTAACTGAAGTAGTTATTAATTTTTTTGATATGGATATGCAGAAATGATGATATTTTGAAGAATATGTAGAAAATGAGTAAACAAGATATCTGACTAAAACAGTGACAGATAAAGATATAACAAACATGATTTCATAGAAATAAATTATGAGTGTAATTTTACACATTCAAAAAAACAAACACTAGTTGTAAAATAAATTGGCCAATTTGTTTTGTTGGACAGCATAAGGTAAGGAATTAGTTAAAAAAAATGTAATGTCCAATATAGTATCCATTACTGGTCTAAAAATAAAAACAGAGATAAAATTATGCATATACATTATTCATTGACAGATGAATTTTTATTTTCCCCCTTATATTGATCTGAATGATTTGCATCCAGATTATTAGGGTTCATTTAATTGTAGGTTTTAACAATCATTGTTTATGTAGTACTACAACTGATATTTGTGGTGTTCCAGCTCAAAAAACTTTAAGTATAAACAAAAAATTACTAGATACTGGCCTCAATTTTACAGCTAGCCAAGGATAACAAGAACCAGTGGCATAGGTATACCTTGAAAGGCCCTAAGGTTGGATCCCAAGTACTTCAAAAGTTTTATCACTTAACTAAGTACAGCAGGATCATCCATTCTTGGCATTTAGAAAAACGTTGTAAAACCTTATCTTTACACTCTCCACAAATCAAACAGATCACATGGATTCATAAAATAGCTTCTATGCATATCTGTAATCTCTAGTAAGGTACTATTATGGCAGCGTTAGTAGCATCAAACCGAGGCCTATGCATAAACCTCAAGTGGCATGAAAAGTTGACGATACTACTCAGTATAAAAAATTATACATTATAACACCCTCCTACATTCTCTTATTGAACTGGTAAGTAAATCTTAAATCTAGAATTTTTTTGCTATTCACAACCAGACACAATGTAACGAAAAAATAAAAAATAAACTCTATAGTTAGAAGTTAAAACATGATATCAAAACAGCAGTTTTTCTGTGTATCAGTGCTGCAACACAGGGTTCCAAGTAAAAGGGAGTGTGAAAAATGAAATTTAAAAAAAAATCAACAGTATCAAAAATCATGGAAAGTATGACAAGGTGAATTAAAAAAAATTAATGGTGTGCAAACCGTGCGCTAAAACTGATTGTGTAAAAAAAAGCAAAGGCATCAAAACATGATAATTTTATGAAAATATATGGTTTCAATGTAAAAATTATTTTTAAAAAACAGAAAAATTGAAATACATGGAAAATGAACAAAACAAGTAAAAATATCAACTTGCAAAAATTTTATATTATCGCAGCAATGTTAACTATTTTCATTGGAACTTTTTTTGTAAACTATACTATAATATCAGCATATTACCCTTCAAATAAATTTTATCCCCCTTATATTGTGCAATTAACTTTCATTTTAACTGTTTAGAGATTAGGTTTTAGTATATCAGTAGTTTTTCAGCAAGAAGAAACTGCCGATTTATTGAAAGTTCAAAAAATATATTTTCTTGATATTTAATTTGTGTTTCGTAAAATGCCAACATATTTAGATAATCTTTTTTTCATATAATTCATACTGTATGCTAATTAAACTAATGAGGATGATAAACATTTTGGTAAGGGCATATTTAGATAAATAAACAACATAAGAGAAAAAAAATTACAATCTGAGAACACCATAAATAGTTATGATATTATCTTAAAATTATATTATATTTCATCTTTTTTTTTTGAATAAATTTCTCCAATTTACATTAGAAATTAGCCATAGTGTGTGTCTTGTAGGCCGATAGCAACCATCTTTTCATCACACAGTCATTGTAACTACTAAACTGTATTTATTTTATTTTGGGTAGTTTTCAGATTTATTAGTTTGATGTTCTAAAATTAGTTTGAATTTTTAAAAGAAATTTAAAATTGAAGCCAGCTCTAATTCTTACAATGGGGTCAAATCATTTTCAAGCCATAATTTTTGTATTATGTATTGACAACGAAAAAGATGTTGGTACAACATTTCTCCTTTTTTCACTGCAGGAGGTAAGAAAAACTGTTGTCTTTTCTTCCTATTAATATAAGAAGTCGATTGGCTCATTTAAGGAGTGATACAAATATGTTATATTAGAAAAAAATAATTATTTATTTTACAATTTTAAATAATGGTTCAATATGTTCCATTCAAAAGAAACCAATTTAAATAAGCAATTAATCCTTATGATTAAATTAAAGTTTTTCTTTCTGTACTTTACACATGCAAAAACATTAATAACATGAGAAAATTTCAGTTTTACAGCTCTTTCATTTTCAATTAACAGCAGGGCTAAACCACATTCCCCTGTTCTGCTTTTTAGTAGTATAAATTTCCTTGTTTACACGTATGCTTTGATTTGTTTATTGTCTTGCTTCTAGACCTTTACCAAGAAAAAGCCTGTGTGAAATGAGACTCAGAATAATAGACTACTCACTTCCATGCCTACATGGACCTTCGTCTTTGCAATAAGACCCTCCATGTAATAGTGTTGGTGTTTGTTACTGAAAAACATCAGGACTGGAAACAATTTGATAAATAAAGTTGAGGTTTGTCATTATAATATTTCATTATTAGTCCAAACTTGAGTCCATACTGGATTCATATATTTTTTTAATCATTACTTTCTTTTGGGGTCCCAATGTTTTGGCACAATTTCATGGTTGTCCCATTGTAGCTATGCCACTGGTTAAAACATTGGTTCCCAAACTATGAGTTGTAGGTGGGCAGACCGCTTAAACTCTTTAATTGTTCTCTTAAATGCAAAAAAATAGAAAATTGAACATATTTCAAGAAATATTTTCTATAATTTCACAAAAACAGATTCACTGTCAACTTTTAAGACAGTTAAACACAAAACCTGTTCTAAAAATCTAATAAGATATTTTTTAAATAAAGTGATCAGAGCGATAGGACAATGCAGCCGTAGTTTATTTTTGTGATAGTTAAGTGGCCATGCCATGTCACGCGTCTGTTGTCTTTTGTCTGACCATCTGGATCATGGAGAACCTGGTGAAGGAGGGGAAGAATTGGAAGAGGAGAAGTTTTTTTATTGCTGGTCTTGTGCTACTACTGGAACTATGACATGCATCTAGCTAGAATGAATGAGTTTGAACGCTGTGCTTTTGCCAACACATTTTTAAACTGCTAAGTTTTTAGCAAGGCAACAAAAGTAAATATTTTTTTAAAAGATAAATGAAAAACTACTAACTATATTACTACATTACCTAATTAAATACCCATGGTACCCTTAATAAAAAAATGAACAGCTAACAAATATTTAACAATATATATCTAGCTTTAACTTGCCGATCTCAATAAATTATTTGTATTTATCATGCAATAATCATTAAACTTTGAAAGCTATCTGATGCTTTTATTTTATAAAAACTATTCATATGTTAATTTGTCAAAATAGGAATATACATTTTGAATATTGTTTCAATTATATGATATTATATATATATATATATATATATATATATATATATATATATATATATATATATATATATATATAATATCATATAATATTATAATATTTGAATTAAAAGAACTTCTTTCTCTCTTTCCCAAAATTTAAAGCTATGGATGTAATAGAATTATTATTTATTTTTATAAATTATTACTACTTTTACTATAGTAATTTATTTATTTTTAGTTGAATTATTGTAGCAAACAGAATGTTTTTAGTTTGGCACTAACAACCACGGAACAGGCTAGCAACCGATTGATTCCAACAAACTCCCACCATGGAAACCCAATTCAAACTACTTCACTGCTCAAGGCGCTATACATCACAAGTATTCTGCTTACACAGTGTGGCAACAGGACTGTGTTACTTATGCTGCATGCAACTTATGTTACATGCATAAGTTTAGTTGCAAAAAAAATATTCAGTCCTGTGGTTTTATTTGTGATTTTCTTAGGGTGTATACATCTATACTGGTGGTTTGGTTTATTTAGTACTGTATGTTTTATTTTCTGTTTCTTTCACTATGGATATGTGGATCACGACTGGATCATGCCTAATGTAATGCACACTAAAAGCAAACATTAATTGAAAAGGCAGAAATCACCTTCTGATGATGACGTTCCTTCCATGTCTTGTAACACTATTTCCATGTAATAAGCTTAAAGATGACAGTGTTGGTGATGTTAGTGAATAAAAGTTAGCTAGTTCTAGTAGACCAAGTAGTAGTGGCAAAGCAAAGAACAGGAAGAAGGCAAAACTGTACCTTTATTTGTACAACACTGACTATTTGAAATATGGATTTGTGTTTCTTGCCACAGATGATGATTCGCTGCCTCAGAGTGTTATATGTTTTGAAGTACTTGCTAATGTATGTATGATATTTGTATAGCAAGTATCTTCAAAACTTTCAACTTCAAGTATTTCAAAGGTAACCTTCAAAACTGGAAAGATATTTGTCAACAAAACATGTGCAGATAAACCAATCAATTAAATCAATCCTTTCAAATTAAAAAAGAACCTTTTTAAAATCAAAATCAATGATGACAAAATAAATTTATGGTGAACAAAATAAGCTAACTGTAATTGCTTCATATCAGCTATCCTTAAAAAAAGGAACAGCTTATACTGTATAGGGGATATTATTTTAATAGCAGCCAAATTCATATCTCAAATTTTATTTAGCAAAAAATAAAGAAAACCAATAGGTGAAATACCTCTGTACAACACAACTGTAAAGAGAAGAATAGGTGAAATGTCAGATGCTGTCAAACAGTCAATGATCACAATTTTAAAGTAAAGTGAGTAGTTTTCACTTCAGTTTGATGAAAGTACTGATTGATGTAACTGCCACGCTAAATTGTTAACTTTTGTTAGATTTAAATTTTTTGGGAGCATAGAAGAAGAACTGCTCTTTTATAAATCTTCGTCATTCAAGACAAAAAGAGAAGAGATTTTTAAATGTCTCAATGGTTTTATAAAAGAAAAGAAAATCAAATGGTCAAAATGTGTTGGACTAATGACTGATGGCTCCAGTGCTATGTCTGGCATTAACTCTGGTTTGATTGCCACAGTGAAGCATTTAAGAGAGACAACTTAAGTTTATTAAGCACCTTCCATTAAGTGAACCCTTTGTAGCCTGCACCCTTTTGCAATTAAAAGGCAGTGGAAACAACTAGTTTCATAAAATCAAGACCTAAAAATTTCAGACTGTTTGCCATTTTGTGCGATGAGATGGGAAGTGAGCACAATTCACTTTTCCTTCATTGTGAAGTACAGTAGCTATCAAGAGAAAAAGTGCTCTCAAGTGTTGGAGGATAATAGTGGGGCAAAATCTGTGAACACCTTTTTGGAAATATTAAATGATGAAAACTGGCTAACAATGTTTGTATATTTAAGTGATATGATCAGTGCCCTTAATATTCTTAATTTGACGTTGTAAGAGAAGGATGTCTACAAGTTCTACATGCAAGATAAAATAAAAGCAACTATTAAAAAACTTTAAAGATGGACCAAAAAAGTGAAAGACAACTGTTTTGATGTTTCCCACTCTTTAATGAGTTCTTATGAACCTATGGAATCAAGGTTAACGAAGAAATTGCAAACTATTCCAAGCTTGCCAAAAAGTAAACAATATTGAAAAAGATTCAGAAAAATTAAGAAACTGCTGGCATATTTAACAAACAACAAGGTATGTAGAAGAGTAGTTTAGATAAAAGCCTGGTGAAGAAATGGGTCATAGTCAGTTTATTCTGGGGTGACTGGATGATCATTTGAGGGCCAACTGTAGGTTGGGAAGTGATTGGTGCTCCAAGAAAACATTCCAATAAGGCAAAGCTGAGGAGAAACAGATTGACAGTCTATGGAGTATGGTAGACAGTTTTGGATATATTTCTTCCCCTTTTCTTTTTGGGTTAAATAAATTGTAGGACAAGTTTCCAGGAAGGATTTTCAAATTTTGAAACATTATTTCAGGGAAACAATTTGGATCAAATAATACAATAGTATTCATTCTTGGGTTGTTATTAAGTGTAGAAGTAACTGAAACAATATAAGGAGATTGTAATATAGTTTTATATATATATATATATATATATATATATATATATATATATATATATATATAAAGACATTTTTGAACCACCAATAGTTGATTCTTCAAATTCATTTCTAAACCCTGCTTAAGAGATACTTTAAATTCCTAACATTAGGATCTTTAAAAGCTTATGGACATAGATCAAAAGTCGTTTATTAACAAAAGCCACTAACTTACTATTTTACAAAACACTAATATGCGCATTGCTTCTTTATGGTGCGGGAACAAAGGAAACTGATACACAACTTCTGGTGTCAGAAAGAAAAATACCAAGAAAAATGTATGGTCCACTGAAGGATGGAGATTTATGGAAAATCAGATACCAACCAGAATGTCAAAGGATGGTGGATTACTGCAGGGAATTCAGAAAGATGATGATGACTTCTGAAGTATGCCAGGATTCAGAAAAGAGTTGTAGCGACAAGCATGATGATGATGATGATGATGATGACTTTTTAAAAGTTGTAACAAATATCTTGATAAACACTAACTTTACTAATAATTTAAAAAATTCGTTTTGTTTATGACAAAGATAATGTTTTCTTTATGATTTCTATAGATTGAAGGATGACTAAGTTAGTGTTAAACAAATTTAAACAAATATTCTTGGTAATTAATTGTGTAGTACATGCAAGAATAACCTATAAACAAAATATATTTTAGTATTTGACAATAATAGAAAATGAAATTATTATTCCATATAATGGATTATTCCATATAATTCAGAAGTTTATTTGGAAATAAAAACAGTTAAGAATAGGTGTAATATTAATACAACTTACCTTTTGGCTTAATATTTAGAAATTAAAATAACTAGCAATCAAAGCAAAGCATAGAATAGAAAATGCGTATTTGTGTAAAGGGAGTGAATAAGAGAAAAATAAGATAGAGATAGAGATAGATAGATAGATAGATAGATAGAGAGAGAGAGAGAGAGAGAGAGAGAGAGAGAGAGAGAGAGAGAGAGAGAGAGAGAGAGAAAGAGAGACAGAGATAGAGAAGGGCAGGAGTATAATGACAGAAAGAATGAGAGAAGAGTTTTGGTAGGCTTTACAAAACAACTACACATTCGTGGAAGTAATATTATTGTGAGGATGTCACAGAGTACTTAACACTGAGTCACAGTGGGCGCAAGCAAAAAGAAATTAAATTTATGAGAGTGAATATGTGTGTCTCCATGACTAGTTGGTGTAGAGACTCACCTCCTACCAACCGTCTTTTGCGTAAACTAGTAACTCCATCCCCACTGGTTGGGCTGCTCACTTCATCTTCCTCCTCAGGAATCGTGTAAACTTCTCCGGGACTATGGTCATAAAATGGTTCCAATACAATTCCTTGTCCTACAACAGTAGGAATGGCATTTAATTTGCTTGGATCAAGCTCTTCTGTTTCTCTCTGGACTGTTATTTTAGTTTCACAGTCCATATTTTGATCGGATAACCTGCCCTTATCTCTACTGCACTCATCATCGGAGGCTGGGGGGGATGAATAGGGGGAGCCTGGTGACAATCTAACATCAGAGCTAAATGGCTCAGTTGAACCGTTCACCACAGGACTTGGTGAAGAATACTCACAATCGCCATCAAGCCTAGAATTTCCCTTCAGTCTCTGCTCCTTTTCTTCTACTGGACTGTCCCATGACTAGAAAATTAAAAAAAATAATTTTAAGAAAAATACTTTTATTATATTTTATAGTTATTCAGATCTATATAAAAATAATTTAATATTAAAAAAATAATTATTCTTTGAGTAATTGTGAATATGAATAATTATATCCTTAATATAAAATTTAATATCAATCAATGAGTAAAGTGTTTAATTTATACTTAAAAAAAAATTTAATTTCAAAACAATTTAATTAATAATAATATGTAGTGAAACTTCCTTCAGGGACATTCCCAACACCTCTGGTTGGTGGACACAGAGAGTCAAATTTGTCAAATTTTGGTTTTTCATACTTCTATTGGGCAGGCACACTGACATAAAAATCTATAGAGTAATCTTAGTTGACATATTTACTGAAGCTGAAACATGTGTTCCTTGAGTAATTTAGAATATATACCTTTATTTCTATCTTGTATGCAACATGATAGCAGTTTTTAGGTTTTAGTAGAGAAAAGATAAATTGTTTAAAATAAAAGTATGTATGGTACAGTTATTGGTACAACACAGTGGACAATAAAAAACTATGCAGTACAGAATTGTAAAATTTTAACGAACACATGAAGTTCACTGACACAAATTAAAGCAAACAGATTTTATTACTGCTTTTGTTTACTTCAACCAATAAGGATAAATTAAAACTATGAAAGTTTCTCATTGGTCTTTATCTTTACATTGGAGCTACCACTTTTTGTGAAAGAAATACCCTGAGAAAATAAACACCACAATATTCTCAATTACCGTGTTTGATAAATTTTACTTAATAAACCAACCTTCACAAAAATGTACTTTGCACTTAGTTCTAACAAATATTACTGTAATTTCCTAAATTGTATTTGTAACTGTGAAAAATCAACAGTTAGTGTATTTGTCTTGATTGATCTCCTGTTTATTATACATTTTTTGTCCTGTCTTCAATATTTGTTGTTTGTTTTATACAGAAGTTGTTTTTTTGCAGCCAAAGTAACTATTAGTATTAGTTTAAAACTTTCCTTAAACCTATTTTTATGAAATACAGTTTCAGTAGATAAATATTATGAACCATAAAATAAATACTGTATCTACACAAAATATGTTGTAGTATATCAGTGTTATTTTACTTTTCAGTACTATAAACAGTACTGTAAAATACATTTTACTCTGTCAGAATGTATATACATAATACATAACTATACATATTAATTAATTAAAGTAAGTAAATTATTGCATTTCAATGTTATTTAATGTACATATTCTTCCAACATAGATTCATGATAAATAAGACATATACTGATTTTTATGGTATGATTTCTTCTTGTGAAATGTCAGTTGATTGGTTACAATATCTTAATACCACTACATCTTGGTGATGGTAGATATTTAAGGCTTTAGCCCAACAATTGTATTTTTGTTTTGTTGCACAAAATTGTTATATTCTACCTATAAAAATAACTTGCTTTTTGATAAAAAAAGTCTCTCTTCAAAAATATACTATAAAATTTACTATAGTTTACAATAAAACAAAAATGTTTAAGTCAACTTTCAAATTAATCAACTATAATTTTTATTTCCTCAAAAATATCATAGCAAAGATAAGCAGGTAACAGAATACAAACAGGGCTTCTGTTCAGACTTCTTGCTTATGTGTGACTGTCAAAGAAAAGTATGATAAACTATAATTTTATAAACTTGAAGTTTATATTTATCTTTCTTAATGAATTTATTAGTGTTTTTCATACATATATTTTTGCTTAGTTAAAATAAATCAGTACATAATATAATTTGATAAAAAGACATTTTTAGAATAGTTAAACAGACAGACAACGAACAGATTGTGTTTCACACTATTTACAATTTTTATTATATTTAATTGAGGTTGTAATAATTTATTTTGTAAATCAGGGCTGATAAAAGATGCTACATTTCCCAAAATATTACCCTATTGGTTGCCTTACTATCAAAATTATGAAAACAATTTATTAATCCTGTGAATAACAAACACTGAAAAAAACAGAATCTTATAAATGATATCGATTTTCGATAATAAATTACACATGGGAAGTTTTTTTTGATTATTACTATGTGTTTAATAAGAAAAGAAACTGTTCAGTCAATAATGGAGTGATAACAGGTTATACCATGGTACTGAATGTAACGTGGGCCTGTTATGCCCCACTTCCTTAACATGTGATAACTAAATAACTTTCATGTCAAAGTATAATTTTTTGCAAACAAAGCAAAGACCAGTTCTTTGGAAAATATTTCTTTCAATGCAATATTACTGCTGATAACATACAATGCCCCTCTGTCCAATTCTTGTATATATATATATATATATATATATATATATATATATATATATATAAGTCAATCTATGTCTCTGTTGTCTGGGTCTGATGCACATTATAAACCGGAGATTACTAGCAAAGACTAACCAGTTTAATAATACAAACTATGTGAAGAGTTTTTATTTCCTACTAATAATATTGACTATAATATTAATTATTATTTTTACTGTATGAATAATAGTAATGGCCAATTTTGAAGTCAACAGTGCCCTGGGCACTCCATGATGAATTACACCCCTCCACCCATTAACCTCACATCAGTTACTGACTTGCCAATTTTGGTTCAGAAAGGATTTCCCCTCAACTCTTCTTCAGAGAGTCTTTCCATTAGCCACCACCAATGGATCCACCCTACCACAGACTGGCTATAAGAAATGATTATCTATTGCCCACAACACAGTGATCAAAATAATAGACCTACATACCTCATTTCATATTCTATCATGAACCTCACACCCACCCTATTGTATTTATATTTTATATAGTGATCAAAGACAACAAAACATTGACTATTACTATATACACATCATAGGAACTACGCACGGCATACTAAATATGATTAGATCATTCTCTCATGCTTCTATTTCTTATCTTACACAAACGGTTTCTTTCTAAGCCTCGGCTCTTGTCAATCACATCTTTGTAATCAAGTTTCACCGTTATGTCACTTTGTGTGGATAGCAACAAAAAACTTTTCAGTTTTTTACTGTACATCATTGATCTATTTTCAGACTTGATTCTCTTGAGTGCTGAAAAGCTTTTTTCAGCCATACAGTTTTTAACAGGAAGAGTAAGATAAATTCTCATTGCCACTTCTAAATTTGGAAATGTATTTAATTAATTTTCCTTGAAGCTGGAATACTCATCTTTTGTTTGTTTGTTATTTTCCATCATCATTTACAATTTAAAATGTGCACTTTATAAATTACTAGACATGTACAACCTTCGATTCAATTTAAGTAAAAATAAAGTATCATTTAGTGAGTGTGAGGGTTGCATCTCACAACATTATTGTGTATTAATTGCATACTCATTTTTCATTTGCTTTTCTGTTTTTATTTTCCTCAAATTTGCACCCTTTTGACACATTCACAATGTGTCTATTTATAAATCAGCCCTGTTAATAAGCTGCTGCCATGTCTTGCTCATGAAATAATAATAATAAGTTCCTGTAGGTTAAGAAAAACTTATAAACTTTTCATTATATATAATTGTCATTCTAAATATTAGCAAGGATATCTTAATAATACTCTAGATTTATAACATATGCAGTAGGTTTCAATAGGTTCAATAGGTTTTTTCTTCATCAATTTTATTATAATAATAATTTCAAAAATTTAGCTATATGCAGTGAAAAATGCATTAATCCAGTTAAATTTAAACAGTTAAATTAAAACCCATTATTCTGCAAATAGCTTTAAAATAGCTAAGTAGTCAAAATATACATGTTTTGACAGAAGAACTGATGAAAAAATTAGTATTGCATATGGATCTAAAATGTTATTAGATGTAAAAATGGCTAATTTATTTAATTGCACAATTTTATAAAAGACATAAAATTCAAAATTGCATAGTTTATGTATGTTATATATTTTATAAAGTGTCCTGTAATAATGAAAACAATAATAAAATTGCTTACACTTTTGGTGAAGTATGGATTTCCTGGTTTTATACTTGAACTATACAGCTCTTGTTTCTGGCCACTTGCTGTAAAGTTATCATTTTGTTGATGTTTTGAATACTGGTCTAAGCGTTGTGGCATCACAAAGCCCTCCTGTATATGTCTCTGTGTGTGTACATAATTGTCTTGATGTTGTCTCTGTTGAGAAGAGAAGGAATCTGTACAGTCTAAGGCACGCATTGGGAGATCAGCTCCAGTATCCCTGTAACCAGAATGATTGAAAATACTTTAGTTAAAGTATGTTGTCCTATTGTAGTTAAATTTCTTATATTATCAGGTATGTTGTAACATATTATCACATATATTTAACACGCTATGACAGAATGAGGATCAGGAAGAACAGTTTTTATACCTTAAGAAATAAATCTTAACTCTTGCTTTTGTAATAAGACAAGATAATATGATGGTTGATTTATTTCAATATGAATGGAAATGTATTGTAGTAGTTTGCATAATCAAATACTTTCTTTTGTTTCACTACAAATCTATTAGGACAAACAGAAGTGGCTATAGTGTCAAGTTATAATCATCGATAAAATCATAGATAGACATTCATCAGTAAAATAAATTTCTATTATAAATGTAACGGAAATTTACAATAGATAAAAAAATTGTATGGTATGTGAATTATAAGATTCTTAAGTATACAAATATTGATATTTTATGAGAATATTATTTTTGTTTAATAATTTTGTTCTTTCCAAGAATTGGAATCAAATGTTTGTTGCTTAAAATACTACAATTATAAAGGCTTGAAAGTACTGCTACAAAAGTTTATATAATTACTTCCTCCTAACAGTTTGCATTAATAATGTATTTGCTTGACTATGTGTACTTTAAACTGGGAACTATACCTCTAATTTGTGGACATTATCTAAATGCAACAAAGAACAAATAAAGGATCAAATGAAATAACGTGTGTATGTTAAGATGTGTAAAATGTTAACATAAATTAAAATAATAGATAAGTTTTTGCACTCTATTTACAGATAATGTTTTTTTGCAGTTCTTCATTTGAACAGCTACACCTTTCTCCTTGTAATATTGTAAAATAGGTAATTATTTATTTGGTGCTATAAAGATAATAATAATTACAAAACAGTATGAATATAACTGCAAAGCAATTTGTGTAATCAACTATAATCAAATGGATAATTAATTATACTCCAACCTGCATGCATGATGACAGGGACAGTAGTGCAAGAGCCTGCATGGACAAATTGCTTTCTGTTCAGAGCCTTTAGGGAACAAAATTCTATCCCATTTTAGTATAAATCGTTTAAATTAATTACACCAAATTTTGTAATAAAAGATACTTTTTATTGTTTTTTAATTAATTATTGTGTTTTTTAAGATAAACCACAACAGTGGTGGCAAGGAGCAGGATCTAGTACAGATTCTAGGTCATATTTATGACTGGATGTGATAAATATTTACTAGAATACATGTTAGTTAAATGTATTGCTGCTATAAATGTTAGCATGAGTTAAATATAATTTTGTTTTTATCAGATTATTTCAATTTAATAATTTCTTATTGAATGTTGTAACTTAACATATCATAATGGAATTGGTACAGCCCAAGTTATAGAAATGTATTGCGCCAGATTATATAATCAAACAGAGTTTTGTTTCTCTATAAATTAATGTGTTATGTCAAGTTAATATTCAACTAAGGTACATATAAGTTTATATTAATTAATAAAACCGATGTGTTTGTTACTTATGAAATTACGATAATAAATTAAATGTAAATTTTAATAAATTATGTCCTATTATAAATGCATACATTAAAATACATTTAAGACATACATATTTAATTCTTCTAGAAGGCACCTAACAATGTAATCTGTATATTAACACAGTCACTGATTTTTAAATAAACTAAATTAATAAGCTTGCAATTATTCAGCTAATTAATTTAAAATTTACTTTCTCAGTACAAATAAGATTTGTTGTATTTTTAAAGTCCAAAAAATGTGTATGACATACTGTTTTGTTCAATATCACACTTTTTTCATAGGGTGTGTACTCATGGGTGGAGCTAATTTTGTGTGCAGCTGGAACGTCTTTAGGAGTAGGTTTTTATATTTCATTACATTTTCTTTTATAAACAAAGCTCTTTAGAATTACGGTGGAAGTTAATGAGAAGTGGAACGGACACTGTTGCCAAATTTCAGCATGAAATGTGAACACTTTCCTCTGAGCTAGTGTTTATAATATGTAGCCCAGCACCAACTCACTCAAAATCTACCATCTAATCTTACCATTGTACTGTATTCAATCTTTACCTAAAATATTACAGTACTGAAGTAGAAAGTGTTCATTCCCACTATTATATAATAAAACAAGATAAATAAATGTGAAAAATATTTAAAATGAAGTGAATTACAATTAGAATATCAAGTATGATACATCTAAATTAAATTCAAAATGTTAATTTTATGAAAATTGAAACTGATTATTCTGCAAATTTTTATATTTCTGCATCCAAATTAAAAACTGTATCACTGTTTTTATTTTATTTATTTAATTATATTATTTTTTGCTGTTTAAAGGTGCTTTGCTAAAAACAAATACAGGGTTATATGAAATTAAAGCAATAGATATAGAATCCTAAATGCTTCAGATAAACAATATAGACAAAGAAGACCCAATAGGAAAGATAAAAGAGAAGGGATCTCACCCAAGACTAGGTGAAGAAAGTGAAAAAAGCTAAATTATCCTTGAGGTTGTTTCACAAGATATCCCATATTCATTATCCCATATTCACATATTCATATATATCCCATACATATTAATTATCCCATATTCACAAGATATGAGTTCCTGAGGAGATATTATTTTTAAAATAAACTGTGATAAAACATTACACTAACATTCTCCCTTATATAAAACCACTGAGTACCAAAAGTCAAACTTTTCACCATGTCATCAGAAAAACTATAAAATCTATCATGATGAATTAAAATTTCCAATTTATCTGAGTTCTGCACATTTCACGCTGGTAAAATACGAAAATTCAATATTTAATCAAGTATGTAATCAGTCTTTGGTAAAATATTTTTAAAAAACAATAAGTCATAGAGTAAATCAAAACATAACATAAATACTGAGTAACACAAAATGTAATACACAATGCATTATTTATTTGACTGTGTCCTAATACTCTTTTACTGGAATATTCACATTATTTTATTCCTTACTGAATTTTTAAAACCTAAGAATATGTTAAGAGAAGGGGCAGATGTGCTGTTATTTCCTTTTGGTTAGTTGAAGTCAAAAAGGTAATAAGCACCTTTGTATGCAATTCTCAGTTTATAAGAACAGAGGTGGTGAACTGGTGCAGATTTGTCTATTATTATTTCATATGTTTTGGAAAAGTAAGGTTAGGATTTTAGTTGAAAATGTAGCATGTAGAGCTCTGAAGACTCAACAGAGCTTGTGGAATTAGAAATGGAGCTTGGAAGCCTTTGATCCAAAGAATACACATGCCACATGGAAGGAATGGAAAGAGCCACAGGGCTGTGTGTGTGTGTGTGTGTGTGTGTGTGTGTGTGTGTGTGTGTGTGTGTGTGTGTGTGTGTGTGTGTGTGTGTGTGTGTGTGTGTGTGTGTGTGTGTGTGTGTGTGTGTGTGTGTGTGTGTGTGTGTGTGTGTGTGTGTGTGTGTGTGTGTGTGTGTGTGTGTGTGTGTGTGTGTGTGTGTGTGTGTGTGTGTGTGTGTGTGTATGAGGTGACTATTACCAGTTTTCAGTTATCCATAATTTTAAAACAAAAACTGCTACACAGACTTGGAACTGCTATTACCTTAAAGGGCATGACAAAGTGGTAAAAATAAAAAATCAAATTTTAAAAATTGATAGAATCAAAGCAAAAAAAAAATTTGAAAACAACACTTTTAAATTTTTTTCCTTCTCTAACATTGATGTGTTTGCAGCCTAAACTACTGAATCGATTTTGATCAATGGTGGCTCATTTTATCTGTCCTTGTTACCTTTTGTACAAAAATTCAAAAAATAAGTATGTTTAAAGTTGTAAAGTACAAAACACCTTAAAAATGGTAAAATTTAAACATTTATGCAACTGCAGCCGACACTATTTAACTAATTTTGATCAACGATGACTTACTTTATTAATCATGTTTATTGTATTTACTTTTTCTATAAAAGTAAAAAAAATCAACTCACACAGTCTTTGATATGCAGAATGGCACAATGAAATTATGCTGGGCCCATAACCCAGAGGGCCATGGATTGTAATTACATTGTACTACCAACTCAGGCAGTCAATTAAACTTAAAAGTGAACTGTTCAGCAAATTTGGAACATAGAACAACACACTAGCACCACCAATAGTGTTTTAAGTGCTTTGATATTTTCTACAGGGCAAAAATAG
Organism: Callitettix versicolor; assembly: GCA_022606455.1. Lineage (NCBI taxonomy): Eukaryota > Metazoa > Arthropoda > Insecta > Hemiptera > Cercopidae > Callitettix > Callitettix versicolor. The sequence goes on from CM040182.1 coordinate 37,564,698, forward strand.
CACTTTTACTTTTGCACCCCTAATATGGCCACCATAATTAACCTGTGGAACCAGCTTTGCTTAAACACACATTTACACACAAACTATATTATATGGCCACTAGACTATTTTGGGAAAAAACTAAAGACAACTGCTATCTAGTGCATGACACATCACCCAAGGTCAAATGCCCCTCGGGAAGAAAACCTAGCCAGACATGACTATAATTGTGCATAAAACTTAATTAACCCCTTGGCAGACATGAGTTCCTTTTTGCAATGCAGGTCACTTGTCTGACAACTCATCCGGCTGTGATGTCATGGCCATATTTGTCCCCTTCTTGCATCTAGTGGGGATGTGCATGCACACAACAAAATCAAATGTAAGCACTAAAATATTTTCTTAACATATATATTTTATTTTATGCAGCAATTATTACATAATTTATCATGATCACAAAATTTGGTACTAGTGACACTCTTTACAAAAATGATCCCAATCTATACAAAAACCACCAAGTGGTAAAAAGTTCCCTACCAAGACTACAGTTAAAGAAGTTGTTAAATCACCTTTGTATTCCATCAAGAACCAGTCACCAGCTTATGCAGTTTACTGAAAAATATCAATCTTCGCATTTGGCAGCGGCGTGCCTTTCATGCTTTCCATCATTACTGACTGTAATGACAAAGGTGTTCTTCCATGTTGTACTGTATGAGCAGCGTATTAGCAAAGATATTAGTGCAATGTAAAATCATCAGATTATTGAACTTGAACCATGCACTTATTTGAGTTCAAACTATATGATTCACTGCAAACGAAAACCATATGATTTAAAAAGGCCACTTACACTGTGAAGACCTATTCCAACACTTAGTAATTCACATAAAATAAATGTACACAAATACACTGAATTAAGTCATTGTTTAATCTAAATACATTTTACTATTTTATATACCAGTTTATCAAATAAATCCACAACGGACATCTAATATCTATTCTGACAGAGAAAGGCATGCCGCGGCCAAGTGCAAAGATTGATATTGTTCAATAAACTGCGGAACCAGGTGAACAACAAAATTCAAAGGTGATTAACAACTTTTTTAACTTTATACTTGGCAGGGAACATTTTACCATTTGATGATTTTTGTTTAGATTTGATTTTGGTGAAGAGACCAAATTAACAATGTGTAACAATTATTAAATAATTATGAAAAAAGTTGTTAAAAGGACATACAGATAAGTAGGTAAATTACAAAGTCAGCAATATACATGTGCGTAGGTGACTGTTAACCGGTCAATGTACAGCAAGAGTGAAAAAATTTCCTACTAACAGAAAAATTTAATAATAAGGGACAATGTTCAATATTAGTATTTTTTACAATTGAGATGAATGTAAATAATAAACAAATAACTGATGAAATGGAGAGTATTATTGTGGGATAGTTAAATATATTATAATTATTAATGATAACATAATTGGTATAGTTTTTATAGAGAATTTAAATGTCTTGTTAGATGCATTTCTTGCAATATAAATTAATAATAATATTTTTAATCTAATGAATATAAAAAATAAGATATTTGAAAATAAAAATTGTTATGAATTTATACCATTGATTAAACATGATAATATTGTTTGAGTTAATAATGAATCCAGTTGTTAAAGATGTTTTATTATTAAGAATAATATTGATAACATAAAGAATATAATAATAATAGTTAATTTAAATAAAAATTTAGGTTTTGGAAATTTAAGGAAAGACATTTCCTAATGAAGTTTTAAATATTTCAATCCATTTATGGTTTACAAAACCATCATTTCTTTTATTTTAAACTACTAAAACTAATGAATAATATATATATAGGGTTTATTAAGTTTATGTTTAGTTCACAAACATATGTTTATTAAGATTAAAGTTTTTATTTTGTCTTTATTTTTGTTAATGTATTTTTATTTAATTCATTTTGAATATGAATTTTATTTTAGTTTAGTTTTTTAACATTTAGAATTTATGGAGATATTTTATCTCCAGGTTTATCTGTTTATAAACAGAAATGGAAATGTTTATAAAACATTATATGGAAAATTTAATGTTAACAAACATAACTCTTATTCTTTCTCGTTAACAAAAATTTTAATATTAAATCAATCACAAGTAACTTTTAGTCATTTTAAAACATTTAAGAATGATTACTTTAATAAATACAAAACTGTTCAAATCTCTATATATAAGGTAGACATACAGATCGAAATACAGCAGGTTAAAAATAATTGAGACATTAATCAAATAGAATTTTCTAGAAATTACTAAAGATTACATTTATTTCTTAAAATAATTTGCAACATTTTTAACTTATGTTTCATTTAGAAATACTTCAATAGAAATTTTGATGCCATCTTGTATAGCAATGTCTTATACTAAAAACTCCAGTCAAAATCCTGGTTTATGTATTTATAAAAATAAATTTGTGACACTAAAAAAATGTTAAGGTTTAAGTAAAACTGCATTTTTGGCATTAAAAAGTAAAAATGATATAGTTAAATGTGAAAAATCTAAGTTGAAATTAAGCAAATATTCTAAAATTTAATTATAAAAATCATTAAAGAATTACAGTGCCACCTGTCTGATAAATATTCCAATCAATCAACTGCCTTTTATTAAGCCTATTTGTTAATAAAAAAACTTCAGGATAACTGATTGAAGTATCCAAAGATTCAATTTTAATAACAAAACTAACAGTCTATTTTAATGCTTGATTAAATAAAACAAATAAGTTCCTTATCACTAAATGGCCTACAGTTATTCTTATTGACAATTTTAATATTTTTATGAAACATACTTTTCCAAATCTATTAACCTATCAGATCTCCATTAACAATGAGATCTTACTTACAAAAAATAGTACAAAACTTTTGGATGAATTCCAATTAAAAAAAAAAAAAAAAAAAAAAAAAAAATTGTTTGCCTTTTAAGTAAATTTATTTATACTTACACTGGCAAAGCAGCTTCTTGTATATCCATATCTTTGGCTTTTGCCATAACATTTTGTATAAGTGCCCTTTCTTCTTCACTTAAATGGCTCAAATCTAAACTAGGTTCATCACCTGAAAGTTAAATATGTAATGTCATGATTTCAAATGTTTTCATACTGTGTGGAAGGAATAATTAAGATGTGTGTCTTATTCCATAGTGATTGCATAATAGACTATAAGTAATATTACTGTGGCGATGGCCCTTTTGTCATAATCAGAATTCTGAAATGATATCCTCAAAAGAGCAAAGACATTAGATACTATATTCATTGTCTCTTTTGGACATGTATAAAAAACATAAATTATTTGTAAGAAGCTATAAATATAAGATAATTTATTTTCTCAATTAATTATTTTGTTGTTTTTTTAACTGCAAGGTAGAAGTGTGCTCATCCATTTTAATATTACTACACCAGCCACTTAATCAGCGCTATGGACATTAAATAATGTTTCAGTAATACCAAATAAATCATTTATATGATTGTTTTTAATTATGAAACTGATAAGTGCCTAATTAATTTAATTAAATATTTGACTAGGCATGTTTTTAATACATTGCTTGCAAAGAACTAGCCAATAATGGAAGTCTATCTTCACTAGGGGCTCAGTGGTCAATGTGGTTAAAGCACCGGTCAGTTTCCTGTGTCTCTGAACTGTGCACCTCGAGTTTCTTAGTTAAAGCCACATTTACTCCTTTGATTTTTCCCTTACCATTAACACTAATCCCTTGTCCTCATTAGTCTATTTATAAAGTGTGGACGTTAAGCAAAAATAAAATCTATCTTCACTGCTTTGAGTTAGTATTTATCAAAAATGTAGCGTATCTTTATACAAAATTTAAGAATGCTTTATTTAAAAAAAGAGAAAATATTCATGTAAAATATGTTTAAGAATATAACACCAATCTGGAATTTATTTAATGAATCCTGAAAATAAATAAATTGGAGGAAATGGTCACCACCTTCATAGATTAACTAACGTTTATACTATACTTTAGAAGTTATGTAGTAACCTTAATTAAATCAACGTTAAATTCTTAAAATAAGGATTTGTTTTTGTTAAATCCACTCACTTAAACATAGCTATAATATTGAAATATGTTCTATTAATAGCTAAAGTACGTAAAACAATATAATGTTTGAATACTAAAAATATATTTAAAATGTCTTATACGTCTGGGTTATGAATGTAGAATGTAGAACTTCTAATAATATTATAGTACCATAATATATAGGCTAAGTCTAATGTTTTTTAAAATTTGTGGGCTATTATTTGTTATAGCTCAATTTTTTAAGTCTTATTGAGATTATATTATTAAATATTAATCTGTTTATTACACAAAATTATCACAGCATATTATATACAGAAATACAGTAAAAAATTAAAATATACATCCTTGTGTATTTTTGTATCTTACTTAATTATATAACTATCTGATGATTAATTATACGGCTACTAATTAGAATATAGTGGTAGATTCCAGAAAAACCATAGAATTTTTTATACTGTAATTTTGCATGTAAAATAAATTGTTTATTATATTAGTTGCACATTTATCCTTGATTTAAAAGTTTGAAGACCCATACATCATTTATATTTTACTAATATAATTAATACATTTAAATTAATGATCATGTTTAATTTTAAAATTGAAATTTGTGTTGTACCTTTAACATACATGTAATATTTTAACACATAAAACATTCAAGTATTTTCCAAGAAAATTACAAATAAAAGATAAAAATTAAATCTAATATATAATTTATTTAAATATGTTAATTAATTATTATGATTGAAATGATCAAAATTATAAATAAATGATTTATGATAAATGATAAATTATGATTTATGATAAATGATAATCATGTTTACAGATTAATGATTTTCAAGATACATATTAAAATAATACACCAAACAAATATTTAAAAGTGAAAACATTTAAAATAATTAATTTTACATGTAAAGTATACATTTTATAGTTCTGCTAAATAATTGATTAGGACTACAGGTTATAATACTGAAAACATGGCATGTAATTAGATTTAAATAATAAATAATGTAGATTTTATGTCGCGGATAATAATAAAGATTTTATTTTGCTGTATCAATAATTCCAGTAATCTTTTACTAAGAGAAATCGTTTTAATATTCTACCTTGTAAGATAGACTATAAAACACTTATAGATTGTAGAGTGTACACAATTAATTGTATAATTAATTAATGTAGGAGTAAAATGATGTGTTTTTGTTGATCGTATTTATGACCACTGTGAAATAGTTCAGCATTGTAATATTTTTTCCCTTATGGTAATTCGAATAATTGTCATTTTTAATTTATTCAAAGGTCCAAGAGCAATATAGTTGTATCTATGGAAGCCATTGTCACTTCTATTGTGCGGCAGATTTATTTCCAGCCGAAATAAACACTTCTACATCTGAATAAAGTTTGCTCAGAAAATGTAAATAGAAAAAGTTAACATTAAAAAAAATGTTTTTATTGCTTGAAACAAAGATATTTCATATTGTAGTATGGATTTCAATGGCCATCATTTTGAAACTTAGCTTAGCCAGTTTAGTAGTTTTTACATGCAATTAGAGGTAGGTGGGGGATCTGCATGGAGTCAAAATATTGGGGTATCATTTATCAGACATGGCATTGTTTTCTGCATTCGGGAAATTTATTATTAAAATGATATAATTTTATCATCTTGATACACTATAAAGACAATAAAGGCAATTCCTTTAAACTTCCATCGTTCCATCCATGTATTTTTTTTATATTTCAATTATTAATTTTAAGGAAAAAATTGCTACGTACTCAATTTTAGTTTAAACTTTAAGAATAGGTCTATTAGCATGTAGGCGAGTCCCAGAATGAAGGGTAGTTATCATAAGTATAATAAATCAAAAATATAAATGATTTCAAAAATTACTGATAATTTTTATCAAAGTTAGTTCTAATGTTATCCCTGGGGATCCATATAATATGTATTGGCTGATCTTACAAAAGATGCAAATATCTTTAAAATCACGAATTCCATATTAAAAAAAATGTAGCAAGTCTCTTTGATATTAACTTTTGTCAAAATCGATAGAGTCAGTAGTTTAGAAGCTAAGAGAATGTATTCGTAAATTGTATTTATCATTCGTTAAATTACATTTATCAACCGCAATACTAAATCCATGAAGATGTAATAAACGCATAAAATAAAATTTAATTAGCAACCTTATTGTCAAAATTAATTTATTAGTTTAGTAGGTGCGAGGGAACATTATTTGCGTTTAACATCAATTGTAATGATGTTATATATATATATATATATATATATATATATATATATATATATATATATATATATATTATAATATGACGTAATACTGTTACTCTTTAACTCGCTTGGTGCAAATGCATATTAATAGAAACCAAATTTGTCAATAGTTCAGTACTTTAGAGCTACGGCGGAACATCTATAATTTGATTTTACCATCCATTAGACTGCTTTTAATCATAATTGCGTTAAATGAATGAAATGTCGACGTAATATAGTTACTCTATAACAGAGTTGCCATCGCGTGGTCCTTAGGATACTTTTTTTACGACACGAGTCCTTGTTCAGCCTTAAAAACGAAACTCTTAAAAATCATAACAGAAATGTTATTTAAACTTCTTCATGGAGGTAACATAATATTAATTAATTAAAGCAAAAATAAAACTCCATCATCCTCGCTATAGAACGTTTAAATTCCTTTCTCAAGCTCTCTTCTCTCTTCTAGTGCGGTTATATCATAGACCTCACATTGGAGTCTTGAAGCCTTGGAAAATGAGTAATTTTTTTTCTAGCTGATTTTGCCGTTTATTTTCAAACTACTGTATTTTACTGCAACAAAAATGTTGCAGACAAAGTTATCAGGTCACTGCAATGTTTATTGAGGATGTTTATATGTCAAGATCTTACAATTATTGAAAGTAAACAATCTTTATCACATGTTGATCTGCAGAGATGGACAGGCGGTAGGCGTGTTTATATACAGTACTGTCATATTAGCTGACAGATCGTCATAACAAAAACGATAAATGCTAAAACTTTTGAGTCAGTATTCAAAGGAATTTGAATTGTAGCCATGACAAGACTTGCTGCTACTCATTAGTTCTACTGTCCGTTCCATATAACTTGATGCAATGATTGTGTGTGGACATGAGCATTGTCCAACTACAAGGAACTTGCAGGTAGACCTTACCTATCACAACGGGCTATGACTAAAATGTTCATATTTGTTTTATTCGTGAAAAATACGGATAAAATAGGTTTAGGAGGAAAATGTACAGATTTGATTTCAAGAAAACATTAAAAATCGTTTGATTTCTTTGCAAAGCCTTTAGTGTATAAGTAGATAATACGGAAGACTTGCGAACGGGGTTACTAGATTTGCAGATTAATAGTGATTTTAAAGAAATTTTATTCTAGGGCTTTCAGAATTTTACTCGAAGTACATTTTGAAGATTCTTTTCCTAACATTCGAAAGCAAACCTTGAAAATCGTGGCCGTTGTGTGGGAATACATAGGTTTGAGAACTGCTTCTGTGAAGTCCAAGACACGATTAAGACTAACTGATACCGGTCTGGAAAACTCACCAATCCAAAATAAAGACAAATATCATTGTGAGAAGGAAGTGCCAAACTTCACAGAGAGATAAGACTTAGGCTACACATTTTTGCATATTTCTAACTTTATTAATGTCCGATAAATTAATTGTACTATTGATTATTGACTCGTTTTACTTTTTTAAATAATATTTTAGGATACACATAACTTTATTATGTAGCACTTTGCAAAGTTCGATTTTACAACCAAGTTGAAGTTTAAAATTATAATAAACGGAGTTATATGTTTTAAAGTTAATAGTTAAAATCTAAGTTAATTAGTTTTAGAGAAGACCTACATGTGGTTTTTAGTAGGTATATACAGTAAGTAGCTTACCTACATAATTGTGGCCCTAACCCAAGTCTTTGATTTGGTCCTCATTACAAAAAAGTTTGATGACGCTTGCTCAATAACAAGCATGTGACATTGTTTACGGTATACACCTTATTTGTCGAAACTGAACTAGTAGTAGAGAAAACCCATAATTTGCAATATTACGTAAATTACCTTCCACATTCAGTCGATAAGGACGGTACGTTCAGGATTATGACACGCATGTGGCCAAACTAATCAATAAACACTGTCAAAATCGATACTGCATAGTAGTTTAAAATCTATAATTTGTTCTATCATCCGCCATATTGGATCCATTGTGCCATAATATACCATATAACACGCTTTTACGGAGACATCTTATTTCACAAAATCAGTTTATTAGTTTAGATACTAAAAGAGAATACATAGGCTACATAATTTCCTTTTGCCATACTTTTATATTCAGATTTAACATCCGCTATAATGGATCCTTAAATCAGTGATAACTTAATATAAAAATCATAAGGTAAAAAACAGTTTTTTAAATCGCAAAATTCTATATTTCTCGAAATATGGCAAGTCTTTCAGGAGCACCAATTTACCTTATCGTTGGGAGGGGACAAGCATTACAAGACTTCTGTATTGGGTTGGAAGAGGATAGGGATTGAAATACCAGGCAATAGGATATCTTAGGTGGTAATGGGAAGGACCTCCAGAAATATTGTGATAGAACGAAAATATTGAGGTTAAATGTTTTAAATGTACAAATAATTTTACATTTATAAGAACAATTAATTTAAAATAGTTACAGAGGAAATTGTCTACAAATAAATAATTTCTATATTATTTAGAGTGAAATATTTGTTACAGGTTACTTAATTTTAAAAGTTTTAAGCATTACATTTACAAGGTACTTTGAAAAGTTATCAGTACAGTATGTAGCCTATGTTTAATGTTTCAAGTGAATTAGTAGAATGTTTTTTCCTAAATCTTGGGGCGACTACCCCCCCTGCAGCTCCCTAAATGGCTACTCCGAGTCATTTTGATATAAAATTAATAATAATAACAATAAAATTTATTTGTCAAATTCGATTCATTAGTTTAAAAATTACGAGGAATTATTCGTAATTTTCTTTTATCATCCGTTATATTTTCACGCGCCATTTTGAATCTATGATGGTGTAATACGCGCATAAGTTGAAATATAATCAGCAGACACCTAGTCAAAATTAATCTATTTAGCTTACTATAACATAACACAACACAACACAAAATAACACAACATAACATACTATAACATAACATAATATAACAAACATAACAACATACCATAACATAACAAAAATTAACATAACATAGTATAATATGGAATTATATATATTATCACTTACAATAACCATATATCAACGCATGAGACTTTGTATATTCGGTAGATACCTTTGTCAAAATCGACCGAGTAGTTTATAATTTCCATTGAGAAAATCTAATTTTGTTGTTATAATCTGTTATATTACGTTTATTATTCACTATAATGAATTTATGGGAACGTAAAACCAAATAACACGAGCGTGACCATATATATTAACACACAACTTATTTTTGAAAATCTGTTTAGTAGTTTATAAGTTGCCAAAGAACATCTATACAGTAACTATTTACAATTATTGTCCTTTATATTGCGTTTATTGAGTTCGTGGAGAAGTAATAAACCTAATAACTAGGGCTTCCATTCGTCCGTGTTTCCCCGGACAGTCCGGGATTTTCACTCTCGTCTGGGGTAATGCCCGGGGAAGGGTGTTGTACTCTATTTTGAAAAACAAATCCCACTTGTTTGAGTTATTCGAAGAACTTGTGTCAACAAAGTGATTCAAAATTTGATACCTATTTGGAAATCTAAAGCAGAATAGATAAGAAAAGTTAAGCTCACCTTGATCGAAAGACGGCAAGAACTTTTCAATCTTTTGAAAAAAGAACTAATACTTCCTATAAAGAAGTTTTCATTTTAGTAGAGTTTTGTACATGTTTACCTGAAAACTTATGCACCTGTGCAGAAAGTATTTTTAGTCGTGAATAATAACTGGTCAACAGACGGAGATAATTTCAATGTTACTACAGTTGGAAGCTTACTAAGTATTAAGTTGGAATTCCGAACTTTTTTGTACTGAGTTTTACGACCTAATTAAAGTCAACAATACATTTTACAGAAAATCTGTAGTAGTGAAAAATATAAATGTTCTACCGTTGGAGCTGGACTTAGTGGAAGCTAATAATGATACAGAATCTGTAGATTGGGTATTTATGTTTTCATTTTTCTAATAAGTTTTGAAAGGTCAGTTTAATTATCACTGTTTTGTGTCAATAGAAAGGTTAAATAAAATAGTAATTTTTAAAAATAAAAAAATATAAGTATTTCTTCCTTTCAATTTTGAACTGCCTTAAGTTAAAAATATGACCTATATTTTTTTGCATTTTTATTTCAGTTTTGTAAATTTTAAAATAAAATTTGGAGTCATGGGTTTTGTACCCTTATTCTAGATTTTTGAAGCTTTTGTCCTCCGTTTTGAGGAAAAAAATATGGAACACCAGGTCTATAATTTGCACAGGTCTAGTAGTTTAGAAATTACAAAATAACATTTTATATTTTACGAACATCATCCTTTATATTGAATCTCTTCACTAGGGATTCATATTTAATTAATAACATACTATTTAGTCAAAACGACCATCTTTTTTGTAAAAACCATACGCTATACAATATTCTAAGGAATATATATGGTGATAAAGGAAATGCTATACAATATATTTTTGTCCAAATCAAATCAAATACATTTGACATAAGCTAATTGTTGTCAAAATCGGTTCAGCAGTTTGTTAATAGTACGGTTAATAAAATAAAATTACAAAATCTGTCCATCTTTGAACATTGAAACGACTTCAGTATGATGTAAAATTAAATTTTAAAGTGACATATTATTTGGACCAGTTTTATTTAACCAAACACTGAATAAAATAACTTCAATAATAAAATTTCAAGGCTTAATTTATCTATACCATTTTGTAGCACTCTAAACGTGACCTAGTCCTACGAGATGCTACTCTACAACTAAGATCAATAATGCAATACTAAAATAAACCAAAACCCTCCAGACTCCCCTTGTCTCGTGTAAACAGCAATATTATAAACCGGTAATGTTTATATTTTGTGGTTTTATTAGTTGGGTATTGTGTTTAAGTTTATAATGGTTATTTCCATGGTGTAATTTACATTGAGGACAAAATAAATTTTCATTTCATTGTTGCATTTTATTTTCTCTGCTTTCTATAAGCTGAAGAGAGTAGCAATTACTGTATTCCATGGTTCTCCAGAATTAAATCTAACACTGAAAGAAAGCTTGAAGTCGATACAAATTGCTTTTTCGATACGAATTATATCAGAAATATTAAAATATAATTGGTGATTGTGCAAATATTAGATATCCGTTTTTAGGTCTCTAAAACATATTTTTACCTTCATGCGACAATAGAAACAAGATCTTTAATTTATGTTTGTTTAATTAAGTTACTTATTTTGATTTCATTATCAAAAAAATAATGTTATTATTCGTTATTGAAACATATAAACACAATATACATAAATATAAAACATCAATCTTGTGCCATATATCCCACTGTTAATGTTGTAACAATTAATTGTGACGGCGAAGCTGAACATGTAGTACGACTGATTTCATTAATAATTTAAATATTTACTAATAGTTCAAAAACAGTTGTCTTCGCAGTATGTTTTTAATCAAATAGCCACCGCTCTACGACAGCGTTCTGACACGCTCGTAAAATTTTCCGCAAATTTAACTGGTAACCGTATAATTTAGGGGAAATAATACTGGACCACCATTATTGGAAATTGTATGCTCTTTCTACATGAAACTATCAAAAGTATGATAGGTCTTGCCCTTTAGCCAGTATTACAAGAAACAGTAAGCAACTATACTCGTCATCGTTAAATCAGAGGCAGCCATGTTTAAACGGAAATAAATGGGGGAAATCTTACATAAGTTCTTTTGGGTTTTAAACAAGATATCTTCGTACCAAATTTCAAAAAAAAATTGTCAATGCATTTTGCTAAAACTGCGTACATTCGTCACTGTTAAATGAGAGACGCCATCTTGAAGCAAAAGTGAATGGAAAATATCTTACACATAATTCGTTCGCGCTTTATACAAACCTTCGTCCTAAATTGCAAAACAATCAGTCAATGAGTTTGGCCAAAACTGCTTGCATTCAACATCGTTAAATCGGAGGCCGCCATCTTGAAACGAACGTAAATGGGAAAAGCCAATACGTCGTTTTGGCTTCATAAAAAGTATCTTCGTACTAAATTTCAAAACTATGGGTGAATGCGTTTGGACAAAACTGCATACATTCTTCATTAAAAATCAGATGCCTCCATTTCATCTTGAAACAGAAGTGAATGGGGAAAAAATCTTACACATAAGCTATGTCGTTTGATATTTTATACAGTGTAGCTCCGTACCAAATTTCAAAACAATCAGTCACTGCATTTGGCCAAAACTGCGTAATAAACACACAAACCAAATGCCGAACGGTCGAGTTGAAACAGAAAACTCACTTCGCTCGATCAATTAATCAACTTATTTATTAAATATATTAAAGAATAATCTTGTACAAACAATGTGAAAGATATATATATATATATATATATATATATATATATATATATATATATATATATTTTAGATATAGATATCTATATCTATATCTATATCTATATATATATATATATATATATATATATATATATATATATATATACAATTTCTTGCTGTTTTAGGGGAGGAGTAATAACCTTGTTAAAAATCAGCCAGGGTCCATGTCGCTTCGGATGGTAGTACCCTGTTATAAAGCCCCTGTCTAGGGTTTCTAGGTGAAAACTGACCAACAGTCTCTATGGCGGATGAGGAAGGATTTTCCAACGGCAGAGAGGGCGAAAGTACTACCTCTCGACCTTAACCATCGAGTTGTAACTTTGTGAATGTTAGTGTAATCACCCCTATATACATTCTCAACTCGCAATAGTAGCATGACGGACAGCACGTTGTCACAACTACCCCAGGCTACGGACATACTTAGTCCGTTTTCTCCCTATCGTCGGATTCTGGGGGACCGGGAGCGTCATGCGGAGAAGAGTCTGAGTTTCTCACGAACTCTTCACACTCTCAAAGCTGGACGTAACAATTTTATTGGCACAATTAAAGTGAACACCCTCACTAAAACAGGCAAATTAAAACAGCTCACTGATTTCCTGAGAGGAAAGAAGTGGACAGCTGAGAGGAGGAAGGACCAGTTTGATATGATGAAGAGATTTTGGGAGGAAAAGGGGGCAAACACCGGAAGATTAAATCATGTATTTCAAGTTCAATCGCTCTCCTAAAGGGGTACAACCGATTAAATAAATAAATATACACTGAAAAACGTTTAAACATTTTTTACTAGCTGGGCTAGATATGCGTGTAACTGGCGTCTATTATAATTTAATAGATTATGTATTATTAAATTTATTTATATTTTAAGGGCCTACATAATATTAAAGAACAATTTTTGTACTAATTAAATGCAACGAATATTTATCTGTAATCGTTTCAACAATTTTGCGCAACATAATCTGGTAACATAATCTGGTATGTAGTGTAATGGCGTTAATTATAATTTAAATATTTATTATTGAATTTAAAAAAAAAAAAATACTTCTATTACAATAAGAAGACAGCTACGTGCTCGGTTAGTGTCTTTAATACATTCCTATTTATCATTATAATATTGAAGTAGTCCTACTTAGAAAGTATATAGTGATGATGAAAAATGTCGATTTCAATGAATATCTCCATTTTCAAGCCCTCTGAAGTAAGGAAAATCGCATTTTGTTAAGCACCAATAAAATTAACGAATTTTTTATGTAAGTTTGATCGTATTTCCAAACTTTTTTTAAATTTTATACAACAATTATTTTTCGAGTCTATTTTAATAAAAACGCTCGAAACAGCGAAAGAGTCCTCTTGGTTCAAATAGCGTCCACTATCGCTATAAGCAGGGAGTGTCGTCCTTATTTAAGTCGCTTTGTCCTCTCACAGCCTCCTTCATCTCCTCTGTCCTCATTTATCTCCTTTGCCAACTGTCGATGACTTAGGTGTGGTATCGTTCATACGTTGGAGCGCTTATGCACCTCACGTTTGAAACCCCTGATTTTGATTCTTTGTTACAACTAAATGAAAAATAATATAATAAATATAATTACATGGTTACCTTAACTGTTTTATCCTGAACAATTACACGTATATAATTTTTCATTAAGAATTAATTATATTTTTTTTTTTTTTTTTTTGGTGTTTAACGTCCGACTATTGTGCACACTTGGGCTAATGCAGACGGTGGGATGATTTATAGCTTATGAAAAATGCCAAGCCCTCGCCGGGAATCGAACCCGGATCCTCGGGGTGAAAGCCTAGTACGCTATCCACTAGACCACTGAGGCGGCTAGAATTAATTATACACAATTTATTTAAGAATAATATGTTTTAAAAAACCGGTTTTCCGAGTCTTTTTGCAGTTGTAGAACTTTAGCCTATAAGATTTTACCAGACCATGACGTTTGTGGATAAGCAAATGTTTTTGCAGCAATTGAACATAGAGCAGCTGTGAACAGTTTACTAGAACCTGGGATCTTTATGTATATTATTTACACAGCTATTAAGTTTTTGTGAAGAATGCTTAATAGTTATTGATTTTCTTCATGTCTTTTTCAAGAAAATAACCGTTGAAAATTCGTTAGTCTGTATGTGTTATGATGCTTTATTTCGAAAAGAGGTATTTCAAAAACTAAATTATTACCAAAAAGTTAAAAACCGGCTGCGTCACGCCGTGTTCAGTGGCGGAGGTACAGTCTGGGTCTTGCTGGACATATTGTGGCCGAGCGTCAAGAAAAAAGACTTTTTTTTTTTTTTTAACGTCCGTCTATTGTGCACACTTGGGCTAATGCAGACGATGGGATGATTTATAGCGTATAAAAATGCCAAGCCCTTGCCGGGAATAGAATCCGGGTCCTCGGGCCCAGTACGCTATCAACTAGGCCACCGAGGAATACACAGTCAAATGGATATACAAAATATGAAGTTGGCTGACAAATGTCACAAACACAATCTGTTCGATTTCCCTTCACTCTAACATATCACTAAAAAGTAAAAACCGTAGAAGTTTCTCATTGGTCATACTTAGTTCAAAAGTTTGTGTGTATGAAACGTTTTGAAAAACAAATAATCCGATATTCAATAAGTAGAAGACAAAACAGATTGTGTAATGCACTGCCGTAAAAGTACAAGGTTTTGATTTATAAACAACTGCGATAATATGACTCATTCATTTGAACATCCTCCACCCCCCCCCTCCGGGGCACTTATTTCCACTCTCAAATATGTATGCTTATCAGTGTCACTTCTACTTATTCGTTAATTATTATTCCTGCGTGTCGATGTTATAAATTTTTTTTTTATGAATTGTGACGAGACTATCATTAAAGTTTCTATGTTTGATATGTCGGTGGCATACAAGTGGTTGTAAGTGAAATCCCAGTGTAATAAATTCAAATATCTGTGTTTTTGTTACAGTGTAATTTCCAAGAACATGTCAAAATCTCCTTATATACATAAATCTCCAAAGCAGTTTATATTTAATGTTAGTTCGTATCTTGAAATGAAAAACACTCTACGTTAAAATTGTACTAAGTCCGACCAATCATTTTGCATGCCTGACTCAGTGCATATCCACTGTTGCCGGTCCCAGACTGTACCTTTCATCGCGTATCCTTTAATCATGAACTGTCACTTATAATGACTTCATAATAAGTTAAATATTTATTCAATATTTCCTTTTGTGAAATATCTATACTAATGATATCATACCGATTATGTACATGAAAAGTAAATAGCTTTTAATTAATACATTACAAGATGAATGAGCAGTACGTCACAGAAAAATTAATAACTCTGTATAAAATCAAAATAAAGATTTGGCAAAAAATCCAGTTGTATTCAAAATATTACGGGTACAATCGTTGCAAAACAATTTTTTCCCCAAAAGATTTGGTCTGGTAAAATCATTAAGTTCAATGTATACTTAAGAAAAATTGTATATGTGTAATGGTTCAGGATAAATCAATTAATATAATCGTGTAATTACATTTATTATATTACGCCTCGTATTTTTCGTTTGCTTGAAACAATAAATTTAAGTCAGCTATCTCCGATTTTATACAATTCCATGGTTCCTACGGCCCATGAAAATAGCAATGGGCTATTCGAACAAAAAAAATTTAAGAATTCGATTATTTTCTTTTATTTGATTATTTTTAAAGTATTCGTATAAATAGTAGTATACAGTAAATAGCCGCCTATGTGGTCTAGTGGATAGCGTACTAGGCTTTCACCCCGAGGACCCGGGTTCGATTCCCGGCCAGAGCTTGGCATTTTCATACGCTATAAATCATCCCATCGTCTGCATTAGCCCAAGTGTGCACAATAGTCTGACGTTAAAAAAAAAAAAAAAAAAAAAAAAAAAAAAATACGGTAAACACGGTTATGCATAGGATACTCGAATCACCAATATAGTATTTATATTATTTCATTATTTTAAAAGTATTCGAATAAATAATTGGTGAATACTTCAACAATTATTCTTAAATACGGTTATGCATAGCATACTAGAATTACATCAATTGATTAATTTAGTGCTTATTTTAGACTAAGACTGAAAAACATTTCACAAGTCATAATTATTCGATTATTTTGAACTGAAATAATTTGTTTTATTACGTGGTTACCATTTATCGATATCGGTAATTTCGTTTAGCTTCGCATACGGAATTTAAGAAAATAATCTGCAAGTAATTAGTTTTTATTTTTCTCTGCAACTTACTTGATTGTTAAATTATTTTCACATGTTACCATTAATGTTAACTTAGATTGCAATGTTTTCAAAAATATCCCAAACGAGGTTACTTTTTTTTGTAAGAGCGTGTAAAATAAAGATTTATTATAAAATAATCAAATTATATTTGGAAAAAATCTAATCCCACATAACAATAATTAATATACGTTACAACAAACTTGAATGTAGCACTTTTTAAATCATTAAAGTAAAATATTACATAACTATATGGGTTCAAGTTTTCTTTTCTTGATAATTATAGACCTAAAAGTTTTTTGTCTTACGCTACTATAAAACACAATATTGGAAATTAATAATAAAATCTAAAATTTAAAAGTCTTATTCATGCAAATAAAAAGTACTTAAATAAAAAAATACTAACAACGAAAGCTCACACTCTCTTACACAAATAAACAATAAGCTATTCAAACGTCGAACACTACAGAGCATTGTTACTTGACAATATACATAACATTTGACAGTATCGTTATCTTACAAACACTAAGTCGATAACGATGAATGTAACAATACTCATTGTTATAAACAGCAGGTAAAATGATCAGACGACTAATGTTAAGTTTTAGGAAAACATATTGAAATATTTCTTAGTAGGCTATAGTCCAGCCACTTGGAAAACGGCCTGCGCAAGAATTCCTGGCGCATGTAGAATAATTCCCCTCCAGCCCCCTTCAACAGTCTAGTGACAGTCTGCCAATCTGAGTCTACAAATTGTTACTACTCAGCGATAGTAAAGGGAAAGGAGGGATCTATGCTGGAGAGTGGGAACTGGACCTCTAGCTCGCACGTTTTTGCTCTCTGCCGCACTGGTGTTCTTAGCTGGCCGTTTTCAAAGCGATTGGGTAGAATAATTATTTGATTCGAATACACTGCTCTGAGTTATGTGACGTTATACGTGAACAACCGATTAATTATTCAAATACTGTTTTTCAATCGAATAAAATATACGATTAGAAAAACTGTTCGAATATCCCATCACTACACGAAAAACATTCCCGCCACTGCTTCTGAATTCATATCAGTATTCTCATTTTGTTGTTGTGTTTTCTCCGTCCTCACGATACATAAGGTTTCAAGGTCTTCTTAAGTTATAATACATTACTGGATATGAAGTGATTAAAAACAGCGTTCAACACCGAAGCGGTTTTAGCCTGAAACTGAAGATATATTAGCCAAACTGAAGAAACTATTTTTTCAAAAAAATATTTTTCAGAAGATTTAACTTATCAGCTTCAACTCTCTCGTTTTAATGACGTCTCTGCCCTACAGAGTTATAATCCTTAGAAAATGTTCAAGCCGTTATAAAGATTTTAAATGGTATTGTCACTGAATATAAACGTACTAGAATGAGAGATAGGTGAGCGCTCGCTGTTGGTGACATCTTGGGGAAGAGTGTTCAACTACACTTAAATAAATAATAGTACTGTTTATTTTCTCAAATGTATTCCCTCCTGTCCTTGCAGCGTTCGTAGCTGCAAATAGTCCAATCACTTGGACTTAAGCCTCTGTTATCGAACACGCTTTTTTAATAGTGGCTGTAATTCTAGTCTGTTTACATTCTTCGGATCGTTGTAGTGTCTATTAGTGTATGTGATCGTTGGAAGTTATGAAGTTATAAAGACAGTACTTAGCTTATTCCAAATTGCTAGCTATTATTAATTAATGTTTTAATTAGATCTTTCCCCCTCTTAAATACAAGTTACTATATATTAGAAAAAAATCCTAACCACTGTTTCCAGTAATAGTGGTTACAAAAAAGAAAAAGCAGCTTATAACTTGAGTTACAAAATAGGGAAATATGCATAAATATTAAATGCACAATCAAATTAGTCTATCTATACTGTATAATGTACGGTTCACATATGGCAAGCAAACGAGCTGTAATAAAAAAAAACCACTCCGTATTCTCTACATTAATGTCATACTTTTTACTTTACACTGTACTGGTAAGAAAAGTGTTGGTTTTTGCAACATTTTGAAATACTTTGGCGCAAAGTAAATAAAAGAGTTTTGAAATACACTGCGACTTATTTTTTATTTGCTTCATAGCTTTGTAATAAATCTGTTCCGTTCCTTTATTACTGCATCTTATAAAACGTTTTTAATACTTTATATATAAATAAAGAAGTAATATAAAAAAACTTTTTTTAAAGTCAATTTCACTTAGGTCAAAAATTTATTCCTAAATTTATATCTTGCTAAATATCTTATATATGAGAAATTTGTTTCTCCCATATAAAACTAAAATTAATTAATTAAATTAATATTTGAAAATACTGTACTAACATCAAGTGTCATCCATTACAAGTTTTAAAAAATGTATTTGAACTTGAGTGGATGAATAGAAAGTATTCTATCGTCTGCATTAGCCCAAGTGTGCACAATAGTCGGACGTTAAGAAAAAAGGAAGTATTTTATTAACGATTGAAATTTTTTTTTAAAGGCAAAAAAGCACATTGAGTCTATTATCACCTCCCTAAATGTAAGTGTGAGTGTAAAGTGTTAAAGTGTCGTAAGTGTAATGATGTAAGTGTAAGTGTGTGTTAGACTCGGGTACCGCGAGGGACGTCTAAATCCTCTCAATAGGTGCAGCTAGTCTGCACCCCCCTTCGGGGTTGAAAATTTGAACAAGATATATAAATATATATAGGGAGAGTGTGAACTAATAGTAGGAATTGAATGAAAGTATTTTGTATATGTCTATATATATATATATATATATATATATATATATATATATATATATATATATATATATATATATATATATATATATATATATATATATATATATATATATATATATATACATATATAATACAATAGTACAATATAGTAATTGTTCTTTTGAGTATTGGAGAAGACTTTTCAAACACCACGAGGACAACGGTATACGGTTAGTTCTTTTTTGAAATTCCAGATGTTTATTTTTAGTTTTTTTTTAATTTTGTCATAACACGCATCACATAATCTATAATTGTGAGGCTCTTGCCAGCAGGAGGTGAAGAGTTTTTGGCTTCCAAGATTCTGAGAATCTCCAGCAGAATAAACCAGTCAGTGAGAAGTGCCAATTCACTTTATCGTTGAGGGGTAAGTACGCCAAGAATTCTGTATTGAATTCTTATTGGGAATTCTGTATTGGGTTAAAATACCAGCCACTGGGATACTTTAGGTGATAAAGGTAAAGGGGGATCCCCCCCCAAAATACTGTGATGATAAAACGAAAATATTGGGTTTAATATGTTCTAAACGTACAAGTAATTTTACTTTAATAAGATCAATTTGATCGAAAATAAAAACTGCTGCAGAAGAAGTTGTCTACGAGTAAATAATTTCTATATTATTTAGAGTGAAATATTTGTTACAGGTTATTTAATTTTAAAAGTTTTAGCATTATATTTATAGTTGGCAATTTGAAAAATTATCAGTGCAGTAGGTAGCTATGTTTAATGTTTCAAATAAAGATTTTGAATTTTTTCTTGACTCTTGGGGGTGGTGTATGATTATTGAAATAGAATCCAAGAAGCTTAGTTTCACAACAGGTCATTTGATCTCGGTGCAAGGGTCATCAAATCCCATTACCTCAAAAACTAATCCAATCTTAAGTGCCTGTAAAGTAAACGTATGCGTTTTAAAGGTATAAAAAAAACAAAATATTGTTTAAGTTCAAACAAAATTTACTATGGGATTTTTGTGAATAAAGTTAAATTAAAAATATATGTGAAAATGGATTTCGCGTTTCCTTACAACTAAGAATAAAAAAACATTGTAAAATCACGGCCCTATTGCCATTAAAGAAAACTACCCAATTTGAAAACAGAGTATACAAAATGACAGTCAAATATTTAAATTTATCTAACAGGATTTTACACAAAGATTGAGTTTTTATAATAAGCCTTTTATATTAATTGTTTTCCACATTACAAAAATATTCGTTACTTTACAGATATGTAGTACTAGTTTTAGCCACCATGACGGTTTACTAATTAAATATTACAGTATTTAAAAATTACTTGTAAAATCCTATACCTTACACATCTAAATGATCAGTTGTAGCGGGAAGTCAAACTGATAAACAATTAAAATTAAATTATTTTATAACTATTTTAAAATAAGAAATTAAAATAGTCAATACCCCCCCCCCCAGTCTAGAAGTAAGAAATTTCTCTAGCGCATTCCCGCTGTGCAACCTGGAAGAACACAATGAGTGAAGCTATGCATTTCATTTGAAATTCCAAGACGTGCATTACAAAGACAGACAAGAAGAAAAGAAAAACTAGGTTAAATATCTCGGCCATTTTTATAAGTCGATGTTAATTAAAATATTTTGTTCACTCATCGATCTATCGATATCGATTTCTAAATTTATGACAAAATAGTGAAGCACTTGTTTTAAAGCATGCAGTAAGTGGTACGTAAGCGTCTTTTAAATTAATATCGACCGCTAAAGATGCTTACAAAGACTTACTTATCAAATAATAAGGGTTTGGTCTTTTTTTTAACAAGGATGAATCTGCCCTTTTTTTAAATACAAAAAATCTTTTTCCTTGAATGTGTACTAAAGTTGTCTGTGTGTAGGTGCATATCGCTGGAGATAAGAATATATATAACTAAACAGTTTCGATGAAATTTGGCACAATGAGAGCTAGCCTTTTTTTGGAACACATTTTTATTTTTCTAAAAATATTTTTTTGAAGCTCTATTTTTGTCAACAAACTTAAACCAAATTTTCTCAAAATCAGCAACAACGGCTTTGATCCAAATTTGCTTAAATATAGTCTCTAAACCCTATTGGTACTTTTTTTGAAAATACATTACTTTATTATTACTGTGAAGCATATTTTGTGCATAAATCTTATATTTCATTATCATTGTGTCCTTTTGGATAAATTTCCATGGAGTGTTCAATTAAAGTTTGACCTCTCTGCATCAGACAACAACAAAAAAATCAGCTGTAAAAATGCACCTTACCGTACATACAAGTTTTGCAAAACTTTGTTTTAGTCTTTTTAGAGATTCATTGAATAGTTTTATCACATCGGATGAGGGATTCACAATCGTTAGGACTTCTTTAAATTAATAAATTGTATCAAATGTAATATAAAGTGACTGTACATTAAAGTAATTTTTGAATCCTATCCAAAAAGATTACAATGCCAAGTTCTGATGTTAATATAGGCATATGTTTATTTAAATTTATGTTTGAAATAAAAGTAACATATCTTACAAGAAAATGTTAATAAATGAATTTATATTTATTTTTTAAAACTTATTTATGAACTCTTTTATAATTTCATTTGTAGTAAATATAGTGTAATTGTAATTGTATATATGCCTACAGAAAATTTTAATCTAACTGACATTATGTAATATACTAAGTAATTTATTATAAATTCATGAAAAAGATAATTTTATAATTAATAATAACAAACTACACTCTCGCGTAGACTTTTTAATTGTTTAGTAGCGAAAATCTTTTATATTTGTAATTTAACTACAGCTTGTCTCCAGTCATGGCTCCCGAACAGAAGTCAAGGGTAGTCGGTTCATGTACAAACTAGACCCCTAGAAACTAATAATGTTGGCTTAACTGTTAAATCATTCAAAACGCTCTTTTCATTTTTTTAATTAAAATAAATTTAATGTAAAATAGCAATATATAATAAAATTATTTATAACACACATATATTATCAAAATTATTGTCAATTAAGGTCCAAATTACTGTCAGATAAAAAAATACAAATATAAATTAATTGATTTTGCAACTATAAATGGTAAATGAAAAGTCACTTTATTTACTGAAGATGACACTTATTAAATGCAAGAGAAATTTGAAGAGAATTGAAAAAAATTACAAAACTATTTTAGCATAAGTTAAAAATTTTATCCGCCATCTTGAATGTACTTTTTTAAAAAAATAGGAAAGAGAAGCGAATTACATGCGAAACTTCAAGAGAAAAAACAATAACGGAAACCTGCATATAGATATCGCAAACCGAAAAAAGTAGTCGTACTTTATAAAGTACACTTCTCAGAAAAACTAAAACTGTAAGGAAGTTTTAAATTTTAGTTTTAAATAACTACTTCTAAACAGCTGATTTCTCACAATAGCTTCCATATAATTTCAATTGAGGTTATGTTTATTGTTCTTGGTAATTTTAAAAATGTGAATTTTTAAAATTATATAATGTATATGACCTATAACAAGCCAGAATCACAAATATATTTATTCTTCTTCTTAGACAATATAACTGTCAAAAGTAGGGTTATAAACTGATTAATTATTAAAGTACCTTATATAGCCTAAAATACTCAAATTCATAGTATGTGACAGTTTCAGTTAATTTTTGAAATTGTGTACCTACACACACGCGGAATTTAATACGAAAAATTTTTTAAGAGTTTCCCTTTCCAGCATGCATTTAATTTTTTATAAAAATAATTAAATCACAATAGTCAAAATGTATACAGTCAGGCATGCCAAAAGAAGTAGTCACTTCTGTCGGCCAGTCTCGCACTGCCTAAGTTTTTTTTTACACATTACAGTATGATACTAGGCTAGCAATAATAAATAATAGTGTATTATATCCCTTCATTGTTAATTATATTGTAAATGTTTATGTTACGTGATAGACTTTGTAAACTGTACGTTTTGTTAAAAATCCATGTGACTCACAAATGTACTGTCTAGCTAAAAAAAGATGGGCAAATCATGTTAGCTCATTCATTATCGAAGTGAACTGATTGTACGCATTGGGTTTCACTATGTCACTACTACAAGGGCCACGAGCACCTAGACAAGCTCTCTACGTGTAACTCAAGTATAACGATGTACAAGGACTTAACAAATATTCATGTACTTTTTTTGCCTCTGAAAAGCCTCATATTGTCTGCAGTGTTTCGAGATTGTGTCTTTTTGTCAGTAACAATACTCATTAGTAATTGCTTGTTTGCGTACAACAACTTTAGAACTTGAAATCTTAGTGTTCTTTAAACTTCCTCGCTGATAAACGTTTTTGAACTTTACAAAATACAGTCAAACTTTGCATTAAAGTATAAAAACACTGCAGTAATTTTAAATCTGTTAAAATTAACAAAATATTTAGACCAAAATTCTGCGAGAGCGAGGAAAAATTTACAAACTTTTAATTTATTTTTAAAACTGAATGAAAAACTATAACTTACATGGGTTTAATAGTATCAAAAAGTCCCCGCAGGGGTGCAGACTAGCTGCACCTATTGAGAGGATTTAGACGTCCCTCGCGGTACTCGAGTCTAACACACACTTACACTTACAACACTATACTTACGACTTTAACACTTTACACTCACACTTACATTTAGGGAGGCGATAATAGCCTCAATGTGCTTTTCGCCTTTAAATAACAAAAAAAAGTATCAAAAAGTGGTAAAATTTAGTCAGTCTTGGATAATTTGAAGACAATAAATAATCGTTTATTTTTGCCTTTTATTGACTTTGCTTGACTAGATTTGTTTATCAGCTACAGTGTACATGCCTTTTGTGCCTCTACGTATCCCAAAAAACCAATAATAGAGTGTTTATTTGGTAAGTCGCAGTACACTACAACTAACACACACAAACTCATAAACTATCGTAATGTATAAGATTTTATGTATAGGTAAGCTACAGATTTCTTTATTAATGTGTAACAGCTAGGTGTATATATTACTTTATAATCGAGGATAATAAAGGAAGAAATGGGAAAAAACCTTACACATACATCGCACAGGCTTTGTACAACTTATCTTCGTATCAAATTTCAGAACAACCGTTCAAAGCGTTTGGCCACAACTACGTACACACTTCGTCATAAATCAGAGGCCACCATCTTAAAACAAAAGTAAATGGGAAAAAATCTTACGCATACGCCATTTGGGTTTTATAAAAGTATTTTCGTGTCAAATTTCAAAACAATCAGTTAATGCGTTTGGTTAAAACTGCGTCCTCTCTTTATTGTAAATCAAAGGCCACCTTGAAACGCAAATGAATGACAATAAATCTTACATATATATCGTTCGGGATTTATTATTCCTTCTTACCAAATTTTAAAACAATCGGTATATGCGTTTGGTCAAAACTGCGTAACAAACGAACACGCAAACCAAATGCCGAACGGTCGCCTCGTTTCATCGTTCAGTTATGGCTTTCACAGAAGTAGAAGTTCAATTTCGAAACAATATGAATGTTTAAAAAAAAATTAACATAGTTCTAATCAATAAAATGGTAATAATAGTTATATCAATTAGCAACAATGAATTTCCTCCGATAGTTAAAATGTAATCTGGAACGCATAAAATACACTCAATTCCCCGGTTCTGCATAGAATAAAAAATATTCTACTTACTTAAATCAAAGTCCCATTCTTACTTAAATCAATTTTAATTTTACTATCAACTTATAAGAGAATTAAAGAAGAAAAGAAGTAAAGAGAGTGCATGTATTCACTCTCTTACCGCTTCTAACTTGGGCAGTTATTTTCCATTTAACAAAATCTTTGAAATACGTAGAAGTGGGACTTTACTTACATACAAACTGTACAAGTATAGGCCTACAGGTATTCGTACAAATACTTAAAATATGACCTGTATAATGTATTCGTTTTAGCGTGACTTGCGTTTCTAGGTTGAACCCATTATACGTTGTTGTTGAATTTATTATCAGGCCTACCATCTGCACTTTCAGGAAAACGTTTTATAACTAGCCCTAATTGCTTGTTTGCGTACAACAACTTTAGTTCTTAAAATCTTTATCGTTCTTAAACTTTCTCACTGATAACCAAACTTTTTTGAACTTTACAAAATACAGTCAAACTTTACATTAACGTATAGAAACACTGCAGTAATTTTAAATCTGTTAAAATTAACAAAATATTTAGACCAACATTCTGCGATAAATAAAACTTTTAATTTATTTTTAAATCTAAATGAAGAACTATAACTTACATGGTTTTAATAGTATCAAAAAGTTGTAAAATTTAGTAATCTTGGATAATTTGAAGACAATAAATAATCGTTTATTTTTGCCTTTTATTGACTTTGCTTGACTAGATCTGTACTTGCAGTACACAACGAACACACACAAACTCATAAACTATGGAATGTAAGCCTATAAGACTTTATGTATTTGTAGGCTAGATATTTCAATATTAATGTGTAACAGCTAGGCGAATATATTGCTTTATAATAGAAGGTGATTGTTAGAAATACGGTATAATTTATTATTTCTGTAGATAGAGATGGAATAAAATTAGAACATTTTAAAACAATCGACGAATTAAATGAAGGCTTCAATTCGACTTAAAATAAGAAATTTAAAGTTTAAGGTTTATAAAGAACATTTATATTAAATAATTTAATGTAAAGAAATTATACATTTTTAGTCGAAAACATAACTTATTGATAAAAACAGTAAATTATAACAAAATGAATTTGTTAAGAACAATCGATCGTATTTTCTTAAAATCATAATATTTTTTAATAGGAACCAGAATTTCTTAAAATCGGATTAACAGATTTTATTCAAATTTACATGACATAATGAATAATAACCGAAGCCAGTATTTTTAACACAAATTACGGTAAACCGTTATATTAACGGTTTATTATGAATTTATGGTAGTTCCTAGTATTAACGGTTCCCACGAATACAAAAACAAAAAACGGTAATTTTTTCAAACACAAATACATCTTTAAATTTATATTTCTTTCCAGGTTAAGTAATAACACGTACCACATAAATTTTAACTAATTCATTGTCATAATTAAGTGTTATAGCTATTCTTTTGTCCATTTACCAAAAAAATATTACTTTTTAAATTTATATTTGCACGTATTTTTTACAAAGAATCTGGGCTCAATTATTTTCTGTGAGAGTACGACGCAGCGATATAGTTGCAATGCATTTTTTGATAATATGTATACGAATTAAACTAAAGCGTCGTTTAAAAGAGTTTTTATATTGGCCAGAATGAAATAATTTTAATGTCAATTACGACTAGTTTTCAAAATTACACTACACAATTTATGTTAAGAATAATTTCTTATTTAATTAAAAGAAAATATGTTTGGAGAATATTCAGTTACGACGAACAAAATGAATTTACTTCGTGACAAGTTTGTCCATAATAAGGGTTCTCAACGGGATCCAGGTGGACCCCTTGGGGGGGGTCTATTGAACTTTGAACAGGGTCTATTAAATTCGGGGGATCTTTTGTGGGGGGTCGATGAAATAAATTCAATCTAAGAATATTTATAATTTTGTTTTATTGCGTCTCCAGCGAACGATTCCCTCCATGTATGTTTAATCTGCGATAAAATATTCTCTAACGATTATATGAAACCATCGAAAATGAGAGACCATATGATAAGAATGCATCCTACTAAGTGAAATAATAATTTGGATTATTTCAAAAATCTTAAAGAAAAGTTTGAGAATCATTCCAAAACTGGATTAAATCATTTCTTAAGTCGTCAAAGTCTATAAATTATGCAGGGGTATTAAAGCATCTTATAATATGTCTTTATTAATTGCAAAAGCCGGATATCTTCGTACCATTAGAGAAAAGATATTTCCAGCTATACAGGAAGTAATAAAAACTGTTATGAAAATGTACCATGAACCAGTTGTAAAAAGTATTCCGCTCAGTAACATACGTTTAAGTACAACGTTGCATAGATGAAATGTCCGAAGATAGTAAAAAATCCCTAATAAGTGAATTGCAAACGAGTAAATTTTCAGTGCAGGTGGATGAATCCGTTTTTGGTAGGAATAGTATTATGATGGTAAATGTTCGGTATTATAGCTCCAAAATGGAAAAAAATTGTAGAAGAATATCTTAATGCCGAGCAATTGCAAACGTACACAACAGGTGAACATAAATTTAATTGCTTTGACAATGTTCTAACACAAAATTAAATTCCGATAACTAATATTACTGCTGCTTCTTGTGATGGTGCACCAGCAATGATGGGAAAATATTGCAGTTTTTTAGGGTTTCTTAAAAAGAAAATTCCCGGCGTTATGACAGTACATTGTATTTTGCACAGGCAACATTTAATTTTAAAAAAATGTATTACTGAATAACCCCTAATAAAAGCTTCATTTACTGTGATATTTGTGCAAAACATTGTAAACATATGCGGGTCTACGGAATAAACAAAAATTATTTAGCGGGGGGGTCGAAGCAGAAAAAAGATTGAGAACCTCTGGTCTATAACGTAGTAATCAAGGGACGCGGCAGCATTCTGCCCCACCAAAGTCACCCAAGCTGCCGCAGTGACTTTATACGAGAGGTAACGATTAACAGTTTTCAGGTATCCAAAACTTAAAAACGAAAACTTTTACATAGTTGGCAATAGGCCTATTACTACCTCAAGGGTAGGGCCTATTACCATCATTAAATGGTACGAATACAAAAAAATGTTTTGAAAATTGGTTTAGTCACGGCGTAGAAACAACGATCTGAAAATAGTACATACAACCATTTTTTTCTTCTTCAACATTTATGCGCCTACAGCTTAAACTACTGAACCAATTCTCATCAATGATCACTGATTTTATTCGTCATGGTTACAGTATTTCCCTTTTGTTTAAACACTATAAAAATAAGTATGTTTACAATTATAACACTGAAATACACTGCCGTAACATTTAACGAGTTTGGAATTTTGTACCTTTACTGAGCAGCTGACCTGTAGAAGAGGACTTGTTATTATAAGTTATGAAAAATTAAAAACATTTCTTTTTAAGTTTTCTACAACCTTGAAAAAACCAGCTCTCATAGACTTGGGCTATAAGGTCTATTATCGAATGTAAGCACTAAAATAATTTCTTTGCTACACACTTTCTTTTCTTCAACAATTATTAGGTAATTCATTATGATTGTGTTTAACAATATTTGGTACAACTGACACTCCGAAAAATTGATTCCAATCTAAACAGAAACCACCAAAGTGTTAAAAAGTTCCCCACCAAGTCTACAGTTACGAAATCACCTTCAAATTCTGCCAAAAACCAGTCACCTGCTTACGTAGTTCACTGAACAATATCAATCTTCGCACTTGGGCGGTGGCGTGCCTTCCATGCTATTTCTTAAAATACTCATTCTGACGACATTGGTGTTCTTCCATGTTCTTTACACTCTGCATATTACCAAAGATATTAGTACACAGGTAAAATCATCAGATTATTAATCTTCAACCACGCACTTATTTGATTTTAAACAATGCAATTCATGTAAGGAGGCCGCTTATACTGTGAAATTCCGACACTTATAGACATAAAATAAATTCTACATATATACAATCTTTAAACCAAGGGGTTTTTTTTATCCAAGCACATTTCAATATTTTAATACCTATTTACCAAATGTATCGGCTACTGAAATCAGATAGGTATTTTGACGGAGGAAGGCAAGTGCGAAGATTCATATTTTTCGGTAAACTGCGTAAACAGGTGACTGGTTCTTGGCAGAATGCAAAGGTGATTTGGCAGGGAACGTTTTACCACTTGGTGGGTTGTTTTACATAAACATATAGAGAGCGAGTGAGGCGTCTAAATTTGGAAATTTAAAACCATTAAGGATAATAAATTTAGCCCTAATGGCGTGTAACACTTTTCGTGAAATGTCGTGTGCACATTTTAAATTGCGTTTGTTTGCTAAACAAAATTGGTTTTATCTAGGGTCCACAAATAAATCACAGGAAATCGACTTGCTTCTCGATTATGATTATATCTCTTTATTTTATTATGGCTTCGTAAACGTAAGATTAAAATAAAGTACAAACTTATTTGTGTTAATAATAATACAACATTTGTTAAAATGTATTTTATTACAAAAAAGTATGTCTTTATTTTTAACTATGTGCTTACACTACCCCAAAAAGGAATACGCCCATTTTAAGCATTGGGCCTATAAGTTTTCTTGCTTCAGTACCCGCAGGACGTTATCTTATCATAACTAACGACTAATTTAGAAGCGAATATTAAGCACTTATTTTTTGAGTCTTACCTGGAATAGGTTTAGGCGTAAGCCCAATCTGAGGCTGAACCATACGTGGCTGATACATGACGGTACCGGGCCCGCTGGCTCGGAAACGTTGGGGCCCTCCTATACCTACACTACCATGAGGTGCCATCGTGTTACGATGGCTAACGGAAGAGTCCCTTAGTGTCGGTCTCATTTGTTGCGGCCTGAATTGCATATCTTGATGGAAACCGACATTTTCCATAGGTTTCGGTTGTCGAGTCGGTTCTTGGTTCTCCCCGATAAGGGTATTTATCATTTTGCTCGCGAAACTGAACATATTGCATCGGTAAGATCATGTACTCAGAACTCACATCACACTGTCGACTGTCGACCGTCGATGCCCCGGCCAAACTAACGTACACACCCGATCGATAACTTCTCCCGCCCTCATATTTAGCATTAATCTCGCCTGGTCGCTTCTCCTACTTTCTTACTTCGTTCATTCCTTGAGTCTTTAAAAAAAATATTAAGAACAATTTTTTTGCCAAAATGATGTTTAAATTTTTAATTCGTTTAAAAATATTTCATCGACAAGATCAAATTTCAATAACGTTTTGCATTGATGTTCATCAATGAAAATAAGCCTAGAACAAAATAATACTGGTGCTAATACGCTTATTGTAGATTAAATTAGAAAATGTTTAAATATTTGTAGACATAAATAGATAAAACATTGCATAATTATCTCATACTCAAACAAATTACTTAATAAGTGTTAAAAAAAGGTACTTTTAGTACCAAAATAAAAACTAAAAAGTATGTGTTGCGATTCAAAAAGAATGGTTTGGAAAACACAAAAATAGGGCCTAAGAGACATAATTTAATCTTTTGACAAAAATGTGATTATTTTGAGAAATAGACTGATTAAAAAAAATTTTGACCGTAGTTTTTTTGGAAAAATGAAGAATTATACGAATTATTTGAGCACGTAAGCGCACACCTGAAAATATATGTTCAAAGGCGTAGGTTACGCAATTTAATTACACTCCGTAACTACATAGCCACAACATAACGTTGCATAAGATGAAAATGTATGTTCTAAGGCGTAGGTTATGCAATTTGATTACACTTCGTAACAACGGAGCTGCAATATAATACAGTATTATGAAAATGAAAATGTATGTTCTCAGGCATAGATAATGCAATTTGTCTTCACTTAGTAACCACTGACACAAAATATAATATTGTGAAGACGAAAATGTATGTTCTCAAGCGTAGGCTATGTAATTTTATCATACTTTGTAACTACGGTGCTGCAACATAATATTATGAATATAGAAATGTGTGTTTTCAAAATAGGTTATGCAATTTGACCACACTTTGTAACTATGGAGCTACAACATAACATTTTGAAGATAGAAATGTATGTTCCCAGGCATAGGTTACGCAATTTGACTACACTTTGTAACTACGCAGTTACAATATAATATTATGAAGATGAAAATGTATGTTTTCAGGCGTAGGTTGTGCAAGTTGACCACACTTTGTAACTACGGAGCGACAATATAATATTTTGAAAATGAAAATGTAAATTCTCATTTAGGTAATTTGACTACATTTCAATTATGAAATATTTTTCATTTGCATGCCTCCCGTAAAACAAGAAAATCTATACAGTTTCAATCACAGTTTTTTTAAACTTAAATGGTTTCTTGTCATCTTATAACATTTCTAAAAAAACTGCGTGTATCTCATAATAAGAAAAACAGTTTACGGTTAATCTTAATTTACAGTAAAAATTACCATTCAAAATGATTTTTAATTGTGATTCCAATAAATTGTCTATATTTTAATATAATATGTAATACCAAAAACCTACATTATATTTTACAATTTTCCCCTCCACTATTAATTTATAAATAGCATCCGTAACAAAGAATTACGCGTTGAATTAATTGAAAAAGAAAAATGTTTGTTTAAAAAATCGCATATCATATACACCTTTGTTTTTCGAAGGTTACGAAGATCCTTAAAAAGCACACTTAGGCTACCACCGCCTGAAAATACTTTTAACACCGAAAGGTAGAATCTCGGTCCTCTACGTGCCATTGAGTGTTAACTAATGTACCAAGCAGGACCCTTCATACAAGTAAAATAAATAGATAATGCCACTTACTGTTGCGCGTACATCAATCATACAACATACTATTTACAAACTTTACTTGATTAGTAGTGGTCTTGTATGTTTAGCGCGCTAACAAACAATTCCCATTACTACGATTACTCTATCGTAACTTTACCTTTAAAACTATATTGTTATTTACGTAATTAGAAAATATATAATTTAGGAATTAAAAAAAACATATTTATATTACAACACAAAACACAATCAAATGTTAATCATACATGTTTTAGTGTAAAATGACAGCTAAAATAAACATTTTTGCATTTATTAACCTAACCTAACCTAACCCAACAATTGATTGTTTTTCATGAATTTCATAACACTTATAAATTGTTATATTATAAAACTTGTCTGTTCTTTTTTTTGTACTATTTTGTCAGTTTACGGTTCAAAATGGCGGTAGAGGTTATTTTATTTGAACTCAAAACATTTTAAACCTTTTGGTTTTATGGCCTGAAATTTCAAATTATATATTAAAAAAAACATACGAACATTTTAAAAAAAGCCTCTATACAAATAATCGCTGTTAGCAAATGTTTCGCTAAAGTAACAAAAGTGAATATTGAAACAATGACAATATTAAATAACGTTACATAAACGTAAATGCCAAACAATAAACGCTGCACGTAATTATCTCGCTTAGGGGAGATCAAGCAATGCCGCACATTTAAGCAAGCATATAAGAAGAAGAGATCAAGCAATACCGTACACTTAAACAAGCATATAATTAATCCTTAGATATTTGATACTTTCACCTGAAATGTTTACTCATTATAGACAGAAAGGTTGAGTACAGGACCGCTAAATTAAGTTCCCTTATTCTAACCTTCAAAATTAAAAAAAAAGTATAACCCTGCGCTGCACATAATGGGAACTATTACTTAAATAATATTCATCAAGCTACGAAAAAATTAACAATGTTTTTAATCTTATTTTTCTACTGCTGTATGAAATTTTATAACGACTGTGTTCCTCCGTTAAAGTCTTTAAAATTAAAATTTTAAAAATTGAAAATTGCCTTATTTGAAATTATAAACGAATTTTTAAATAAAATATTTAAATATTGGACTGAAACTATAGATTCCGAATTGTTGACAAAAATTACAAAGTTCCCTGCTGTATCAGAAGTGATGTATGCTGTGTAAATTCAAAATACATCTAAACCAGAGTTTATGTCCAAATATTTTTTTCGGTTTCTCATCACATGTAAATAAAAATATGTCATAGGCAAGGATGGATTAAAGCGGAGGGGCGACGACAAAAGAAATAAAGTAAAAATATAAAAGATCCTATTTTACTTCTTTAAAATGAAAGTATTGTAGCTTCAAGGAAAAACGTCAAGGAGGCATCTGAGGGGTCCGAAACCTGTCACATTATTCCAATTTCAAATTGCATGCACATGAAATTTTGTTCAAATGTACATATGTACGTTTTTGCACTTTGCAACGCTTATAGTGAGGGTGAGAACG
The DNA here is from genome assembly GCA_022606455.1 of Callitettix versicolor. Classification (NCBI taxonomy): domain Eukaryota; kingdom Metazoa; phylum Arthropoda; class Insecta; order Hemiptera; family Cercopidae; genus Callitettix; species Callitettix versicolor. Next base: position 37,598,328 of record CM040182.1, read on the forward strand.
GGATTAATAATTTATATATTTAATGTTGATTCTCTCTTCTCTTCTTGTGTTAACTTCAACAACAGAAAGATCTTTCTCGACTCTAAAATTGATCAAAATTTGGTTGAGGAACTGTTGTGGTGCTTAACTGGACTCGTTTAGACTAACGAGGACGAGGGATCAGCGTTAACGGTAAGGGTAAAGCAACTGAGTAACTGGGATTATATATAAAAAAATTATGGATAGGAATATTAAGAAGAGGGGAAAGAAGAAAAAGCATATTTCCTTTAGTAGAAATTTTGTTTCAAAACGAGTGGAATTGTATATAATAATAGGAATTTATGAAATAGGAATCTAAAAAAATTAAATGATTTTCTTGTCTAAAATGGAGACATTTTTACATTTATTTTATATCTGCTTTAAGCCTCAAAACAGCTTAACAGAGCTAGCTTTTGAACGTATTATTTTAAAAAAATTCATACCCCAGAGATGCCCTCTTGTAAGTTGAATCGTCCAACCAAACGATACCACCCACAAAATCGCATTAATCCATCAGTGGTCATAGGCATTACAAACAATGCAGAACTCACAATTAAATACATCAAAAATGCAGTTATGTTGTTTCATAAATATTGCTATAACATTATATTCTGGGAAATACCGCCAATGAATATAAACGTAATAAAAGTAAAGCCACAATTATAAAATGCGAACTCGATATCAGATGCTAAAGTCCGAGTAATTGGGCTATCTGCCGCTACTAACGCTGCATGCTGCAAGGACAGAGTGTGAAGTAAATAAATAGTAGTATTATTTATTTAAGTGTAGCTGAAGACTCTGCCGCAAGATGTCATGAGCAGCAAGCTCTCACATCCTCTCATAAGGATTATTCTTCTAGGATGATTACATTCAATGATACCGTGCACTAGAAATGGGCGGAACAGTTCACTAATTCAAAATCTAGTTAAATGAACGAACAAGTTCAATTTTTCTTAATTTATTATTGACCGGTATATTTAATATTACAGCCTATTATACTAGGTCTATATGCCTAATGTAGGCATAATTATTAAATTTAAACTTGAATATTAAACTAAAATTTACAAACAATTACTCAAGAAAATTAGTAATAAGTCTCCGGCGCCGAGAAAAATACATCGGTCATTTCATTGAACTTTGAGTTGAATTATTGAACGAAATTAACTACTGAACTAATCGAACTAAAAACACTAGTAGAATAAACAGACTGTAAGCTATAATGTGTAGGAATAGTATGTCGAAGACGCTATGTATGACAAATCAGCATTACTTGGATAACGTACGGTAATTGTTGTTTTTGCTTATTGTGCATATTGTTGCAGTTGATGTACTGTAGTTTCATAAGAAGTCGTTAGGAGCGCTAATTACGAGAACGAACTAAACGAACTACGAATTAGACACTTTACCACAAACTTGTTCGCGAAGTAGTTCAGTTGAAAGTAGTTCATTTTGACTTCGTTCGCAAACGATTGACCTCTACTGTGCACTTTGATAGAACTGACCTGATGAATTTGGCGGAATGTAAAGGCCATAACGTACGTAACACAACGAAAAAATGCCTCTGTGACATCAAAGATGTCTATGCTTTAACAAGGTGTTCTATACTTTAAGAAGTATGGAATAAAATTCTAACATTTTAAAACTCTATTACAGTTTTTCACTCACATCTTATGTTGCGAACTGCAAAAATAACAACTTGCCAAAAACACAAAATGTTGAACAGTTAAAATGTTGCTAAAATCTATAAATGTTTTCCAATGCTACTGATATAGGCTATAATTAACATTGATCGCTCTAGCCTCTATTTCTTAATGTACGGCATTGCTCCGATCTCCCATCATTATTGATTTCTAAAATGGGATAATATTACTATCATATCTTAATCTACACAATTTTTGAAAATCAAATTTCCCCAATATAATCTGCATTAAAATATACATAAATTGATATTAAAATCGTTTAATGAAATGAAATTCTTATTTTAGCAGATTTTATATACTGATTATGATGGTTACATTTGATTTTGTAAAAAGTGTATATTAATTGAAGTTATGTTTATTGGCATTGTAAATAATTAAAACAAATCGTTATCAATTCTATTTTATTTGTTCGTGTATAAATATTTGTGCATTGTTACGAATAATACAAACAACTAAAAATAAATATTGTAATTATAGTTTTCACACCACAGTTGGCAATTCAATAACACATTTCTTATTTAGGTTATCTTTATCGACTATTGTTTACGACGAATATACTTAATAACAAAATAAATCGTTATTAATCACACACACACACACACACACACACACACACACACACACACACACACACACACACACACACACACACACACACACACACACACACACACACACACACACACACACACACACACACACACACACACACACACACACACACACACACACACACAGTGTCTGTGTGATTGTGATGTTAGCTCGCTCACATTTGCAATGCTACGGTATTTTTAAGAAAATTAGTATTACAGTTAATTATTTTAAAATTACAGTTGACTTAAAAGTGTTGTTTCTATGTATCTACAATATGTCCTCCACTTATAGGCCTAAACATAATGTAATCGTAACGGCTGTTCAGCAAGCAAAATGCAAACACACTGCATTGTAACTATTTGAAGTTTTAATTGAAGTTATTTAAATAAAACTCGGAAAAGAAATGAATTCCTGAAATTATTAAGAGAAGTCTATTTTTTTAAAGAACATGACTACATATATTTATATCCATCAAAATTTCAATACTGTGACCTCAATATCGGCCACCTTACTATCAGTGAACTTTTTATATGCAATGTGTACCAACATGGCATATCGATTCGACATTGTATCCTCCAACATCGTATCCTCGATTCGACCCTTGCGATTAAGTGGATTCTAAAATATAAAATGACGAGAAGTTATTGAAATGATTGCCAAAGTTAACACTTCAAAGAGTAAGCCATTTCTACTGCTTACTTATTCTGCTTTAAACTAAAACCAATTTCCATTAAATAACTTCTCTCTCTCTCTCTGTTCCTCCCTTCCTATCTCACTCCCTGGTTGTGTAACTATTTACCTGCTATCATAATGTATCACTAATAGTGAAAGTAAATTTACAGCAACATTTGCAGGGTTTGAGAAGCAGGGGCATAGGGACACAAGGACAATTTTCAATGAGCACAGACTACAGTGATCTCCCTATATATACTGATAGAACTCAGTGAAAACACTCAACAATATAATTTTATATTTCCCTGTAAATACTTACTTGTAAACTCCATGAAAAGGATAAGCAAAATAAGATTTTATTTTTCCTAAACATTTAAAAATATTGTTGTGAATCGTAAAAAAAACCTTCTTTCAATCATTTTTCAATGTAAATTTTTCTACTTTAGTTTCTGGACCTTTGTTCGTAAGTCGAGGATGTAATTAATACTTTACAAGAAGAAATCATACAGTAGTATTGTAGGTTATTCTACCCGTTTAGTGCTAGTGCTCTTGAAAATACCATTTTTTAAATAAATTAGGCATTTCGAGAGTCCACCATTTTGTTTCAAACAGGTGAAAGAAAATCAGAGGTAGGAATTTACTAAGCATTATATTTAACAAATATAAATGGTTCCATTGAAATTTGTCAAGCAATTTCATAATGGACAGCTACAAAATTGGCATTTTAATGTAACACACAGACAATGAATGGAACAAATTTGTTTCATTAGTCCCATTTGGCTGTTCTAACTGCATAAAATGAAAAAAAACTAAACCATAAAATGTACATACAACCTGTCTGGTTTTTAGAGCTCGTGAAAATACGCAGTTTTAAAATAAATCAAGCATTTTAAATGGCCATATTTTGTTTTGGGTAAGGGTATAGCAGTTTAACATAACCTAAAAACTGCTAACAATCTGTATTTAGTAAATAGAAAGAAAGATTTTCTTTAAAATCTGTCAAATCGTGTCTTGTTTAAAAGCGGATGATGGCTTTTTAACGTAATAGACAAACACAATAAATCAGCCATATTGAGTGCCTGGAATTTTGTTTCAGATAAGTGAATAACAGTTTGACACAGCTTAAAACCTAGTCTCAAATAACAACAAAAAAAGTTTTATTGAAATGCATTGTCGTAGCCTACTCCTGTGGACATCAGACAGATAGTAAGAAAAGTAAGACCTTCACGTTCTAGAAAGATTTTAAACCACTTAAAAATTGATTTTTTTTAAACCAACCATACTGCACATCTACATTATCAGATGAGCTATCACACCAAATTTCACCTTCATATGCTTACCGTTCTTGACTTGCAGTAATCAGTAAGTGACTGGCGGAAGTAAGTGAGTAATAGACAGAAGTTGTATTGCTTAAAAAGTGAAATAAAATTAAGTTTCAGCCTGTATTTGATCCGAAATGTTTATCCTTATTTTTACAATTACAACATGAAGGAATGTTGTTTGTATTCCTTGTAGTCAAACACATAAATATTTTAATACAAATTTTTTTTATTTTATATTAATTACAACTGAGGCGTGCCCCATCTAGTAATTTTTCTTTATCATTGTGTTCACTGTGTGCTGGGGTGCAGTCCGACGGCTGATCCCATGTGTTTACGGCCTGGAGAGGTCAATTGGCTTGGTCCTCTTCAGCCTTCTTGTGATGTTGTAACTGTGGCATAGTAGTTGGACAATCTCTGTATTATTATGCTGTTCTAACCTGCAATAATGCTTAACCGAGAGCTTTTTAATGACTTCCTGAACAGATTCAACACCTAGGTCCTTATGTATGTTTTCATTTCTCACATACCAAGGGGCGTTGACAATCGTTCTCAATACTTTATTTTGAAAAACTTGAATAATTTTACTATTGCTTTTTCTTGTACATCCCCAGAGTGGTGCACCATAGGTCCATATTGGTCTTAGAACTTGCTTATATAGCAGTATCTTGTTGGCTATCGAAGGTTCAATACAAATTAATAATGATTTTACATTCATTTAAAAAAATTTCATTAAACACAAGATCAATGAAAATACAGTAGTCTGATATTACTAAAAAGCTAATATTATATAAAAAGCTGTGATGTAAAGTCAGCGTTTTAGTTTTTAGGTGAACATTATGCAGAATTCCTGCGTTTTTATATTTATAGAGTGTCTGCCTCTCACATATATTGGTACTATTGTCTTGTAACAAAGGGTAAAATACATTTTTATAAGGAGCAGCAGACAGATTACTCCATGACATTTAAATAAACTTAAACTAATAGTTCAAAGAACAGTAGACCTCGCAGTAAATTCTTAATATACAGAGCGCTCCATAACAGCGATAGTAACCTTATCCGTCAATTAACCGGTAACCGTAATATTTACAAAAAATTACTTTTTTTAATGTCAAACTTTATTGGAAATTTTATGCTTTTCTCCATAAAGCGGTCAACATTATGAGTTTTACCATTCAGCCAGTAGTACAGGAAATAAGCAGCAACTAGACTCTCAACGTTAAATCATAGGCCGCCATCTTGAAACGGAAGTGAATAGGAAAAAATCTTACACATAATTCTTTCAGGCTTTATACAAGGTACCATAGCACAAGGTACTATTATTTCAAAACAATCGGTCAATGCGTTTGGTTAAAATTGCGTGCATTCGTCATTGTTAAATCAGACAGCCATCTTGAAATGGAAACAAATAGGAGCAATGCTACACATACGACATTTTGGCTTTATACAAGATTTGGCTAAATTGGTCAATGCGTTTGGCTAAATCTGCATACAATCTTTATTGTAAATCTTGAAACAAAAGTGAATGGGAAAAAATCTTAGACGTTGTTAGGGCTTTACATAAGATATCTCAGTATCAAATTTCAAAACAAACGGTCAATGTGTTGGCTAAAACTGCATAAAACGCACATACACAAGTGCGCACACACACACTAAATGTGAAGTCAGTCAAGTTGAAACTGACCTCAATTAATAATAAATTATTTTTAATTTTTAATGTAAGACTTTTTCAATGGTTTGTTTCTTTGATACTAAAGATAGCTTAAAAGTTATCTTTTTTGTTTATAGGGCGGACTGTCTGGGAGTACAGATATTAATGATTAATTGAATTTGTAAGTCATGTGTAAAAGATAAAAATTACAAATGCTTTCTCTGTAACAAATGTGAAATTTATGACATTTATTTGTATATATATAAAGTAATTGAAATACTCAAGATGAAATACAGAAGGGATTCAGTGAAGTAATTTAATTTTTATCTTTGTTTATGCATAATTTGCTTGTTTTTATATTGCTTTTACTTTTATGAGAGGAAAGTTCAAATTCGTAAGTACTCACTTAACGCTTTATTTTACACAAATATTTTTGTATTTGTCACAAGTATTTTACACAAGTACAAAAAAAAAATGCATTTACTTAACTTGTACAATATTTATTTACTATGGCTGTTAAATTAGATGTCACCGAACAATAAATGTGGAATATAGAATGATAAAATGTATAGCAGTCTAAACATTAAATCTTAAAATCGTTTTCTTAGTCACTAATGGCATTATATTTCTTTAAATATATTTTCTATATATTTGAAGTGACAAAAAAATGAAAAATAGTCTTTCTTAAAAAAATCAGTTTTTTTAAAAATATGGAGACTAAAAAACACAATCTTGAGCTCTTAACAGATCTCAAGACCCCTAGGACCAAAATTGTGGTTCCTGTTTGAAATTCTGTGTACTTGGAAATTAGGCCCTATATATATTTTTTTTTTTAATTTGACTTTGATGATTTCAAACTGATTTCTGAATTTTCGTTTCTTTGATATTTTATTTGAAATCTGTTTTATGAATATTTGTGAACTATTGATTTACATATTTGAGACATTAATTTGAAATTTAAATAAATGTTTCTTCTGAATGTTTTCAAACAGATATTTTGAAACTATACAATCAACGATCTCATTTGGTGTGGTGAGTAGTTGTCCACCCTCTCAATTCAGGGTGGCTACATTGTGTGTAGAGTCCCAATTTTGATCAACTCCAAATTCTCAAAATCAATCCATCACAGGATCACCTAGCTTGTTTAGCTGATTATGATTCCAATAAGTGTAAATATTTAAAATTTAATTATAATTTATGTTTATAACCGATTTCCATTTTTGTAAGGTTCAACACTTGCTGGTTTACTCTATTTACTTTATAATAGTTCACTGTGTCTGTCTACGTAAAACATATGTTTCACACTGACACATTTTTTACGTTGACATGGAAATAACTTAAATTTTTTTTATATAGGAAACTAGGATTCAATTTTAAAATTGATGTTTTGTTAAAATTATAAATTTAAATCTTTTATTTAACTTTGAATTTTACTAATTTCAAAAATTTATTTAGTACTAATCCTATTCAATTTAGTCACTGTATAATTTAATTTAAACTTGAAGAGTTGAATTATTATTTCACTCAAAAATCAATTATTTGAAATTTTACTAGATTTTTCTTAATCAATCAAAATTTGTCCAATAGCATAGAAATGCTATCTCTGGCCACCGCCTTGCAAGAGTACATTTTTCAATGAGTGTTTTAAAATTTCAAAAATGATAATTTTTTCATTATAGATTACACAAAAATATAAGAAATATTCAAAAACACTACTTGAAAGTTTGGGCATTAGTCTTTAATTTTATTTATATTTTATATACCCTCCTCGATAATATATTATTAATTATGAAAACAGCTTTGGAAAAACCCATAAGGTCAGCAAAATGAAAACTGTTGAGAATAAAATGGATTTTTAAGCCTTTAATGCAGTCCATATTAATGACACTCCTCAACCGTACTATAAAAGTTTATAGTACGGTTAATCACCTGATGAATAGTAAAACATTTTAGCAGTTACCTAATTTTTTTTTAATTACAAACTAGCTGTTCAATCTTTTTTTCAAAAAAAAAATTAATGTAATCAGTACATTGACAGTTGACTTCGATAACGCCATCAATGTTTTCTTACTGATATTAGTCTGTAATTGGTACTCAATCACAACGCCAGAAATAAAAACTACAAAATACCAGTGAGGAGGCCCAACAAAAAAACAATGATAGATTTGTTTTTGAATAATTGAATTTACATTGGTTATTTAAAATTATTTACATGTACCTAGCCTACTAAGGAGATTATTAGGCTTTTGTTACTTCTTATCACTTTTCTTGAGTAGGACTCCAGGAACAACAATTGTTTTCTTTGTGATTATCTGTTGGCGTAAACAAATGATTTTCCAACTTTAATTTTATTTATGGACCTTTTAAAATTATCTTTCACATTGTTTTCAAACATTAAAAAATTGGTTGTAGCTTTAAATTTAAACAGGAATCACATTGTGCTAGGCTGATTGACTCTTAAAGACAAAGAAAAATCAACCATGGGATATTGGCCTAAGAAGTTTATACTAGTCAAAATATTTTTTCAAATAAAAGAAGAGCTTTATTTAGTACCTGTACTGTGCATTTCAAGTCTGTAATTGTTATTTCTGTGCATGTTATTTCAAGGACCACACATAGCTCAGTCAGTAGATTAAAGGTAGTCAGAACTCACCTTTATGCAGGTTTTAATCTAATTTGAATTTTACTTAATGACAAAGATTTCTTTAAGTAAATATTATGTTAAAAATGGTAATTAAACTCAAAGGAAACAAAACTAAAGTAAAAACAGATAAGGTGGATTTACTGATTCACTAGTAGTATGTTGTGAGTTTACATCATCTCAAAGTCTTCATTAATATGTTATAAAATACAGTCATTTAACAAAAAAATGTTCGTAAAGTGTGATAAACAGTACATTGTACAGACAATGTGCAGTAAAGATTTGAAGAAAGTATTCCAAATTCTAATAACAAACAATTAACAATAATGTTTTCACTACTCATATCATGGATTATAACTATTCCTTACTACAGTGTAAGACAACTTAGAAATCATGTATAATAAATAGAAAATCCCACAAATTAATGTTAAGTGAAAAATTTCAATTTACATTCAACAAACTATAAACCAACCATCTAATACAAACACAAAACCAAGTAGACATGGATCAGAATCCTTCCTTTTCACCAATTATAAATATTACATGCAGTCCCCAAGTGTTTGGTAGTGTTGATATTTATAATTTGAAAAAATTATCAGTGTATACACAATAGTGTATGAGAAGTTTGTTTTTTAAAGTTCTGTGTCATCACTAATTGTGGATCTACTGTTAAGTGTAGTGGCAGGAAAATGGGAAATTTTGAAATTGAAGTTGGTATGGCTGTAGTGACAGTAGAAGTGGCAGAAAGCTGCCCAATTGTGTAGGGAAATTTTGAAATTGAAGTTAGCATGGCTGTAGTGTTAGCACAAGTGGGAGAAAGCCGCCAAATTGTGTAAGGAAATTTTGAAATTGAAGTTGGCATGGCTGCAGTGACAGCACATACGGGAGAAAGCCGCCTAATTGTGTAGGGAAATTTAAGTTGGCATGGCTGTAGTGATAGTACAAGTGGGAGAAAGCTGCCTAATTATGTAGCAGTAATGTATATTTTACTTTCCATGCAGCACTGAAGCAAGTAGTCACTGTAATGGTGAGTGACTGTATTCACTGTATTATCCCCCTGTTTGTTCTGGATTGGTGGAACGGTTCAGAGCCTGTTCCATGATAAACCACCTTCTTACATTCAATCCAAATGGGTTCTTAATTTAATTGAAACGACTGGTTTGGCTTTGAAAAAACAAACTTAGTTGAGGTGTATGATCTGTAAAAACTTAAACTTCATGATTATGTAGTGCATCTCCAATTTGTGTAATTTTACATGCAATCTAAATGGGTTCTTAATTTTGAAAAGACTGGTAAGTTTAAGAAATAGGAACATTGCTTACCAAAGTAAACCAAGAACTCTTGCTCATCTGTAGACACAGATTAAAGAAGTATTCACCAAAATCCCACATAACAAAATATACAGTGATATGCAAGAGTGACACCACTTAAACTGATTTAATGTTATTTCCAGTCTTGTAGAACATATTTTTAACATCAAATAAAATTTTCTAACTTTCACTCATTTTAAAAACTTTTTCAAAACTTCCCAATCTAATGATCCACCGTGTATGTGTTACTGTGACACTGTGTTTGCGTCCGAGTAAAACTGCAGTAGCAATAATTTGAAGCTACAGGACTGATCGGGAAAATGTGTTTGTTATGTCATGTTTTTCAAATTATTTGATTGACAAATCAAATTTAGGAATGACTTCTACTTGATATGTATAATCTGTGGATGGTTAATAACCTGAAACTAAAGTAATAAAGAAGTGATTTATAGGGTTTTAGTGGTAAAAACAAAACAAAAATAACTTGTTCACATATAGTTTATATTAATTATAATGATAAAATATATGTTGTTTATTGAACACACAGTCAATACTTGGTGAAACTCCATGATATATTAAGGAAAATTATACCCCTAATATAGTTTTACATAATGTTTTTGTTTAATGATATATATTTTGCCATGCACATCTTCACACAGTCTGATTGCCCAAAGACAAAGTCTATTTGCAAAGATGTCTCACAGCAAAACATGTCACTAAATAAAAGAATTTTGCAAAACTATATTAGTGGTATAATTTTCCTTGATAAACAAAGAATTTTTTTAAAAATCTTAAAATTTATTTTGGACAAACCAAAATATCAAATAAACATAGTTTACATGAGCACATTTTTGACGATCATTCAGGCATAAACATCATTTTCACTTTCAACCATAATACTTTTATTTCAAACTATAAGTACAGGCTTTTTTCTTTAAAACTCTTAACAACACTTCTATTTATTTAAAAATAAATACAAGACACAGCCTTAGACATTATTACGCCTTAAGTTATTTAAAGCACTTGCAATTTATCACTAATTTTAATTATTAAATTTATACTTTTACAAAAAAATATAAATAATAATTAAGTTGAAACATAATTATTTGTACAATAAGACATTAAAATAAAATTTTATAACTATACTTTTGTCTAATGTATTTATAAGCTCATACATTTCTGTGATTTAAGTAAAATTGTGATACATTATTTGTTAACATATTTAATTTTTTGTTTCACAAACATTTCCTTTTAAAGTTATTTATTTTATGTTAATGTTTGGTTTCAGCTTAGAATTGTTTTAAATAAAAACTGAAAGCACTGTAACAGTAAAGGTGTTAATACAATAAAAAAAAAACAAATCCTTAATACCAAAAACTTCATTCTTAAATTTACTTTGTATGGAAAACACGTAGCCTTATATAACCATTAGATAAAAACATAATTATTTCTACGAAAATATTATAGATAAAATACTGGTTATGATACAGCCAACTCTTGATTACAACAGAAAATTTAATACATTTTCCAAAAAATTTAATTTACAAAATGAAAAAGAGTAGTTACAATTCCTTGTTTAAAGTACAATGTAAACATGCTGAAATATCATTAATTGGATTTCCTAAATGATATGCAATGGTGTGTAGCAATAGCCTTTACAGGTTTATTATAACTACCCTCAAACTATTGATTAATTATCCTCAAACCACCAGGCAATAGACTACTAGGTAATGGCTAAATGCAAAACTAGTACTAATTTCTATTTCCTAGAATACAGAATCCTTACAATAACTGTAAAAATGTACAGTGAAACTTCGATTAACTGACACTCTCTTAACGTCCCGTTTCTGTTAACCATCAATCAATTATTACAAGTAAATAACACAGTAAATAAATATTACTGTACTGTACATTTTTTTATACATAGGTTATAAAAGTAACAAATAAATAAAGGGTATATTACAAGAGAACGATAATTACAAGTACATACTGCTCCCAATATATACAGTAGCCAGATGTAGCAAAAAATAATTTTTCACTTATTTTATTGCAGAACTGAATGGAGTGATTTTATCGAGTGATGCAGGAATTGAATGGAGCACATATTTGTTTTATTTATGAGTCAGATATAAATAAACTTACTATAAACTATCACTCATATTGTCAGTTGGAGTTGTGACTTATAACTTGTAATGTCTGATGTGGTTTATGTTAATTGTTGCTTAGTGATTAATGGCTTACCTGTTTCAGCATAAGACAAAGTATTTTACATAGTAATTTGATTAGAACCATATAAGTGTTGTTCCCGATATTAGTGACTGTGGCACTTTTATTTTATTGTGGAAAGTATATCAGTTCATAAACTTGCATTGTTTAAATCTTTTGTTCATATCTAATGAATGGGGCAGGCTGTTTTAGTAAGAATTTTCTATTACCTATCTAACTGATTAACTGTCACAGTCCTGGTCCCTGACGACAGTTAAACGAATTTTCACTGCATAACTTTTAATGTCTACATAATGCACAAAAACTGACCCCTCTTCCCACCTTTTGTATAAACTGTTGCGAGTGCAGATCTAGGTTAATTCTTTTTTAACATCAACTGTTTTAAAAATGTTATTTTATTTTATTTGAGTGGTAAAAAAAAGGCATTCTCCTTGCTGTAAAAACATACTTTCGTTCATTAAAACAGAAAAATGTAAGCATGTAGAATTTAACTTACTTTTGAAGTTTAAAAATTTAAAAAATTACTAAATGTTAATTTTTTTCTCGTATTTTACTAATGTGAGATTTATATTTACTACAGTACATTTTCATGTTTAAATAAAAAAATTTCAAGTATTTATATGAGCACAAAATATCTGTTAGTGTACATTTCCTTTTTCTACCAGCCTAAATAACCTAACTTTTTCTATATCCAGCTTACAGAAAAAGATCAAGGATTAAATGAATTATGATTTTTTTCACTTCACACTGGATAATCAAGAACTGACTGTACTTATTTCTTATGTTATTGAATATTTATTTAGCGTCTGGTTAAAAATTAAAAATAAAATCATAAATGTTTGGTAAAATCAAAAAAGAGTTATAATAACTTATTTTTATAAAAAAAGTTCTTATAAATCCCCCAGTATCACTATTTAAGGTACAAAACTATTACTCTTAAATCATATTGATCTTCATTAGGCCTAAGTATAACATAATTAAAATATATTATTGTTGATTAATAGTCGTAGCTAATACAGTAATTAAGTTGTAAAACCTTAGCGATAAAATATAAAGTTACAGGTTACGTTGTTAAAACAATATATGGTAAATAAAACTTGGATGTTATTTCATTATTAAGTACATATTTTTTGTCAGCAGTTTTTAAGTCTCATTAAATTAAATTTTATGATAAATTTAAAAATTACAAGGTGACTAACTCAGGATATATTTTATTCTTCTCTCCAAAAGGCATTAAATGGGTATTTACTAGGCCTACAAGATCTTTTTATAAGGTCACAAGGTGATTTATTGGTTTACAAAATATTCTGGAAAATGGCTTAAGCCAATATTTCGGTTTGATTGATTACCACACACTCCATTTCTCACCATATATATATATATATATATATATATATATATATATATATATATATATATATATATATATATATATATATGAAAGGGAAACTGTTTTATGTTTAATGAGGATTTTGACAAGAACATGTAAGCTGTAACAGCTGGAAGTCAGTTTACTAGTTTCTTTAGCAGGAAATGAAGTGTATTTATTTTGAGACTGCAGTTATTAATTTTGTATGTATAACAACATGAATCAAAGGTTAATTAGCAGAGAAATTAAATCTAGTATTTGAAAGTACTAAATTTGAGAAACATTCAATTTTATTTGTTTAGTTACAACATACAATTTTTATTAGAAAGTGATTTGCACAAGCCTAATATCCTAGGCCCAAGCAAAATAAAATAGTATACTTTTTATAGTATTTCTATAAATATATGTAAGAATATAATTGGAGAATGGCTAAGTCATTTCTAAAAGAAATTTAGACACATTCTCTGTGGAAAAATAATTATAGCAATGTGTATTTCATGTTAAAAATATAATTTTTTGCATAATTTAAAAAGAACTTTCAAGCTATTGCAACTATAAAGGCAAAATTACAAACACATGTTTAGATAATTTTGGTTAAAGAAAGGACTATACTTACCTTGAATATATTTCAACAAAATATTTATTATTCTTGTTTATTTACCTATATATGTAGAATAATATATATATATATATATATATATATATATATATATATATATATATATATATATATATATATATATATATGTCATTGTATATATATATGCTTGCACCTTTGAAGTGCAAGTGATTGTAATTTTACAGTATTTTTTCTATATTTAAAGAACTTAAATAATTTTTCTATACTTGTAACTTAAATTTTAACAAAAGAAATTTAATTTCCAAAACCAAAATTCTATTTATATTTCAGGTTTTATAATTAAAATAAAACCAGGTTTCTATTTATAATTAAAAAACCTTATTACAATCTTTTAAAATTTAATTCAAAGTATATATTTAGTTAATAATTTTTATAATGTTATTGCAGTCATTTTTCAGGTACTCAACATTTTGTAATTAAAAATTTTTGAATGCTAAAAATCAATTTTGTGGAAAGAAATGATTTCATTTCATAATTCATTTCATATGTTACAGGTACTTCTTTTGCATTTTTGCCTAAAGTTTTAGTTACCTAAATTTTCTAGAAGAGTTCCTTACCTTAAATAATTTTAACTACACTTTAAATCACACTTTTATTTTACCTTAAAACTTAATTTCAATGTCATTATTTTTGTACTGTTTCACATGATGGAGTGAAACATTAAAAAATTGTTAGCTGCTGTCTGAAAACAAAAATTTTATTGAATGGATGAATTTACTCATATGTCAAGAAAAAGATTTTTACTAAAAAATATTTTTAAAGACAACTACCTACACTTTCTAGTTAATTTAGTAGTCATTCTTATTATAATCCTATAAAAATTGCATTTGTAAAGAAACACCTAAAATATTTTAATCACTACCTTTTAATTAAAATTTTCTTTTAATACAACTAAAACAAACATGTAATGGTGTGACGGGCTACCTATAAAAGAGTGCATCGGGAATTTCCTTGTACCATGCCACCAAGGTCTTTGGACATATTTTTGTAAGATTCTGAGAACTTTTTAAAAATTGTTTGTTTTCATTAATGGATGTACCACAATTCAAAACCATTCTACAAGTTACTAGTAATAAATAACTTGTATTTCGCTATGGGACTTATTTTGACTTTCTAGTTTATTGAAAGGCATAGAAACACTTTAACCAATTCACCATTAAAAAAAAATAAGACCACAGGGGAAAACATGATAAAACCATGTTTGGCCATTTTGAAATTGTAACACCATCTGGTGGCGGATTGAAAGTACTTTGTCCTATGGTACCTATATCGGGTAGTGTTTTATGTTGTATTCCAAGTGGAGTTGAGAATTTCCTCATTATAAGGTGGAAGATATAACTAGTTCGTGTTTTAATTCAGAACAAAAGAAGATTATCGGTTCCCAGTTTAAGCAGAGGATAAGTTTTGGTAGTTTAAAAGGCGTGAAATAAGGCCTTGTCAATACAAAAAACAATGCTTTCAAAAAATAATAGAATAGCCATCATTAAGAATGTAAATTTGATGAAAAACAATGATGAAATAAATATTTACTTGGCTGGTTTGATTTCCACTGTTCCTGTGGAATGAAGGCAGACATGAAATAATGAAACTGAGAAAAAGGTTCGTGATTGCTCAGTGCGTTATCGTGTTGTTGCTAAAAATGACGATAGTATTTCAATGTATGTTGAGGGGTGCAAAAATGCCTTTACACGGAATTAGCCAGGGTAAAATCAATGTACTGGTCTCAAAAATCAAACAGTCGAAAAATGTTAAGGCTGAAACATTTTTCAATTAAGAAGGCTGAAATGTTAAGGCTGAAACGTAGGAAATTAAGAAAAAAACTTGATAATTACCCACATAAGACCAGCGATGACGCAATCAGGGCAATTCACTTCCACATTAAATCATTAAAAGAGTACAAACAGTCATTATAGCATCAAAAAATCTTCTTGTCTCTACCTTGATAAAGGTTTAAATATTACAAAAATGTATAGTTTGTACAAAGAAAAGTATTAGGATTTTCTAACATCATATGAAACTTATAGAGGCATGTTTAACAAGGAATTTAACATAGCTTTGGTTATCCTCACACCGACATGTGTAAAACATGTGACAGAATAAATGTTGATTAAAAACGATTAGCACTACAATTGGGTGAGGCAAATAATAATAATAATAAAGATGAAATATGTAAATAAATGAAATAGAACTTGACCGTCAACATGAACTTCATTTGCATAAACAATACAAATTTTACAAACATAAGCACAATTTAAAAAAAAAATAGCCGTGGACTACAACAGAAATTTTACATGTCCAAATATTCAGACTAATGATGTCTACTATAAACAGCAGTTGTCTATTTTTATGTTCAATATCCATGTACTGTCAAGTGGAGCAATTTATTTGTTTATATATGTCCTGAGAGTGAGGGCAAGAAAGGTGCTGATGAAGTGGTTTCTTTTTGCACCAATTTATTCACAAATTTTTAGATTTACGTGTGGAAGAACTACACATTTTCTGCAATTCTTGCTCCAGCCAGAATAAAAATGGCACATTCGACAAATATTTACACTATGTATTTATTACATGGCATAAATAATCTTTTAACATCAGGAGTGGAGTACAACTGGGAATTGGACTAGAAGCGGTTATCACAATTTATGTTACTATTTATGACATGATTAGGCAAAAAATAATAAAAATGAAATTTGTTAAAAAACATTTTAAAGATCCTTTTTTTTACGATATTCTTCAAATCAAGGTTAAATACGAAGTTCCATATTATATTCACAAAACTCAAATATAATGTATTTTCCCTTTTTTGTCTTGTTTATGTGTTTGTACACACAAAACATCCTAAATTCAATTCCATCTTGTTAATTCCTCTTCCGTCCACCAGGATACCTACATAGGTCGTGTGTCGTGTAGGAAGTGCCACACTGTTAAATACAGTTTGTATTGATTGGTACTGCTTTGATAATAAGGAAATGGCATAGTTTCAATATTTTCTTTTAACAATATATAATGCATCACAAAGATTTGCCTAATCAGCTGTAATCCACATTCTAGAAGTGGTATTTTTAGTGCAAAGAGCAAGACATGATATTAATATTAATATATATATATATATATATATATATATATATATATATATATATATATATATATATATATATATATATATATATATATCATATATATTATATTAACTTTACCATGCTTCTCAGAACTGAACACATTGCTAATCTTATATATCTTTCACAATATTTCCAAAAATGTAATAAAATTAATGTCCTAATACGAAATGTTCTAATGTAAGGATTTTCTTTGCTCTTATTTTGTAGGCCTATTATTATTATTTCTAAACCCCATTTGAATATAGTACTGTGCAATTAATATTGTTATTCACCACACTTATGTTTACATTTTAATAATCTGAACTTCTTTGTAAACAATATTGGCTATCCATCCCACAGATTGAAGTACAGTAAAGTCTTGGTTAACCCTCACACTTTTAACTATCACTTTCTATTAACTGTCAGGTTAATTCTGTTATGTGGCGTTGTTTTTAAACAGTCTTGCACAATAAATAATTTGTAATAAGTAATAAAAGTAACCTTTTAGACAAAAGAAACTAACTATACATTTCCTATTTATAGAATAGGCAACCGAAACTGACACTAATTCCTATCTGAATCAAACACTGATAATCAAAAAGTAAACGATCCTATCACCTAGTGGAATAGGATAGAAACACATCAAACAGTGTTAACAAATTTGGAATGAGTGCACGAATGTCTTTATTGAAAGATAAATACTATCACACTGATACCATTCAGTGTATAAGCTGAGCATGTAACATTCATATGAGTATTCTAGATGGTGTGCGCAATGCTCTCCTGTATGTTACATGAATATTTGTCATAAGATTAAATACAGATAATTTACTGTATTAAAGATAAATGTAAATGTAATAAAATTAGTATACTACATAGAATTTAATGAACTTATTTTAAAAATTTATTAAATTTTTTATAGAATTTTATTTAAAAGAAAATACAAAAATTAAGTTTTCCTACATTTTCCAAAATAATAATAATAATAACAATAATAAAACATTCATGTTATTAACAGTACAGTATGTTTTTACCAATTGCCAAAAGTACGGGTGGTCTATTTCTGTTATTCGTCACCCCAACAGTGAGAATGATCGTTAATCAAGACTCTACTGTAATACTTTACAAAGTGAAACTGATTTCTCAAATAACTTTATTAAAACCTAAAATTTATAGTTTAAAAACATTAAGTTGTACATGAACTTACTTTTATTAATGAGGTTATGAATCATGTGATTCGTTCTGATTGGCAGGTCAGATAATTTTTTTCACTAAAAAGCTGAATATTTATTTTAAAAATATTCAAGAAGAATATTTTTTCCCTTTTTTTGATACCCCTTAGTCCAGGCACACTTGTTACATCCAATTTCTTTTATAACATAATTAAAGCTAGTAATAAATTCTTAAATTACGTGACTTTCCTGAAAATAACACCATATTATTATATATGAAAAAGGTACTTAAGTACACAAATCTGGACATAAGAAAAATCTAAAATATCAGTTGGGATTTGACTGAGTATAATTAGGACGTCCAGCTAGTTCTAGCAAATATCTATCAGGATGATCGACCCAGTCACTAGCAGATAACTTCACTTTCCTCTCCTTCTCTACTTGCTTTACCTGCCACTTTCGAATGTCTAACTGAACTTCCCTAAAATCAAAAAGTAAATGGTTCAAACAACAGTACCAACACTTTTATAAAAAAAATGTTTGTTTAGAACATTTATTATTATTTATTTCTTTTGTTATGGACAATAATCTTAAATATTCTATTATAGGATATATGTTTAAATATTCTAATATTTATTATATTACAATAATTTAAACAATTTTAATTTTTTTGTGTAAGCATTGTAACTGACTTAAACGAGGTCTCGGTTTCAACTCTACCATTCAGCATTTGGTTTGTGTGTTTGTTACACAGTGCTGGCCAAACACATTAAAATTATATTGGCAAGTTTTTTTAATAAGAAAAATATATAATAATTTGAACTTATGTTTGGTGTTAGTAGGTTATGGACTAATTAATTCCCTTGCCAAATCAGAATGTAATTAAATCCAACTGTCAAAACAACAGCACTACCTACTGGATTTCATTCAAACCACTCTCTTAACCACAGTAGTCGGTGGAAAGCAACTTTTTACGGAATAAGATATGGTGATGAAATCAAATACTCCCAGCACTAATATGAACTATGAAATTTTTAATGAAACTGGTTCAATAGTTTTTGCATCTTTAGAGGATACATGTATGAACATTGTCGTGTGTGTGTGTGTGTGTGTGTGTGTGTGTGCACATGCGTGATATTAGAATAACTTATGCTTTTTTTATAAACATAGAAAGATGAGTACAAAAGGTCTAGAAAGTAAGCTGTAGAAATGGATTATGCAAGAAAAGATTTCCATTACATTTCTAGAAAAGGATAGAAATCAGATCCTTTAGGCTAGAAAATGATAAGAAATGAGGAAATAAAAAAAAAAATAATGCAATTGTCAGAAACAATTGCTAAAGTATTAAGGAGAATTTATATACCAGTAAAAGAGAGAACTGATTGCTGCAAAGTACAGAATTTATATACCAGTAAAAGAGAGAACTGATTGCTGCAAAGTACAGAATTTATATACCAGTAAAAGAGAGAACTGATTGCTGCAAAGTACAGAATTTATATACCAGTAAAAGAGAGAACTGATTGCTGCAAAGTACAAAGTACAACAGTTAGTTGACTAACAGTTTTAGGAATCTATATTTTTGTTGTTGTTATTTTAAGGCAAAAAGCAATTGAGGCTATTATCGCCTCCCTAAATGTAAATGTGAGTGTAAAGTGTTAAAGTTGTAAGTGTTGTAAAATAACAAATCACTTCCTGTACAGAATTAACAAAAGGTGGGGGACAATTTGAAAGCAAACTGAATAATTAAGTATACTTTTTAAATAGCAATAATACTTTTTCAATTTTTTTACATAACGTCTATACGTTATGCCAGTTAGACTAATGAAGATGAGGAATCAGCATTAATGGTAAGGTTGATAAAGCAATGAGAGTAACTGTGGCTCAAACTACCTAGAGGTAAGAAGATCAGGGAAGCAGCAGACTGACCACTGCTTTAACCACACAACCACCAAACCCTATTTTTTATATAAAAAATTACTACATAATAATAATAATAATAGCAATAATACAGTGATACTCCGGCTAACAGTCGACCTGGACAACAGTCATATCCTTATATTGAACAATGGTCTAATTCACAGAATGAAAAATGACCAGCATAACAGTTTAGGTTTCTGATAAAGGGCTGAACATATTATAAGTGTTTTTATTTTGTTAAATTATTACTTACTAAGCAGATATGTAAATGTAGAGATAACATTGTGCTGTGCTACAGAAATAAACATTGTGCTTATTAACACAAAAAAGCCTTTGATTGACGGGTGTTTAGTTTTTGTAGGGCAATAACTTTCATGATATTTCTTAGTTATCTGTTCTCAGAATGCCTAATCCTATTCCCTTTTCTGTCATCGTACCTAATTTTACTTAATGTATCATCAACTCTTTTACTGTGTGTTTAATTTTTTAACCTGTTAAAAATTTAAAGTTATAATATTACTGTATTACATACTTTTGATTTTTAAATTTAACAAAACGTTAAGTGCCTTTGTGTGCAAGTTGCAAATTGTTTAAATCCTGTTTTCAATTTTTTTTGCAAATACTAATTAAATGGGTCCTAAAAGAAATGCTTGTGGTAGTGGAAATAAAAGACAAACTTTGACTGTTGAATCAAATAAAGTACAGTATGAATTAAAAAAATATACAGTCTTGATTTGTCCTGTGTGTGTATATGTAACATAATTACATTTGTATGAATTTAGTTAAAATAAACGTGATTTCTGTTCTGTGAATTTTCTTCATTATTCATTTTTTACATATTAATGGTGAAACCTCAATTATATTTTTCAATGTAACAAATTAAATTATTTTCCATACGTCTCTATTGTAAACGCTGACTCGCACAGCAGTCTGCTCAAATAACAGTCTTTGTTCTGGAATGAACTATAGTAGCCGGGGTACTACTGTAATAATATTAATAAGTTTATTTAAAAAACTGTTTAAAAAACCAAGTATAAAGAAAAACACTTAATGTGGTGTCCATAATTACAAACCTGTTCTGTTTCACTCCCTAAACCATACAAATTTTTAGAATGAGAATTTTTTCTCTTCGCCAATATCAGAATTCTTGATTTTATGTCTTCTTGTTTCCAAAGAAAAATTCTTTTATCATAAATAAAAAAAAATGTCCATATTTTTCAAAAAACAAACTTAATTCTGACTTTCCAGAATGTATGAATCGTGTTAACATAGCCAAACATTAAAAGTGTAAATCCAACAACTTATGAGACTTGTTAAATGTCAATATATCAGATAAATTAAATGACCAAGTGGACTAAGAAGCTACACTTAGCTGATATACGAGGTTTGTCCAATAAATACGCGAACTGGTCGAATATGGTGGCCATTACGGAGAGTTAAGCCACGCCCACTGGCCTCACGTGTTGTCTGGGACCCAATGAGCCGTCAGTGCTTGGCAGAACGTTACGCTATGCGGATCTTGCGAGTAGAGTTATTTTTAGTTTTGCATTATTTTTTTGTTCGTCAATATGGAAATTGACCAATTCACTGAACAACGAATTAACATCAAGTTTTTGGTAAAGCTTGGTAAAAATTACCAAGAAATTGCTGAAATGTTGAGAGTTGTTTATGGTGATAATGCTATGAAGAAAACAACCATTTTCAAATGGATTAAGCGCTTTAAAGAAGGTCGAGAAGACACCACGGATGATGCAAGAATTGACGACCTTCAACCTCTTGTGTGCATGAAAACATTGATCGTGTGCGGCGTCTTGTCCTTACTGATCGCGAAAAACTGTCCGAATGATAGCTGAAGAACTAAATTTAGGAAAATCAACAGTGCACACAATCTTAACCGAGCATTTGGGCTTAAGAAAGGTTTGTGCTGAAAATCGTGCCAAAACTGCTGACTCCGCATCAAAAGTTGAGAAGAGTCGAATGTGTTACTGACTGGAAAAATTCCATGGAAAATGATGTTGGATTCTTAAATAGGGTTATCACTGGTGAAGAATCGTGGTTTTTCGAGTATGACCCGAATCGAAATCGCAAAGCATGGAGTGGAAAGCAACAGGTGAAGCTCGAACAAAAAATTAAGGAAAAGCCGATCAAAAATCAAAGTCATGCTCCTGGTTTTCTTTGATATCAAAGGTGTTGTTCATCATGAATTCCTTCCTGAGCAAAAAACGGTAAATTCTGAGTTCTACCTTAACATTCTCAAGCGCTTGAGAGATCGAGTGCGCCGTGTGCGACCACATTTGACTCAAAACGATGGATGGATTCTTCATCAAGACAATGCATCCGCACATTCGGCTTTGATTGTTCGCCAGTTTCTGGCTAAAAATTCAATCACTATCCTTGATCATCCCCTTATTCACGGACCTCGCCCCTGCGACTTTTTCTATTCCCTAAATTCAAAAATGTGATGAGGGGACAGCATTGGGAAGATGTGGACACAATAAAACAAGAAACGACGAGGAGACTGAAAAGCCTGACTTCCGAGGACTTCCAAGGGTGCTTTGAAGAGTGGAAAAGAAGATGGGATAAGTGCATAGCAGTGAATGGAGAGTATTTTGAAGGGGACAAAATCAATGTAGATGAAATTTTGTAAAATAAAGTTTTTATGACCTTAGTTCGCGTATTTATTGGACAAACCTCGTAATGTGTCAGACATGATTGGAGTTTGAATACTGCAACAGGTATTGATTTTTCTGTGCAAATTGCTTAGATTTTATCTATCGTAGCAGAGTGGAGGGTGAGGCCCAACATAAATAAATAATGGACACTACCCATCTACACAGTTTGCTTACTGTTGAACCAGAGAGCAATATTTAAAACTATGCAAATTTACATAATAATACTTCCTCTTTAGAAGTTCCTGTATTTAATAATATTGCTTCAAATTACCTGGACTGAGGGGTGCCACATCCCCACACTTCAACACTCAGCAACTGGTAAGGCACTCCTTGGAATTTTACTTCACTAAATGCTTCATTAATGTCAATCTTGGGTTGACGTGGATCTAGGCCAGCTCTAACACCTTTTGGGTAGCCACGTATGGACAAATTGAGATATATCAACTTTGGCCCAGCTGAAAAAAATAAATTTTTAGTGATACAAGTACTGAAAAATCCAGTAAATCAATATTTTGGCCAATTTTAATGCCATTTTTTGATACATAAAAAGTTGAAAAAATGTTTCTTCATTCTTGAAATGTGATACAGCTACCACCTCTCTTTAGTATTCAGATTATATTTAAAGGGTAGATATTTTGATATGAAATAAATTAATCAACTGTACAATCATTCTCCAACTGCAATGTGGTTTGTATTTGTACTGTTGTTGCCTGTACTTACAGTCCAGTTAATTTTATTTGACAGTGCATCACAAACCAAATACTTTTAGCCCATACATGCACGTGATAAAGCGATGATTGTACTACCAAAAATGTGGTTTCATCAAAAACATGTTTTATAGATAAATCTTAATAAAATGAAAGTAAAAGTTTATTGTTGTCTTTTGTTGTTAAAGTGTACAAAGTGCAATCCAAAAGTTTGAGGAATTTTCCAATTTTCTAAAAAAATAAAATTGCTTAACGTAACAATTTCATTTCATAGTTTCCACTGTCTCCTTCAAAATACACTGTACAAAATCACTGTATCCATGGCCAAGGGGACCTTGGCCATGGATACAGTGATTTCAGCATTTTTTCCCACGATTCCCCTGGAAGTCTGCAAATGTAAATGTTCGAAGCAAGTCCAGTAATTCTGCCTGGAGCTCATTTGTATCATGACAGTTTTTTTAATTTCAACTTTTTATTTTGTGGAACAGCAAACAGTCACATTGGGTGAGGTCAGGGGAATAGATGGGGAATCACTACCATGTTCTTGGATGCAAAAAAATCCAAAATGACTAGTGATGTGTGTGCAGGCATGTTGTTGTTGTGGTGAACTCAACTCTTGTTCTCCAACTGTTATGAGCCTAATGCTCTCATAGCTACTTCACAATACAAATTTCCATTGACAGTTTGATAAATGAGGCATCTTAAAAAAATGACTTTGATGTCAAAAAAAAAAAAAAAAAAAAAAAAAAAAAAATAAAAACATGGACTTCACATTACTGCGAACTTGACATGAATTCTTTGGTCTTCCATGAAGCACATGAACAACAAAAAAGTCTTACTTTCACATAGCGTTATCACAAAATGCTTCCACAAGCATGTTATTGATTTCTGCACCAGTTTTTTTAAGCATGAAGCAAAATTTGATGCAGGTTCTTTGTCCCTTAAAACCTGCCATTTACACAACTTTTAAAAAACGAAACATGAAAACATATTATACAAATGCAAGAAACTCCAAGAACGCAACCTCTCACCATCATAGCTGCTGGCACAGTAATTCATAAGAGTACTATTTGCCCACTCTACTGGCAGCAGATCATACCACAAACGGTTCATGCAAGGAATTCAAATTCACCAAACTTTTGGGTAGCACCTTGTACTTCCTTGTAAAACAACATTCGCTGTCCATACCTCAGACTGAAGTATAAATAAGCTCATGAATAAATTTTCCCTGGAAAGGCCACACACAACTGTATGTTTATTGACCATGGAGGCAATAAACAATAATGTAGTGTGGTTTGGTGACAATTGGTTAATAAATACGGTTATGTATTTAGTGATAATATCAGGAATAAATGGTTTTGGCAACACAAATTAAAAAAAAAAAAAAGAAGAATTAAAGAAGAAGAGCTTAGCAAATGGACAGAGGGCAAAAAGGTATGGTACAATATACTTTACCAGGAATCGTTGATGAATTTAGGAGAAAAGACTGTCAAAGAAAAAACCATGATTAATGACTTATAAGCATAATTTGCAGAATTAGATGTGGGAAACTTATACTGATGCTTGCTTTTTATGCAATTCCAGACTAAAAGCATGTGAAGCAGCAAGTCCTAAGACTTCCTAAAAATAGGAAAAATTGGATATTGTGGTTAATTATATATGTGAGGCAAAAAACATATTAGATTGCATTGATATTTGAATTTAACTAATAAAATGGAATATTTTGTGTTTGTTTAATTTAATATTGTTCAAAATGCCTTTTAATTGATCACTCACCTAGGAAATCTAATTTTTTGGAAAATATATATATATATATATATATATATGGGATGTGTAATAGCTTAGAGATTTATTAACTTAGAGAATCATTTTTCCTTTGACGGTACCGTGTTATAAGTTAGAGATCGACTTGTGTAATAAGATAGAGGTTCCGTACTGTGTATTAACATAGAGACTACAGTGTCGTCAAGTGTGTTGCACCGTGTGTATATGTTGCCGACACCGCTACTTGCAGGCGCTTCAGTATCTTTACAGTTTACAGTTGAATATATTGTCAATACTATGGTCAACAACATATCTAAATGTTTATTTTTGACAATTATCAGTATAGAAAAATAGAAATATTGGTGTTTTATCGAAAAAAATAACGTAAATTTATATGAATTCATTAATTTATACTTAATTCATTAAAGGGCTGTTTTCTTAATTCAATTTGGATATTTTGAATAAAGCAGCCTTCAAACAAAATTTTTATATTATTATTATTATTACTATTACTACTACATATGTAAATTAGTATACATTTAAAGAATTGCACATAAGCCTTTAAGAACAAAACCTATCCAAATGAACTTTATATTTTAATAATATATCTTTCTTTAACTAAGCAAATTCTACTTGTTAGATAAAAGATACTGAAGCGCCTGCAAGCAGCAGTGTAGGCAACATACACACACGGTGCAACACACTTGACAGAACTGTAGTCTCTAAGTTAATACACAGTACGGAACCTCTATCTTATTACACAGGCGATCTCTAACTTATAACACGGTACTGTCGAAGGAAAACGAATCTCTAAGTTAATATATCTCTAAACTATTACACCTTCCCATATATATATATATATATATATATATATATATATATATATATATATATATATATATATATATATATATATATATATATATATATATATCAGGATGTTTACCATTTTAAAAACACCAAATTCCAAGACCATTTTGTTTTGTAGACATTTTTATTTTGGTTTTGGTTTTCAATATAGTTCATGTGCACAATATTAATAAACAAATTCATGTGGTTTTGATGTTTGTTTGCCTTTATATATAATTACTCCATCTAAAAAACCAAACCTAGATAAATACATCCTACAATACTACGGTCTAATGTAAGTATATTAGCTGCAGCAGCCTGTTTAGAACTTCTGAAAACAGCACTAACTTAGCACGTATAACAAAGCACGAAACACCAGTTTTATAATGTTAACAGATGCACCCGGTCTCATAAACCTCTATTACTTATAAAGGTCTACAAGTACCTATACATAGGACAAAGGTTTTCATTTTCACTATTTTTGCAAAACAAATCTATCTAAGGTCAGTCGATCACAGTGCCTGGTGTTATAATAACCCCTTCCTCTAGTCTTTAATCTAATATAATCTACAAGGAGTGGCAATTAAATAACCGAACTGGTGCTACACAAATTTTATTGATCACCAATTACAATATAAAATTTATCCTTTCAATGTACTCTCTTTGCTGATCTCTACAACGCTCATGAATATGAATATGAATTTTCCATTGTTCTGTTTCGTGCTTAGTGCAGGAAGTCCGCTTGTAATAGCTTGTTGAGAACCTCCATCACATTTGCTATAACAGTTTCCACACAATGAAATATTTGCCCCTTAAGCTCTTATTTGACCTTAGGAAACTAAAAAAAAAAAATGTCACAGAGGGCTAGATCGAGTGAGTAAAATAGATGGTTCAACATAGTGAAACAGTATTTTGCAAACAATGCCTTCATAAACAAGGTGGAATAGGAAGGGGCATCATCTTGGTGAAGCTAGAAAATGCTTCCAGAAATCATTTTCTAAAAATGATTTAAATAAATCTGGAGATGGTGATAATATCCAGGCTTTTGCATTAAAGCTAGCTGCACCATACATTACATCAATATTAACTAATATTACCAATAACATAATTACTAAAGGAATTTGTCCACATAAATTCAAATCCTGATCATGATTTTTGCAGATCAATTTATACATTTTTCTAGATGTTGTCGTCGTTTTTAATGTTAAGGATTGTCCAGGGTACGGATTGTCTTCAGTTATTTCCCGTCCCTCCTTAAACCTTTTAAACCACTCAAAAACTTATGTGCCCGATAAACATTCACTTCTGTACACTTCTTTTAACATGGCATGAGCTTCTGTAGCAGTTTTTCACAGTTTCACGAGAAACTTGAGGTTAACTTGTTGCTTCATCTGAACATTTTGCATTTTTCGAGGAGCTCTAGTGCTCACTGTTTACCAGAAGCAGCAACAGTCTGATTATTTAATTGTCACACCTCGTTTGTGTTAATACTTGCTTTTAGTAGATTTATTGTGAGGAACTGATAGCTTTAACTTTATTTAGTTTGCCAAGAAGCACAGGGCTTTGTGTGTATTTATGGTTATAAGAAGAGAGGCAGATTACCAGTACCAAAATAAACAAGGACTATACTGAACTATATTAGGAAATGAGTCCAAAGATGGTACAAACCAATTTGAAGGCAACTGGAAATAACAACAACGAGCATATATGGAAATGCTCATATATGGGCTGAAGCTTAAATTTTTAATATATAGTTAAGTTTACATACACTCTTTCATATTGGAACGCATTTCAACATTCAGCTAAAAATTATAAATAATTATGTTTAAATTAATAAAATTACAGAAGGTCTATTATTTATGCTATTAGTCTAAGTACCTAAATAAATAAAATACAATAAATAGTACAGTATGTGAAGTTTTACATTCTACTTCATACAGTATGTATACCAGAATCTATCCCCGCAGGGGGCTGCTGACTAGCTGCACCTATTGAGAGGATTTAGATGTCCCTCGCGGCACCCGAGTCTAACACATACTTACACTTACAACACTACACTAATGACTTTAACACTTTACTCTCACACCTACATTTAAGGAAGCGATAATAGCCTCAATGTGCTTTTCGCCTTAAAATAACAAAACAACTGTACATTTTTCAAGTGCTATCACAAAAAAAACTTATGATTTGACATAGAATTAAAGTCTAAGAAAAAAGGGGACTTGCACTCTATTCCACAAATACATTTTTTGAGATATTTCAAATTGAAAATTTCAATTTTCACCCCTAAAATCAATATTCCTAGCCCTTTTAAAAAAATCTTGTAAAGTGAGGATTTAAAGAGAAAAATGCAAGATTACAAAATTGAAGTTTTTACAAAAACCAATTGTACAGTCTTTTATTTTTACTTTTCTCTGATGTTTATTTTCAAAAATATAGCATTTTAAAAATAACACAGGAGCATTCAGAAAAAATAAGTAAGTTTAAATCTAAAATTATTTAGAAAATGCCTTGTATCTGTATTCTTGACTATGCGTAGGTATTTTAAAAGCTGATGACAACTGATTACTCTGTTCTTTCATAAAAAAATCCTACAGATAAGCAGTAGTCTAAATCATCTACACTGCACCCTCACATGTTCGTTTATTCAACTCTCAAGTTTTTTAATGGATTTTAAAATGGGAGTTACGTTTAAGAGTCTTATTATGATTTTAAATTTATGTTCTGTTATTTTACTTGATAAGTAATAAAAAGGTTTATAGAAGACATAAGTATCATGTTAAAAGCAATATATACTGTATATATACTATTTAGGCACAGTATTCTGGAAAATTTATAATTATGCTATTTACAACCCCAAACTTATTCCGTATGTTTATGCACTGAACTGATTAGTAGATTTACAATAGAAATTATTTACAGTACAATTTTTACTTCACCAAGTAATCCCTCAATACTCGCAATCTTTACATAAAGTAGATCCTCAAATATAAAATAAAGTTGCCATAGTTTATACTTCAAAGATTAGGCCTGTTTCATTGTTTACTGATTCTGTTGTTCTTGTGTATTAAATAAAGCTTTCTTCTCATTTTTTTTTTTGCATTCTACTCTTTGTTTCACTGGTTATTGGAAATTTTTTACAGAGATATTTCAATGTATCTGTACAGAGCCCCCCCTATGGGCTTTGCACATGGCAGATCAGTCATGTGCAGATCTGATATATAATAAAACACGAGAATTATAATGCAGGCTTTATATAATAAAACACGAGAAAGTTTGTGTAAAGTTTGTGGTTTTGCACCATTTATATCTTATGTATTTTTCCTTCCTTTTAAACTTAGTAAAAAATTAAAGAGACTTACTTTGAACAACATGGTACAACGGATGCATCTGAATAATAATACTGTCCTCACTACCCCAATACTGATGTGTTTCTCTCCACTCCTGAGTAGCACCAATACAAAATATCATTCCTTGGTCTGCTTTCAGAAACATTAATGTAGGCCCTCGGTAACTCAACACATGATGTAAAAATCTGAAATAATTGGTACAATTTAAAATCAACCACCAAAAAACTACTGGATAAAGAAAACCTTTATATTTCTGCTTTGGTCTTTGGCTACCACTGAACAAAATGTTTGTGTTTTTCTTTTTTGCGACCGTACTTTATACTAGTTGTTAACGGAAAGGGTAAAGCTTATGGTTGTAACTGCAATCTCGAATCTACGACTTTGAGGTGTGCAAGATGCAGCAGACTGACCAATGTCTTAGCCACTTTGGACACGCTAACACTTCAATTATATTGGAAAAATCACATTTTTTTGCCCTATATCGACTATCAGTGCTTTCACAATTTGAATTTATTACATTTCACGGACCAAAAAAATGTTACTACAAAAAAAAAATCATAAAATAAAAAAAACAATGATCTAAAAAGTAGCACTCCTTATCAACCTTATATCATTGGTTCATGCCCATGGTATTCTGCAAGTCAAAGCTAGCGTATCAGGGAGGTAGCAGTTTCATTATTTGAAATAGTCCTAAGACACAAGTTTCACACATTACTTTTTAGTAATATACATAAAAATGCTGTCTTATTTTAAGGAAACATATCTCATCTATTAAACAAACACCTCATCTTGTGAGGAGGTTTGAGATAAACAAAATCGATCTTTGTCCAACAGTGGAAAGGTTTAACCTACCATCAGACCATAACCTCAATGTCTGTATCTGTTTTAATAACATCTTCTTAATGAAGCTCATGAGCTTTATAATTATAAAGTTGAAGAATATAAATATAATCTATAAGAAAAAGGTCATAATCAAGGAGGGGCTGCGACTCCTCATAAAACCATATTTCTTAGATACATTTTAATTATTTTATAAAAGTAGATGGAAAAAGCATTTGAAGTTTCTTATTTATATATATTCTTTTCATTTTGTTGAGGTAATCATTCGGTATTCTGACATTCCAATAGAAATTATAAGTATAGAATAAGTTGCCAAGTTACTGTACAGGCTTTGTTAACAGTTAATAAACTGTGTACGAATTTGTGTTAAATAATAATTTAAATAAATAGTACGTCCAATAATATTAGACTTACGTTGTTCAATGTAAATTACTTTAGTTTTATTAGTCATGTTTTTTCATTGTTTTTTTAGTAATTAACTGTTCAGTCATAGCAATTTTTTTTGTATTAAGATATATTGTTTATTTTTATTTTCTAATAGCAGATTGACATTCTTAAAGAGTCAGATAAATTCCTGTGCATCCTTGTGTATGGATGGGAACAAGACACAAGTAGGCATAGATAGAGTACCTTATCTCTCAGTCAAAGCAGTTAAGGGTTGACCACCTGCAAATGTTGCAATCAGTAGAAATGGAGACTAATTTATCATTCTTTCTTAAAAGGCATGGTGTTTTACCTCAAACAAAATAATGTCCGAAATGTGAAAATGATACAGTCTTTTAGGATGGAACTGATTTTATTCAAGATATTGATATAATGGTTTATTCTGTTCGATAGTAAAATAAATGTTATAAAGATAGTATCATATCTCACAATATTGAACAGATGTGATATTACTCTCCCCAGCTACTCTTGTGTTTGCATAGTGAGTCACGTGAGCACATGTAGTGTAGACGGATCTACATCAACAGCCAAGGAACTTCAACGTTGGAAATTGAAATCTGGCAACATTGCGTTGCTTTCTTACTGGTCAGTAAGTAACAACATAAAACATTCGTAGGTCACCTGGCTTAGTCCTAACAAATTAATGTGTTTAAAAAAAGTTGGAAAATAAAAGAAAGAGACAAACTTACTTTATTTCCACACATGCATGTTAGGTTAGCAAAATTTCTTTAACATGTGTCGAAATACAGTGCATTTTAATTACATAAATGCTAATTAACACAAATGGATGTCAATAATTTTTTCACATTTTTTTTGTTTTTTTCAACTTTTCAAACATGTTAAATTTGTTGATAGTAAGCAAAAATGAATCATAAACTAACATAATATGTATTTTGAGGCAAATAATATTACTTTAGCTAGGTTATTAAGACTAGCTTACCTAAATAAACTAACTTAAAATGGCATATTAAATCTTTCCTTTATTATAAATGTTTTAAAACAGTATTAGAATAAGAGAAAAAAATAAATTCTGATTCAATCATTTTGGAAAATGATTTTTTTTTAACTGGGTCTAAATAGAAATTTTTTTGAAATACTTCAAAATTTTTAAGAAATTTTCGGTACAAATTGATCATTAAATTTGTTGTTAGGAAGGGAAAATAAATAATACTTCCTTGCTTGTAAATACCCAATCGTGAACAACTGCCTTATTTTCAATAAAAATGCACCTCATTAACAAGCTTAAAATAACTAAAGTTTCTCTCAATTTTGCCATCTGAATATGCACTTCAAAACCAGAGAGTAGCCTTCTCTTAAAAATGTACTAGTACATAATCATAAACAGTGACAGTGTACCTTTTCTAAAAAGCAATGTTTATCTAAAAAATTCAAAGGTTGTACAAAAAGCATTAAAATTCATCATCTTTTTGAAAATTATCTGCTGCGTTTGGTTGAAAAATATTTTCAAGTATTCAGCAAAACAGTTTGCCTTTTGTTGGTTATTTCTAGCCCAGCTTCCATCTATGTTTTTAATAGGCGGTATTTGCATAGTTGGATATCATTCAACAAGAAGGTGGCTGAAGCTGTTATAATCCCCAAGCCTGAAAAAAATTCTCATGAAACAACAACCTATCGACCATATCACTTTTGCCAAGTATGTAAAATTGTTAAAGAAACATTTGTTAAAAAGATTAAAACCCATCATCGAAGACAAAAAACTCATCTCAGATCATCAATTTGGGTTTCGAAATAAATACTCTATAATAGATCAGATTCATAGAATTACTAGTGTAATTGAACAATTGTTAAAAGAAAAGAAGGTTTGCTCGGCAATATTCATAAAATTTCCCAGGCCTTCAACAAAGTTTGGCATGAATGACTGAATTAAAAACTTAAATAACTCCTTCCTGTTCAATATTCAAAGATACTGGAACCCTATATTTCAAAAAGATACTTCAGGATTAAGAAAGAAGATGCCTTTTTAAGTTGAAGGAAATTAAAGCAGGAGTGCCTCAAGGCAGTGTATTGGGGCCAACCCTCTATATTTTATATACCAGTGATTTACCAATGTTTGAACAAAACATTGTTGCTACATTTGCTGACGATACAGCAATTTTATCTGTTAGTCATAATAACAGTGAATCCACCAGAAAACTTCAAACAGCTGTAAACCACATACAAAGCTGGACTAAAAAGTGGTGAATCAAGCTTAATGAAGGTAAATCTGTGCATATTGATTCCACTAATAAGTAGATCGAGCACAAACCCATTTTTATTAATCAGCAAGTGGTTCCATATGAGAACATAGCTAAATATCTTGACATGACGTTGGATGCCTAACTTAGGTGGAAACCCTATGTAAAGAAAAAACAAGAGGAGTTAAAATACAGCAAGTTGCATTTGTTGTTGGGTCGTTGCTTCTCCCTTAATAAGTGTATAACAAAGTATTGATTTATAAGCAGGTCCTTAAGCCATTGTGGTCTTATGGTATTCAATTGTGGGGTCGTACCAGCCAAAGTAATAGAAACATCATTCAGCGATTACAAAATAAAGTGCTTCATGGTATAGTTAATGCCCTTGGTACATCAGAAATGAGAAGATACACAAAGATCTTGAGGTTCCATTTATTGAGTGAAGCCAGAAAACTAGCTCTTAACCACAAAAGAAGATTACAACAGCACATCAATGTCGAGGCCCTCCAGCTTCTCAACAATGATGGCACAGTGAGAAGGTTGAAGAGAGTGAAACCATTTGAACTGTGTAGCTCTTAGGTCATATTATATAAGTGACTATTGATTATAGGCTAAGTGATTGTCAATGGATTAAGCTTAATAGAATATTGTTTGTATTAGTTTAGGTTAGAAACAAATAGCTCATTGGTGTATTACTAGATTGCTATAATAAAAAAAAATATCTTTTTGAAAATTTTCCGAACATTCCTCTCCCACACACATTCCCTGGAAACAGGCCTATCTGAAATATATTCTTATAAATTCGGACCCCTCCCTTTCATAAAACCTGGCTTAGCCCATATACAGGAATACACAGGATAAACAATAGTTTCACAGAATGCCTATATAAAGGGTCTTGCATTAATTAAGCCACACTATTAGTCCAGACGTATCTGGATCCATGCTGCTGTTTCACAGAGTTATGTATCAAAGGGGTTTTACTATACCCGCATTCAATAAAAAAAAATAGTTTAACAAACTTTTTGTACAATATGAAAAGATGAAAGGAGTGAGTAAATATTTTTGTAAAACTAGTTTTATTGCATAGTTTACTTTATATTTTAGATATACATAAGTAACAATGCACATATATCTTTATACTCAGAAAAAAGTGTATAAGAAGTGCTCTTTGACTGTATTCCGTTGTAGCTTATAAATCACTTTTTTCTGTAGAAATATTGTTGCTTCAAGGAATTTATATTATCCTATCTATGTGATGTGATAATTTTTGGATGCATTTTTAAATTGCTTTTGACATTAAAAACTTCATTCTTTTTTTTCTCGAACTGTCAGAATCAAGGCGAATAATTCAGTTGTTAGATAATAAAGATATTAAATATTTTTGTTAACTTCATGGACCGGAAGACGATGCTGTTGAACTCATTCAAATAATCTCTAACTTGATGGTGACACACACATGCGTAAGCACACACACATACTTTAAAATTATATATATTTTAACCCATTGGAAACTGGATTTTACTAACATGCTATTGGCCTTCAGTACTGAATTTTTTCAGTAGTTTACACTAAGATTATGTGCAATAATAAAAGCAAGTAACCTACCAATTTTATCCTACATAATGTTGTTGTAATTGTTAACACATATTTATCCAACACTTTTAACACTATATTAACATTTTTTATGTTTATATATTTACACTATGTACATTTTGTTTCCTTTTTTTAAAATTTGTCCGATTATGATAAATTTCAAAACAATTTTCCAAATGCAAAGGAACACTACATTTTTTGCACTGGTAAATGGTTTCAGACCTTTTTCCTTTTGCAGTATGTACTCTACACTTTCTAGATGGCCTTGCTTTGCTTGTTGGAGGGATTTTCCCTATAAAATGTCACCAGAATTTTAGTTATATCTGGATTAGAAGTCTACTGCCAATCATTTACTTGTAGGTTATGTGTAGTATTGTCTGCAATTAGGCCTATTTTCACAGATCTCATCATCACTGTTATCACTATCACTACTGTCATTTTCAACAATACCTTCTTGCTCTTCATTATCACTAATCTCACAACTACTTTCATTTAAAATATCCCCAAGAAACTCACTAAATGCACTTAAACAATTCCTATTGCACTAAAGAAATAAACAATTCCTCACGAGAAGCCATGTTTCTACAACTGTCAAATTCGTACACAACTTCACAAAGAAACTGGCGGAAATTAACGAGTAACAACGGAAATAAACGAAGGAAAAATATCTCATAGATTGAAAATAGATTTATATTTCTATATTCGACTTTTAGACTAGAAACATATGGCAAAGAGATCAGGGAAGTAGAGGACGGACACTGCCTGTCTTTAGTACTTAAGCCATTGAGAGAGAAGGACAGGCAATATACGTCTTTTGTTACCAATGGGTTAAATTTTAATGTTTCTAGTGGAATCAGGGTTATTGAAAAATAATGGTTTCTTCAGATGTGTTTAGTCAGATAAAATTCCAATTTTAAAAACTAAATTTAAATTACAAAACTTGTCTATAGAGCTTGTCTGTTATTTTGAGCAAGTTAATGCAATTAATGCATGTGTTAAGAATAAGTTCCTAGTGCTTTCAAGGCGTGTAATTTTTTTTTTTTTTTTTAATGTCTGACTATTGTGACTTGGGCTAATGCAGACGATGGGATGATTTATAGCATATGAAAATGCCAAGCCCTGGCCAGGAATCGAACCCGGGTCCTCAGGGTGAAAGGGGTGAAAAATAAGGGATCTACATTTAGTCGAATAAAATCAAATTTCAAAAATTCATAAAAAATATAAAATGAAATTGTCCATCATTTTTTTTTAAGTGAATTCAATTAAAACATGCATTATTAGTCAATTTTAATACACTAAGTGCTATCACGGCCTTTCGTTATTAAGAAGTAAAAAAACAAGCTTCTCACAAGCAAGTGAATGTAATTAAGTAAATAAGTGAATGTAAATGTCTTACAAATAATTATTAGTAGATTTTAATGTTTTAGTCAGGACCTTTGAAAAATAACAATTTATGCAACTACATTTAGTTGAATACAAAAACAAATATTCAAAAATTCATAAACAATATAAATGAGCTTGTTTGTCTATCATTTTTGGCAGTTGGATATGGATAATACATAAGAATATTTATTAATAAATTTGAATGTTCTAAAAGCCATCAGGCCCCCTAAAAAGAATATTTTCCTTTTTGTATATAAGTCCATGTATGTAGGCTGTACATTAGCTATATTTTTGTATGTATGCAAATGTAAGTAGGCTGTACATTACCTATACAATAGAGTCTTAACTATCCAGTTAATTGTGTTATCTGACATTTTTAAATAGTCATGTATAATAAATAATTTGTAATAATAGAAGTAATTTTTTAGATAAAACAAAACACAGTAATTGGACACGACTTATAGCACAGAAGATTGCAGCTGACACTAATTGCTACCATAAGCAAACATTGATAATCAAAAAGTAAATGATCATTTCGTTTAAAAGAATGAGATAAATATAACAAATTCTAAAAAAGTGCAAGTTTTTTGTTGAAAGGTAAACACTTTCACACTATTTAAAATAATAACATTCAGCGTATAAGTGAGTACTTTAAGTGGCGTGCAACATGCTCTAGCAAATTTTACGTGAATACTCGTCAAAAGGTGAATTATGGATAATTTACTGCATTAAAGACCTATGTCTGTAAAATTTGCAAAATATGTAATTAATGTTAAATAGAAAATGTATGAGTTTTATTACATTTTTAAAAATAATAATAATAAAACATTCTGCACTATAAACAGAGTATAATATGTTATTTTTATCGATTTCTGGTGGTCTATTTCTGTTATCCATTTATTCTGTCATCCATTACCCCATCGGTCCTGAGAATGACAGTTAATCAAGACTCTACTGTCTTTTTGTATGTAGGACAATGTACGTAGGTCATACATTAGCTATATTTTTATATGTAGTATTGTGTGAAAAATTCATATGCTCACTAGTGTATCCATACAAGTTTATCCATACAGGTATATTTATAAGTATCCATACATACACACACACACACACACACACACACACACACACACACACACACACACACACACACACACACACACACACACACACACACACACACACACACACACACACACACACACACACACACACACACACACACACACACACACACACACACACACACACACACACACACACACACACACACACACACACACACACACACACACACACACACACACACACACACACATGCACACAAATATTTATATTTATGTTATGATTTTAGTTTATATTGTATTTAGATTTAAAAATTAATAAGAATTCTGTTTTAGTTAATGTAAATAATTCGTATTATATCCAAACATTCAAATAAGAATGATTTATTTCTTTAATTTTATTGGTATAGTGGGTTCAGATTATTAGTTTGTTACATGATGGATTTAAATTGATTCAGTCTGATATGAGCTACTTTTATCTTTGAGTAAATTGTTAATTTTATGGATATAAATGAGTTAAGATAGTTTATCAGTTGCAGTTTAACTACCTAAAAGTAATTTGTTTATTTTTGTTATATAAATTGGTTCTACAAATTAATTCTACAATTTTTTTAATAAAATTAAAAAATTGTACATGGTAAATAATAATAAGTAGTAAATTTTAATAAGTAGTATACACTTATTTTAAAAAGTTCATAATTTGTACATTTTTGTTTGCATTCAAAATATGACATTTGTGGTGGTCCTGAAGCAATTAAAAGCAAAAAATAAATAAATAAATAAAAACAAAATAAAAAAATAAAGATAAATGACATAAATTTTAATTTCAATATTTATGTAATACTTATGTTGCCTATAACAGTAAAAGATACTGACACAAATAATGTCACAGTTATATTACACACCACAAATCAAGTTCAATTAAATATAAGTAACAGGAGAGCATCACACAGTTTTACTACATGTCAGTATACAACTGAAAAATATCTGATTTTAATTATAGTCGAGCAACAGTGAGGTCAGCGCCCGCTCTAGCTTTTACCTCACCCCTGATAAAAAGACAAATTTCCGCCCCGTTAAACATAAACTTTTTTTAAATACACTGCAGACCAAAAATTTAACACTATTAAGATATTTAAGATAAGAAGTTTACAACATTTTTAACACATAAATAAAATCATCTCGTTGTATAAACAAATACACAAGTCAATGCATCCAACAAGATATTTCTTCCTAATCTTGTTTAAACAAATTCACACAGCCCCCTGTGTGCTGTTCAATATGGTGCGTGGCATAGATAACTATAGTATATTAAATTTCAAACTGAAATTTAATAACATTTAGTTTAGAACAAATAATTAAATTAAAACTGAAGATAACAATCGGCACATGGCTATCAATAACAAATCATTGTTTACATCCGTAATTTGAAATTGAATAGCCTTTTTTTGTTATTTAATTACACATGACACTCTTTTATTTTTTCTTCTATTGTTTTCTTCAGAAGGAAGGATTACAAATACTTTTTAACTTTTAGGCAAAACAACAGTAAATACGAAGTGTAAATTACATGGTGATTTTAGTTAAAGAAAATAAATCAACAAATATAAATTTCGATGAAGTGAGTATCAATATTTTGTCACATTAATGGCCAAAATACTGCCCTTTAGATTTGCCGGGTTGTCCGCCCTCTAAAGTAAGCCCTGGCGAGGTCCACAGTTCATTGACTATGTCATGCACTGTATGTTGGTATTTACTCATTAATTATTTTATATACGATTGACATATGTACAAATTTGTCTCTTTACATATGTATAATTAAGTTTTTGTGTAAAATTTCAGATGTAATCTACGACAACTAATGAAAAGGATTTAAATCATTGCTCATAATATGTGCTTGAAGCATAATATACTTATTATAAGCAGTTCAAAGTATGTAACCCATTGGTAGGAAACTACATTTTGAGTTAGTAAAAAAAAAATACTTGATTTGCATATAAACATTTTGTTCTACACTCATAAAAGCCCAACTAAAATGTTAGGGTTACTTTACAGCCCTTACCTAATTGTGTTTATCAATTGTATTATAACATTTTTATTGTTGTTAACCAATTATATATATATATATATATATATATATATATATATATATATATATATATATATTATGTTTTATGTTTAATTTCATAAATATTGTTATTTGTTTTATATATTATTATTATATAGTAACATACACTGTTATAATGTATATCGGGTAAATAGCCTACCATATACCTGTGATTTTCATCTTAATAAAAACCTACTTACCCTACATCCCCTGCAGTGCTAAACACCTTATTGTTCAGTTGAAGGCTATACTAAGCCTTATTTAAACTTTTACTATGCTTTTATTTATGCTATAGAAACTCATCATACGTGTGAGTGTCCTTGGTTATATTACTAGTCACATTTCGTTAATTTAGTAATGACAAAAATGTAACATTTTCACAAGAAATTGTATTATCTACATCTATAAAATTAAAGTATAGATGTATGTCTGGAATAGAAATCTGAACAAACTATGTATTGACTGTCATGAAATCCATCAGTTGCACACACACACTTTAGATACTGGGTCAGGATTTTTTGCAATTTCAATTGTCAAATGAAAATAATAATAAATGCTTGATTATATTATTGATTATTGCAATGCAGCTGTATATAGGTAGGTCAGCAGAAGTTAACCGTCCTCTCTACAGTCTACTTAAATTATTATGTTATCCATTCATCTATGGTATTTACAGATTATTCAATTATGAATTGTTTATACGTTTTAATATAACTTCAAATTAAAATACCATAGCAAAGCATGGGTATTCAGCTAGTACTTTTACAAAATAAACTGATATAAGAAGTTTAATAACAATCTTACAAAACCTCACCAGCCACTATTATGCATAACTATCAAATATTGGGAATGTATTTACTCTAAAAATTGTATAAAGGTAACATGTAATAAGTAAATGAACTTAAAAGCATGTAATTGGTTAAAAACAGGAAAAACAATTGGTGTGTGCCATATATTATATATGGGGAAACTAACCTGTTAGAACTTAAACCATGATGGTTACTGTTGTACAAAGGTGTCCAGTGCGAAGGGCAAGAAAAATCCAACTGAAATGAAAACATATTAACAAAATTATTGTATAAGTGGTTAAGAACTCTATACCCACAACAAAAGTTTAAAAATGGTTATAAATATTTTAAAACTGTACTGATATTTCTCCTATGACTATATTTCAAGGAAGTTTCAAGGAAAGTGTTATTAATGTTGGTTATCATTTTGTATAGCAGAAATAAAATATAAATGTTCTATAAATCAATAGTTCTGTGTTACATTTACAGAGAAAATATTAACTAGTTGTATAAATTAACTTCTTGACAAAAGAGCGTGTCTTTCATAATACAAATCACCATATTTTATATACAGTGAGAAATAGAAAAAAAATGAAATTTACTATTTAATAATAATTGTTCTTCATACTTCCTATAGTTAAGTCAAAAACTTTTAAAAAATAATAATAGATTACTTA
Organism: Callitettix versicolor; assembly: GCA_022606455.1. NCBI lineage: Eukaryota > Metazoa > Arthropoda > Insecta > Hemiptera > Cercopidae > Callitettix > Callitettix versicolor. Next base: position 37,639,085 of record CM040182.1, read on the forward strand.
CAAGTTTTGTTAGAAAACTGTTGGTAGAGAAACCATTGGTGGAACTGGTTGGTGAGTGATGTGAAGGTTTAGTGTATAATACAGGAAGAGAAGTAGATAGAACCCATACTTGAGAAAGAGGAAGTAACCCTTCTGGAACTCCCCAATCAATTGCTACTTTATCCAGTATAGGAGTAGTCAGCTCTAATTCCTAAACAATATGTACAGTGTCCCAAAAAATTTAAGACCAATTTAATTTATCTAGTTCTAATATAAACAAAGACATACACTAAATTAACATCATTTGTCAGGCAAGGACATGCAAATCAGATACTTTATACAACATATGCTTAAAATTCATTAAATGTGACATTTTTGTTTTGTGTTGTAGAACTTATACATTACATATTATTTTTATTTCTAAAATAGGAAAAGCATTTAATAGAATTATTAAATTTGACTTAACAGTTTAAAAATATAATGAGAAATGCCATTTTTTGGTGGACTTAACTACATAATACATAAAACCACTAAGGCTCTGTGGGCCCTATCAGCTGTATTGAATCTACTCCCTATAAGGCTAATGTTAATGTGTAGGTTATGCAATAAAGAGGATGAAAATGCAGAACACATAATTCATGATTGAGGCTCTTGCTAGCCTACTTGATTAGGCTACGGATGTTTGGTTTCCAGGACCCTATGAATCTCTACAGGATGAGCCAGTCAGTGGATTGTTAGAACTTACTAAGGTCACTAATCTGCTGTTGTACTTAAAAGGTTTAGTTGCACAATAGGTTTGTCAATCGCAGTGCCTGAGGTTTCATAATGCCTTCCTCTAGTTTATAATCTAACCTAATCTAATCTAATAATACTACATGCAAGTAGAGAAATGGGGTTCATTCTTGGAGGTTTAACAATGTGGAAATCAACCAATGCCTAAGTGTAAAAACAAATTTTCTGAAATCAGACCAGGAAAATGGCAAAGAAAGTGTGATAAAAAATTAATTAATAGTTCAAGGAGCAAGTCAGAAGATTCTCCCAATATCAGCTAAGACAGTTGCTATCAAATTTTGTCTTTTATAAACTTAAATAATGTTACTACTATATTCTGACACACAACAATGGCACAACATTTCAGATTATTGTTCAATTGTTTAAACTCTTTTATTTAGAAAATGTATCACTTCTGTTCACTATAATCATATAACAAAACATACTACTATACTTATGCGGGGTTTACACGTTGCCAGTTGAGGTACTAATGGCATTGAGAGGGATAGGCCAGTAGCTGTTTTTACTTTGCCATATTATTATACCTGTTGAAGTAGTCAGAGCATAAGGCTCATACACACTTAATACAGCCTCTGCTGCACTGCTTTTTTAATTTTTTGAGATCTCCAAATGATGTGTATAATGCAAAATTTTCACTTTCTTAAAACTTGATTAATAGAAAAAATTTGTGTTCATTTCATGCATTACTTCCTGCAAAGTTATACGATTTAGTATAGCTTTGCAGGATTTTTTTTTACGTGAGAAGTACATTAAGGCTATTAACGCCTAAACACAACTATTAGTGAAACAAAAAGGATGAAAAGAATGATAAAACTTAACATTACTTACAAACTAGAAAACATTACTAAGAATAAATAATTTAAAATCAAAATATAAAGGTAGACTGGAAAGTGGTCCTAATCATACAGGAAGATAATAAATATTATGAAACACAATAAAATTACTTAAATATATATTTAGTATATATTTAAATATATACTTAATTAACAAGAATATAAACTATATAAAAAAATTATATAAATACTAGGAAAAAAATTAAATTAAATATATATATATATATATGCAAGCACCTTAGGGAGGGCAAAACATGATCAATGATTGATGAATCGTCCCCCAAGATCGCTTGCATACAGTTTCCTAATTCACAGTCTAAGAGAAAGTGTCTGACTGTGATGGTTTCTCCACAGAGTTGGCATGTAGGTGGCTCCCCGTGTCCCATTAGAAAACCATGTGTCAGCAACGAATGACCAATGAGGAGACGTGTAATGACAACCTCTTCCTTACAACTTATTCTTACAGACGACCATCAAGGACGAACAGTATGTTTAATTACCCTCAATTTTTTATTGTCCAAGGCTGTCCATTCATCTTCCCAATGCATTGGAATTAGTTGTTTTACTTTTGCAAAGGAAATCTGAACAAAATACATGGTACGTGCTTGGCGGCAGCAAAGCTAGCTTTGCAGGAAATAAAGAATGAAATGAACATATATGTTTTTACATCCCGATATTGTGTCCTTTCTATATCAACTGACAAACTCGGCCATTTCTAATTCACTCTTAGGAACAATGTTTTTAGGGGTCCAGTTTTCTAAACTTTTTCAGCCACAATTACAAAATGGTAAGAGACTGTGATTATCATGTACGATTTTATGATTATCGATAAATATCAACCTGTTTACATAGTGCAAACAGTGACGCACCTGTACTAAAATATTCTGGGACAAAGCACTAGTGTTCCAGTTGGCGATGACAACCTTAAAGGTTTTTTGGCAGAAAAAAAATGTTCCAGTAAACTGAACATTTTTGTTTCACTGGCTTCACCAGTGACTGCAAATAATGCTCACTCAGCATGCAATGTGTAAACGGGGATTTAACCGTGCATAGAGACATAGGAAATAGGAACATATGGTTGCAATGCACGGAGCAGCACTGGTGCAACTGCAAGTGGAAGAGGCATTCTGGCCTGTAGTACAGTAAGCCTGGAACAACAACCATAGCACATGTCTATTGTTAAACACACTCTAAACTGTGTCATTCCATTTGAAACTAACAATCAGAAATGCTAAGGTTAAGATCTGTTTTCTTTCATGGCAACTCACATTTGCACATAGCTGCCCTATTTCTTTTGAGGTGTTCTAAACGATTTTTGAACACCTATATTAGAGTTATGATCTCACATTCAGGGACTACCATCTGTTTCTATACCTCAAAAAGGTTTAAATGTATCAAAAGAGTTTAGAACATAATAATAAGTATGCTAAAAAATAATATAACTATGTGTGGCACTGGCAATAACTTTTTTTTTTAGCAATAACTAATCATTTCCATTGTTTTTATTTTATAACTGACCTGACCCTTAATTTTTAAACATGCCTTGTAGGTATAATTTTTAGTTTTATTTTAATTTTTAGTTTAGTTATATCAAATACAATAGTAAATAACTATAAACTATGCTTTGTATTAGAAATTTTATTTTTAAATGATATATTAAAAAGTGTAAATTTACCTGGTCTTTTTCATTAACTTTTTCTGCAACACTTCTGTATGCAGTACTAAAGATGTGTATAACATAACGATGCAGTAGTACTACTAAGCGAGGACAATTATACTGGATCCAATGTGCTAAATAACTTGTAGCCAAAACATCCTTTTTATGGAACTAGAATTATAGTTATATTACATTAGTAAATAAATACTCATAAAAATATATAAAAAATTTGGTTATCTGGAGTAATGAGGTTCTGTAGTTCTTCAAAACTATGAATAAGCTACTGATAATAAAATTTATGAGATAAGCGGAAATAGGTTCAATGAAATTCATTTTAATAAAATCCAATAAGTCTTTAGTTACTAAAACAGCCATATAAAAGCATTTTCCAGTTATATGTGCAAATGTCAAAAAATAGCACTTCCCGTTTCTCTTACTTGTAACAGATGGATGGAAAATAACAATAAAGGTACAACCTGAATTCCAAAAAATATCTCGCTCTTCACATACATAATAAAGTCTATCAACCAACATAAAACTCTTCCAATTTTCCTATTAAACCATTTTTGATAATATTTCTTTACTAATAATAATAAAGAAGGAGAATTCTGAAATAAAGTTTTGGCTTGAATAAAACAAATTAATCAATAACCAAACATAGTTCCTATAGCAGTAGGCAAATATTCACCTAATTTTATGAACAGATATTGCATGGCAATACAAATCAGCACCAATTCTATTTCAGCAAAATTATTAAAATTTGGATTGGCAAGTTTTAAATTTATTTTTAAAATCAAAAGTAGTTTCACATTTTGGAAATTCAGATGCAGTAATGATTCAGAATAATGTATTATGTAATATTATTCATAATTACATTATGGTTTTCTTGAAGTAGAGAAACCATCAATTGAGGTAAGATTTATTTTTGCAAATCCTTTAACCCATGAAAAATGGTGTATGCCTTTAAGTGTAGCTTGGGCGAATGTTAACCCCTACACCTTTAGAGGCAAAAGAACAAAATAAAGTGCATATAGTTCCGTAGTTTACAAAACACTCAAGTGTGCAGTTACTTGAGTGTTTGAGTGCAGTTTAATAGTTCTTATTATGTTCTCTGAGTGTGTTTATAAGAAACAAAGTAATGAAAATAAGTCAGGACAGTTTATCAAATAGTTTACAAATGAAATGTTCACCTAAATATTTTCCAGTACAGACGCTCTTGCTATATATACCTGCAGATGTGGCAGCAGCTTCAGTTGGCAGTATAACAGTATTCACATTGTGCAAGCAGATTATTTAATCAGTTTACTTTTTATGTTTTTACTATAGCAAATATATATTCACAGGATGTCTCTCTTAATATTTGCACAAAAATGCCAATTTAGGTTATGGGGGACTAGGCAAATCTTTATGTATTTATGTATGTATGTTCTGAATAATTTAACAAGAAAAACCCAAAAATGGTTATGGAGTGAAGAGACTGAAAATGCTTTTAAAAATATAAAGGAGAGACTGGTTTATATGTGTTTAAGAAATAAGCCTTCACAGTTTAAACCTGCTGGATTGATGGGCTCCCAAAAGATAGTGACCCAGCTGTGGGAGATGATCAGTACACATATCATGGGACCATTTCCCAGTTCTACCAAAGGTAACAGATATCTAATAGTCACCTGTGATTGGTTTAAAAAATATACAGTATTGAAACCACTTAGGACAGCTACCACGGATGCTATAGTGAAACATCTTGAAGAAGACATATTTTTGCAATTCGGAGTATCTAAGTAATAATTTGCGATAATGGTATATAATATACCAGTAATAAATTTAAGAATCTGTTAAAGGAATACGGAAGCAAGGCTTTGTACAATGCTTACTACCATCCACAAGCCAATCCTACAGAACGAGTAAATAGAGTGGTCAAAACGATGATAATGTCATATGTAAAAGGAAATCACCGGCACTAGGACAAAGGACTGTCAAAGTTAGGATGTGCTCTAAAGACAGCGTGTCATGAGGTTACTGGAAGGACTCCATATTTCCTAAATCATGGTAGAGAAATGATTCTACATGGCCAACAACGACCCTTAAATTTGGAAAACTCCAAACATATACCTCTGATTGGAGACAAGTCAGCACATTAAACAGTTCGACCGACTTATCTCTGTCCAACAAGATGTTAAAAAACGTTTACATCACGATTATGACGTAAGTGCCAGACGTTATAACTTAACACGACGACCAGTGTCTTATAACGTAAATAATAAAGTGTGGAGGACAAATTTCCCGCAGTCAAGTGCTGCTAATTATTTTTCGCAAAGCTAGCTCCAAAGTTCTTAGGACCATTTACCATCAAGAGAAAGGTTGGACATTTAACCTATGATAAAAAACCTCAAGGGAGATGGCATGTGCAGGATCTCAAGCCTCATCCTTATGATTCCCGTGAAGAATGTGAAGAACAATAAAACTGAACCAATTTTCTTTTCAAGGAAGGGGTGGGATGAGACATCTCAGATCCTCAATTGGATATCTAAGGATCCAATTGCACAATATCAATAAGATGATGCCCTAAATAAACAGCTGTTCGGAAAGAACGAATGAGATGAATGATGAGTCTGGTCTGGACTGCGGCTAAGGCCAGTTTGCACAAGGCTACATCGCATGCAAAGTGAAATTGTGCACATTAATGTTTGGATTTAGAACGATCACATAAATACGCGAATTTTCTTATAAATTACATTCAGAAAAAACCTACTTTGTTTGTTGGAGTGACATTAATGCGAGAATTTTAAAAACTGACAGTGCGAACTTTGGTGTATTCATCGATCAAGTAACATAGTTTTTGAGAAAAAAAATATCGGCTAATCTGGAGGTAAAACCACGAAATACTAATTAGCGCTAAAATCAACCTGATTAATACGATGAAGTCTGTCTATATAAATTAACTATATATCCAATAATCCAATCTTGTCAAGGACCCCTTTATTTATTTACTTTATTTACTTTACTTTATTTATTTACTTTATTTATTCTTTACTTTATTTATAGGGACGTCACTCATTTGTTACTTTTAGTGGTTCTATTATCAAACAGAAGAATATATTTCAGTTAAGTAGTTAGTTTTGTTTTTTATTATAATTTGTTTTATGGTTAAATAACACTCACAAGGTATTATTGTATTACAAATTTATAGACTGGATAAGGTTGGTCCAGATTTAATTTTAATTTTGATTTTGTTTGCTTTAATTAAAGTTGATGTAAAATTGATTAATCATTATAAATGTTCTTGCTTTTTGTTTTTTTCCCTCTATAGTATGAAAAGAGAATTTTTTTTCTGTCCCTATTTGTTTTTTTCTTTAAAATATTAATGCGGAAAGACAAAAACAAAAAAATATAAATTTTGAAAAGCGACCACTTTGATTTCTTTGGTCGCCCTGAACCATGTAACCACGTACAGGCATTCTCGTTGTCTTGGCCTTAAACAGTGGTGTATAAATTATATTAAAATTAAAGACAACGTGGCGCTCAACAAATGGTATATTAAAAAATAGATACAAAATTAGTTATGGCCCACAGCCCTTCTCTGTAGCTAGCAAATTAATTAATTAAAGATTTATTACAGGAACGTAATAATGTATGTATACATGTATATATGTATGAAGCACTATGTACTGTTGAAAGAAGATACTGGGACTTTGTAACTGTTCTTGTCAACACAAAGCAATACCCACGGAGTTCAATGAGTACTGCAGTACAATGGTACAATACCGCACTTCCCACACAACATGTGACCAACCCCAGATACCCTGATAGAAAAAAGAAGAAATTACAAATGATGTTTTGTACATGAAAACATACAAACAGGACTACAGAAACAAAGAAGACATTACATTTGAGTGTTGTGAATGTAAGGTAGGATTTTGTAAATAACCTTGATTTGAAAAATAACACAAATTTTATTTATAATTTTTCTATCTGATCATATATCATTTCTATGAATAATGAACATAAATAATTACTTTCAAAATATTTTGAAAATTTTTACTTCTTTTAGTTATATAATGGTTACTTATTTTAACACAACATATTCAGATGTTTCAGAATGATTGACTATTGGCGTAGCAACGAAAGTTAATGAAAATATTTTCTACTGCTGTAGCAAGAATTATTTATGCCTGTACTGGGTTCAGTATCTAGGTCCTGTATTGTTAAAACAATTTTACAGGGCTGGTCTTCTTGGCTATATAAAAACAACCTCTGGTCCTAAAAGGTTTAAGAAAGTCTTTGTTGTCCTCCATAACTTCAATAACAAGATTTATGCACCATTATATTGTACATAAAATTGTGTTTAAAAAGTTTTGGAGTTACAGTGAAATTTTGATTAACCATCAAGGTCGGGACTAGGTCTATGACAGATGGATAACAGAAAACCCTTATAAAACCTGGCCTGTTCTTTGTATATGAACAAAATATTTTAAAATTGCATGTTTATGAACTGGATATACATTCTGCAATAACAAAAGTTGCTGCAATCACTAATACTGGGAACTAAACTTATATTGTTCAAATCAAGTGTTTTAAAAAGTATGCTAAAACAGCAAAGCCACTACTGTACTTTCTAAGCAACAAAGAACATAAACAATTCCAGACATTATATCAACTACAACTGCAAATGGCAACATAAGTGATAATTTATTATAGGTGACCAAAATTTGACTTACAAAAGTGTGCCCAATTTCAGTGTGTGCACTGCTCAGCAATAAAGCGAAAATTATTTTTTACTGTAATCTGGCTGCAGTACATCTATTGTACTAATAATTATTGTTTACTTTTATTTATTCCTTATTATAAGTATACTTAGTAGTTCTATAAAAGAAAGCAGCTGCAACAGCTTCGTTGTAGCTCTGGAACAGATTCCATGAAGCAGTTTCAGCTGCAGCTTACAGTTTGGTTTGGTAGATGAAATTATACAATAAAAGCTAAATTGTTTTACGGCTCCAACTGAAAATAATTTTGTTTGCATTTAAGGCAGAAAACAATTGCAGCTGAACTCAATACATTGGAGATTGTATCCTTTATGGTATTTAAATTTATGTTATGTATGGTTATAAACAGTAAAACAGCTGTAAAATATATTTTAAACACTTAAAATAATTTTAATTTAATAATAAAATTTAAATATAGATATTTTATAAAATACTTATCATAAAATATATTGGAACAATTAAACAAAGTACAAATAAAGGACTTAATGTTTATTAAATTATAAATTGTGCTTCCACGGAAAATTTACAGACCGCACAAAACTTAACGGCAATTTTTCAGTTTTTTTTTCACAACTAAAATATCTCTATACCTTACAATAAAAATCAAAATTAATGCTACACTTCACTCTTTTATTTCTGGATTCAATTAAACAATATAACAAAAATAATCGTAAAAGGACAGCAAGAAATAAGTTATAAACAAATAATGTCTGAAAACTAGCTGCAGTGATAAATAAATCTGTTACTGTTGCAACAGTTACAAAACAAAGAAGGCATGGGAAGTATAAACAATCAGCTGTGCAGCCGCAGACTTGATAACATAATTGTGTTTTATGTTCTCAAACTTTTGCATCCTGTACAATTGTGGCTGGACTGGAACCAACAGTTACAAATGTTGCAGCTGTTCCAGAACCGTTTCAGTTGTAAAACGTTCCAACGAAGCAGTTCCCAAGCTACAACTACCCACCTTTATTCATTTTTTTTATTCTTTAACAGCTAAGTATAAAAACTTTTACAGTACAATTAAATGGATTATAAACAGAACTATAGACTATAGTCCGATTAACAGAAACTAGAAGTTAAAGACGGTTTCACTGTAAAATATTAAATTTCAAACTAGTTCTTAGTGCACAAAGAATTATTTTTCGATACATGTAGTAGTTACGTAACATGCATTACAGACCTATACACCAGAAATGTCCTATACAGCTATACAGACTCAAAATAACAAGCAGTTATAATGAACTTTACTTGCTACAAGATAGTTTTAAACAAATTTAAAGTGTTTATTAATATTGTTTAACATAAATTAATAAAACTATAGTATATTTCATGAGATCTTGGAAGCAAATTTTATTAAAACGAAACATTTAGTTATACTAGTATTATCAGCATGTAATTTTTCTATTTATTATTATTTTTCTAAAGATTTTTAAAAAAACATAAGTACGAGATACTTACAGCACAATCCACAACTGATTTGACAGTGTTGGAAATCTGAGGACAATTCTGAGGTCCTTCTGGATAGTGGTCCATTGCTATTTTAAATACTGTTAACAATAATTCTCGAAACTGAAGTTGATTAACAGAATCTGATCCTTCTGCGTACATCTGACAAAAATATTGTAAACTCTATATATAATCCACTAAATACTGATGAGAAATTATAAGTTTCCTAGTTTTTAATAACCTAAAACAATGTATTCGAAATTGTAAGTTTCCTAATTTCTAATAACCTAAAACAAAGAGGAGAGTAGTTCAACCTGTACATTTGTAATAATATGCATTAATTATTTACTTAATATTTATTTATCATTTGTTCTTTAAAAAAATAATACTAAGCTGCATAAAATAAACTCATCCATGGGAGTTGACTTGCTGAACTCCACTAACATTGAATAAAAACTTACATGGTGTATGAAAAATATTTAAATGAAATGTTTAATTATAAATTAAATGAATTCTCATAATTAAGAAAATATTTCAAAATTTTAGTTATGAAGTCTCTTTTCAGCTATTAAACATTACTTGAAAAACCTGCCTTGTTAAACATAAATATTTTATCCTATTTCTACTAAGGAAAGGGTAAAGCTTACAAGGTGGATCTAATTTAATCTAACCCAAAAAAACCTAATTAAAAAAAACCTTTTTTTACCTACCTGACCAATTTTGTGTAAATGGATAAATGTCTAATAATATGTTGTTGAATATTGTTCCTTATTTAATTAACAGGGGACAGGGCGCATTACGGTCTTTTAGACCAGAATCATAAATCTTCATACTTCTCAGTGCTGCAGGATGTAAGCTGCTAACTCCTCAGTACCTTTGAATGGACTCATCCACCATCTGTGGCAATACCCGAGTTTTCTCCCTTACTTCAGTTAGCTTTTAAGTGTGATCCCTGTCTAAATCCTCCTGGCGTGCCTTCTCATGCAAATCGTGTTTATCTGGTCCATTTTTTGAATAATGTAATATTTGATGAACTTATACTTTAGTTTTAGTTTCATGTAAATAATATTACAGATAGAAACAGGGAGCAAGAAAATGGAAGACTTTTGGACAGTGTGGGAAAAGAAATGATAAGAGAAGATAAAGAAGTATTTATTCAGAAGTTAAGGGTCATTTGTTCATCAATGAACTTGCTGTTCAGCCGATTGATTAACTTGCATCAGATGCCAACATGGAAGATGATATAGAGGTAAAAGAAGGTTAAGAGGAGTCTGCAGATAAAGAGGTATCTAAACAAGTTCAATAAAAAGAACTTTACTACACTGAAAGTATAAAATAATAAAGTGGGCTGTCCACTGTTACTTACTTAAATTTTGTTACGTTTTTTGTGACTGTTCTCCAAGAAATGCAAATGTGAGAACGCCTGCTATTTAGTGAGACATTTACCTGGGATGAGGAAACAAGACTGGAATTGCCATTAGAAGCTTGGAGTATTTTCATATCGGATAACATTTTGGATGATACTGTGACATTTACAAAACAGTGTATTGGAAAAGTGTGACCTAATTATGGAAAGGAATGCACCCCCTTGAGACACAAGGGGAGAATGAGATAGAAACACTTATTTGACTACTCTATTTGGCTGAGCTGTAAGTCATGTTAACTTATTACATTTACTGAAAAGTAATGGGCTTGGACAAATGATCTTAAAAATAGAAAATGGAGAATCTAGTTCTGGCTCAAGAGTAATTAAAAGCTACAAATTTTAGAGTAACATTTAATCTTTTCCTAGTTTTGTATGAGTGTATAAAGTGTATTACCTAATTTGGTAACAATACAAAATTGTTTTTGCCAACTTAGAAGTGATGTTTTTTTTAATTTGGTCAAGAATACTGAGCATTTCCTCTCACAAGAAATTTTAACTTCTCTAGAGTTCAAATATTATATTTATAATATAAGAGTATATTTTACGCACTATAAAAATAAGTTTTTATCATCAGAGTACTATTAATTTGTCAGCAAGGAAATACTAGAGAACTACACACTATAATATACAGACATTTAACTTGCTGGTTTCTTACTACAAAAGAAAATATATAAAATATTTCTTCTTCGTCTTATTTATAATATTCACCTTACGAAGTTAAGACAAATAAAAACAGCAAAAGTGTTATTCTGAAATTTATGAATCTTGACTTACCATATCATACATGAAAAATGACTCTTATATTTAAAAAATTAAAGTTGGATTTTAGGAGGGCAGAAATTTCAAACCACTTGTTTTAGTCATTTATGCCCTACATCTGTAGACTATTAGTTTCAGTCCTCTGGTGGCAGTAAGTTCCACCCGCACTGCATACAGATATAAATTATATTACTGAAACACGGGTTTTGAAATTATAAAATAATTTACTGGGTAAGTACACGGTTGCTACAAAATAATTTTATATTTATAATGCACTTCTGTCTTTATGGTAGCTATACAAAAAATTAAATTACAGTATTACAAAAATTTCACTTCACATAGATTTTTCCACAGTTATTTTAACTAATTAATGGAGCATTTCATTTGATTAATGTAAATATAATCAAACTGCTTATGGCCGTCATTTAAATGTTAATGGGGACCCTGTTACAAATCCACGGAGCTCTGCCCTAAAGGCTTCTAATCACATTAATTTTAAATATTTTAAATCGTCATGGTCCTTCATTAAAAACAGAAAACTCGTGTGTTGTTTAAACAGATATGTGTAAGCCTAAATAATGTTGCAAAGTTCCAAAAAACACTTTTTTTTAGTAACTTAGTTTCCCCCCAAAATCCATGAAAACAGGTGTTTTTTTTACTATCCAATTTTTGTGTTACACAAATGATGTATTATTTTTCTTTCATGTACATGTACATAAAGTAATGGATTTTAATTAAAATGCAAAAATGCCCAAACCCAATAAAACCCAAATAAAACCAATTAAACCCACCTGGGTTTTTATTCAGTACTGAAAGATTATGACAACAACTGCAGTTTTGAACCTACAACCTTGAATTATGCAAGTTCTGAGATTTAGGAGACCAACCATGATTTGCCACCTCAGTATTTATAAATTTTTAGTTTGATATACCTATAATGTGATTTGTCCATAAATGAAATTTTTGCATGCTTTGATTTTTTTTATTCTGTAACTACTTAATAATACATTTATAATTCATAGCAACAATGAGATTCCTTTCATGGCTGGTCTAGTGAAACCAGAAATACAGTGATAAGTATCCACTATATTTTTTTCACACCTCAATATTTAGATGGTGTCCTTACTGATGAGTCATTTTATCTGTTTTGCAAATTTCAAATACAGTTTTTATACCAATTTTTGGTGTTTTTAGTACTTTTTTTTTTAACGATGAATTTTTAAATCCACTAATAAAAATATCTGTTGGCAAACTATACCCGAAATTTCAAAATTCATACATAAAACTTTGGTTTTTGAAATACAGCCATATACTGTCCAAATGATTCACTAGGTAACTGTTTCCAGTTGAAAAAAAATGTGCCTTTATATTTGTTAACAAAAGAAAGTATTAATCAAATTTTGTTATAACACGATGATGATGTTATGAGTGTTCTTGTTGTAATAGTCATAATTCTTGCAATCAGTTTGTAATGATTTTTATTATAAAAGTTAAACCTTATTACGGATTTTCTATACTGGTTCTACGAGTCTCTGCTTATGACTGACTATCTAAAACAAAGTATATGAACATAATATTACAAATCATAAAAAATGTTAAAAAAAGAAATGTTTGGTACATTTTTTTGTGAAGGAATTTGAAGTATAATTTAAACTGTACAGTTTTTCTCTTGGTTATGTATGACAGCTAGTTGTTTTTTTTTTTTTTTAACTTCCGGATCTACTGTAAACCTGTTGAGTGGCAGGAGACAGAACTGCACACTGGACAATAGCACATCTTTCTCACTATAACCACTATCATAATACCATATTGAGCTGAGTTACAGACTCTTAAGAATGAGCATGTCTATTGATTCTCCTGACAAGTGCAAAATGGATAGTAGATTTATTTTTTTAAAACAGGAGTAAATAACAGTAGAAATTCACTGCAAAAAATGGGCTGAATATATGGTGAAAACTTCATGAGTGACAGTGTTGTGTAAGAATAATACACACAAACTCTTCAAACAAATCCAAAAAAGTCAAAAACAAAACAACAGAAAGGTCACTGCTACAATTTTTTGAGACCCTAAAGGCATATTGCTGATGGATTTTATGGATCATGGGACTATGATCAATGCAGATTCATATTGTCAGAGACATTATGTTAACTATGGAAAGGAATTCAGAACAAAAGACAAGGTCTGCTGTCTTCTAGAGTTCTTTTTATTCATGACAACACACGACCACATACAGTATGAGCTGAGTAAATGAAAATTATCCGGACTGTATGGCGAATGATCGAAAACTTCCCATCGGAATGGCACAAGAAGCTATTGAGTTAATAGCATTATGAAGTTGGAAGTGCAGTGTTTATAATGGGAGAGATATACACAGCTCCACAGGCCATTCAAGGTAAAAGTTAATTAGGTTTCATACTTCTACTATACTTTAGTTTATAGTATCGCAGGGTGAGAAATGCTCCAAGCTATCCAAAAAGATGATAAAAGTGGCTAAACATTTTTAAACATGACAAAAAAGTGAGTGAAATATGTTTACCTTTTATACAACTTATCACAATAAACATTAAAAATTTCAGGTTTGCACACCACACACACACACACACACACACAGCCTTTGTATATACATATTTCTCTATAAGGAGTTACATATATCCTGAGAGAGGAAGTGCCTCTCTGTGCACAGGAGCCATAGCTTAAGACCTAAGAATTAAACACTAAACATAAAAAAACCAAGAATTTGTATACATATACACTATAGTATATGACGGCGATGATAACCTTAACGGTTTTTCGCTGCAAAAAAAACTATTGTATACGCCTGGTTCATAATTTAAATGTGTTTGTGGATTACTTATTGATTATACATAAAGTATTTCAATATTATTTTCCTTTTTGTTTTGTAAGACACTTTTAGATCATTCAGTAATAAATTAAAATATTTTATTACAGTATATATACAATTTTTTCATATATGGTTTTTTATGTTTTGGACATGTAAAGTCCGTGTTTCTTGACATCCTGGTAGAGTTACAAAAAGTAATATTTAAGTATTTATAGTGGAACTTAACATATTGGGCTGCATACAGCTCACTGACAGTTGGAATATTACTGTTATTTAACAACTTAATAAATCTATTTTGCAGATTTACAAGTTGCTTAAGTTTTGATATATATGCACCACCCCAAATAATTATACTATAGTTAATAAAACTATACACAAATGTATAATAGATAGTTTCTAAAATTTTAGTAGGTAGGTAACACAAATGATTTGTTAAGTATAAAGAAGTATCTAGCTTTTTTTTATTACATATTGTATATGAATATCCCACTTTAAATTATAATCCATGAAAATACCTAAATATTTAGTAATATTAGTTCTTTTAATAGGAGTATCGTTTATTGTTATTATTGTATAAGGTGGGACACTATCAGCGTAACAACAAAATGTCATATGTTCCGTTTTATTTACATTTAAACTTAATTTGTTTCTTGAAAACCAGTTAAAGTTTCTGCAATTTTTGGTTTATATTAATTTCAGCTAGAGCCCAAGTATTATTAAAAGATAAAACAACAGTGTCATCAGCAAAAGAAAATGTATTTTCATATGATTCAAAAATATCATTGATATTAATCAAAAATAAAAGTGGTCCCAGGACAGTACCCTGGGGAACACCAATATTAATTTGCTTAAAAGTGCTGATAACATTTCCAATTTTGACTCTTTGCATTCGGTTAGACAAATAGTTCTTAATAAGATTAAGTGCAACACCTCTTATACCTAATTCTCCTTATACCTAATTTTCTAATTTTTTTCTAATAATGTCTTATGATCAACAGTGTCAAATGCTTTACTGATATCTATAAAAGTAACAATAACAGCTTTATCACAATCAATCATCTTATAAATTATATCTAGTATCCTCTCAAGTGATTCAGTAGTGCTAGCACTACGAATAAATCCATATTGTTTATTATGTATTCTTTTATATTTAATAAGAAATTTATTAATTTTAAAGTGGATCAATTTTTCAAAAATTTTAGCAACATTAGATATAAGAGATACTGGATGATAATTATCAACTAAAGTTGCATCTCCAGATTTGTATATAGGTACAATATCTGTTTGTTTTAGGGCTGAGGGCCATAGACTTAAAGTAATACACTTGTTAAGAACTACTTCCAAAATTGGACTTACTTTAGTGCTCAGAGCTTTTAAAATATTTGAGTGTATATTATCAGAGCCTCCATTTCTGTCTTTCAGATTAGATACTACCTTTTATATCTCTAACTACTCACTGGCATCAGATACACTGACTTGCCACTTCGTTTGATATGAATTTGGGATGACCTATTTAGACTGTATTTTACTAGCCAAATTGTGACCAATATTTGAGAAGAAACCATTGAAATATTCAGTTATAGAGTTAGTGTCCTCAACGATAGTTTTTCCAATTTTTACGTTATTTACAGAACAATTTCTTTTTTGTTGATATAGACCCATTATTTCATAGGGTCTTCTGTGCTACTTTCAGCTGATTTTACCTAAAAAAAAAGTATTACTTTTCTTAAATATTTATCAAAACTTTTATATTCATTTTTGTATGTATCAGAGTTATTATTTTTCCATAAGTTATCCATGGCTTTCTGTAAATATATTTAGACTTTTTAATTCTAATTGTAGCTTTTTTTGACACAACATTGGATACTTGAAATTAAATAGTTAATAGCTACTTCAGGCTCATTTAAAATACAACATTTAGACCAGTCAGTGCGGTCAGCAAGAATTTTTTTATAATTTAATTTATAAAAATATACTGAATTATTTACATTAGACTCATTTATATTGAAGCCACATAATAGTGAGTAGTGATCAGTAAATAACTGAGCATGCTTTATATCTTTAAGGTCCATACATGACTTAGCAAAAATATTATGGATACAAGTACCACCACTGTTACTTGGCTCATGACAGAATTACAGAGAGGTAAACCATAGTAACATAATATCTTATGTATATAACAACAACTTCAGCATTATTAATGTTACCATTATTGTAATATATATTAAAGTTATTTATCAAGTATAAATTATAATTGTCAAGCATCCAAGTTTCAGAACAGACAATAATTTGAGGTTTAATGCCAACACTAGCTATGTGAGTTTTAAGCAAAGCGACATTCACATTCAGTCTTCTAATATTTACATAAAGCATCATCCAATTATAACCACTAATCATCTCATTTAATTTGTCTAAATTATCAAAACTAGATTCAGTACACAAGTCGTCATTTACAGTTATGAAAGGAAACATTTTATTAATATGAATAAACTAAAAAAAAACAATAGATAGCAGAAGAAGCTTATTATTGATACAAGCGTGAATGTAGCCTTACTTTTGAATGAAAAACAAAAACATAACATAATGCTCCTTGATGTAAATAATGTACATGAAAAAAATCTAAAGTGAAGAAATTTTACACTTAATAAAAGTGTATCATAATAATAATAATATCATATAATTATTCCGGGGGTCAGAAATAAACATTTCACAACGAGCCATTGAGTAAAATACTTATTTCTAACATATATATATATATATATATATATATATATATATATATATATATATATATATATATATATATATATATATATATATATATATATATATAATATGTTATCTAATATTTATCTATTAGTAATAGATAACACATTACAACAACGGTGTTATATATATATATATATATATATATTTCTAAACATCCCTTACCAAAATTGGACACATTTTTTCTTGACATAAACCTGTATGCCTTTATTTTTATTTTATTTTTTTTTTTGACATTTTCAAAAATTTAATACATAAATTGAAAATAACAAATAACACAGTGAAAACAATTAATTTTATAACTTAAACAATTAAATACTTTATAATAATGAATACTTTATACTTTATCACTGTCAGACTCAAATTATGTCTTGACATACTTCTACCAATCATTCTTTCATTAGCACTTTAATAATAATACAAAAACTCAACACTTACAGATTCTGCTTTAAGGCAGTTTTTCTGAATTATCATTTTTACAGGCACTAATGTAACTATATGTGTATAGGCACTAAGGTTTGTGCCATATAATTAAACTGCAGTTTATAAATATCTTAAACTTTACTAACTACTAATTCTTTCTTTTTGAACCTTTCCACTAAATTACTAATTTCATTTGGATTAAGATTTGTTGGTGTAAAGATCTCTTCAATGTTAAATTTAGAAAAAGAATTTTGTAGGCAGAAGACTTAACATATCTTATCACCACCTACATAAAATGTGAAATTTTGCTGCAGTGTGTGTGGATAAGAGGTTCCTGACTCTGAACAAGTGAAGTAAAATGTGTAAATAACTCATCAGATGAAATTATAAGTTTGGCTTTTATAACAGGTATCCACAAAAAACTTACAATACTTTTATTACCTTGTCTGAAAGATACTTGTTTTTTTCAATGAAAAATATTTTAAGAAATATAGAAAATAGCCCTCCCGTTGCTCAAGTAATCTCTTTGTTGCTAGTCAGCCATTCGGTGATCATATGCTTCAAGAATTTGTTGTGATGGAGATAAAGTTTTGACTGAATTTTCTCAATCTTCGTATCTTGAAAGCCAACCATCAAAATAGTAACAGATCATGGTAACCGCTTCTATTCATCAGAGGCGGTTACTCATGATAACCGCAGGGTAGTGGTTTAGTGATTTTACACACGCATTATGAATGATATTATTTTACTTTTTCCTTGTGCCTTTAACTTCTTAATCAAACAATTCTAACACTTTATAAAAATAAGGTGCTATAGCATCATAATATTTTCAGATATTCTGAATAACACATTTTTTTTTTTTTAGGTGAAACTGAAATTTTGTGAAAAACTATTACTTTACATTGCATGGAACACATCACTAGTATTGTGGCATGAATCTGTAAAATAGTTATTGCAAACTGTCTCCATTGTTCATACCAATTCTGCTGCTATTGTCACCCTATTGATGCAGAGCAGCTTGTATATGCAGTGATGGAATATTGTCTATTAGTCTTAATAGTTTCTAAATGACTAGTACTAAATTATATTTGGTTTCCTCTAAATATAATTTAAAAAATTTGACTTGTTTCGCAGTTGAAAATTGAAACTGTTTTGCAGTTTGTGAAATATTTTTAACTGTTCGAAAAACATTTTGTTCAATGTTTATTATTTATGTACACAACAAAGTTCTATTTCAACACAACACAGTAAATTCTATTTCAATATATTTTTTACCTCAAAGAGAAATATTTTCTTTCCCATAGTTTTTTCAAACCAGTCATTTTGAAATCCACACTCTCCCATAATGAAATGAATAAATGTAGAACTTGTCTTATATCAACATTTACATTTCAAAATGTTAAACACTATGAGTGAAACAAAAAGAAGAAGTATGTTATACTACCACTCTAAAAACAGATTTATGAGGGTTGTCCGTAAAATAAGGTTCCCAATAATTTTTCACAATGAAAAACATGTTTACTTGCATTGAATAATAAATTTTTGGAAAGCTTACACTTTTTTCTATTTTCCGACATAATCACCTTTGAGATCGATGCATTTTTGCATACGGTGAACCATCTTTTGTATGCCTGAGTCAAAGAAAGTCTCCCACCACACCACAATAGTAGCTTAAAACTTCTTCTTTCAGCTCCTCTCCGGTACTGAAATGCATCCCACCTAAATGTTTCTTCAAATTAGGGGGTAATCACTTGGGGCTAAAGCCTGGCTATAGGGCAGATTTGTGACAGTATCCCATCCAAATTGGTTGATCAGATCAATTGTTACCTGGGCGGTGTGCGGACAAGCGTTGTCTTGATGGAAACAAACTTCCTTCGTGAGCATGTTTCTCCTCTTGTTTTCAATCGCCCAGCAAAGGTTCTTTAATGTCTCACAGTAGTGATCAGCATTGATTGTTGTGCCTGTATGCATGAATTCGCATAAAAATAACCCATTCTGTTCCAAAACATGCTCGCCATGACTTTGCCGGCAGACAGTGTTTGTTTGAACTTCCGCGGCTATGGCGACTCAGGATGTTTCCACTGATGTGATTGTTCTTTTATTTCGTGTAGTGTATCCAGGTTTCGTCCCCAGTGACAATGGAGTCCAAGAATTTCTTGCCATCGGTTTTATAGGCCTGAAGAAATTCAAGGGCCGCATCAATCCATTGCCATTTGTGGTCTGCTGTAAGCTGTCTTGGGACCCATTTTGCACAAACCTTGCTATACCCTAAATGGTCTGTCAAAATATTATCAATGCAGGT
This sequence comes from Callitettix versicolor, assembly GCA_022606455.1. Lineage (NCBI taxonomy): Eukaryota > Metazoa > Arthropoda > Insecta > Hemiptera > Cercopidae > Callitettix > Callitettix versicolor. Next base: position 37,659,074 of record CM040182.1, read on the forward strand.
CTTGCTGACATCAATGATCATCTGGGAGAGCTCCCGAACAGTCACCCTCCAATCTTTCAGCATTGCTTCTTCCACTTTTGCAATCGTTTCGTCCAAAACAGATGGCCATCTGGAACGCTGTTCATCATGAACTTCTGTACACCCGTCTTAGAATTCTCTGCACCATTTGCATACTGGTTCTATGTTTCTCCGTAGACTTCACACAGTTGGGAATGAATGTCCACCGGTGCAGTGTTTTTTGCATACAAAAAAAGAATCACAGAGCATAATTCGCACCTGGCGGAAGACATAAGTGGTAACTCCATTACTAACGGCTGCTAAGCCAAGACCGAGTGTCACAGACAGCTTACGGAGTGGGGATTGGGAGAGGAAGCTGCAAGCCAAGTTCACCGGATTACACCTAATAGCGTTTGTAGCAACTTTAACCCCTTGGGAACCTTACTTTACGGATAACCCTCGTACATACAAAAAAATATTACACTGGAATATATGGATGCATATAAGCCTTGTGGAACAACAATTAAAAAACCTTCTGAACAATGTACTTAGTTTAGTGATTACGGTTTTAGGGAACGCTTAGAGGTTACCCTCTCAATTAATCATTGTTTGTGAAGTTAGTCAGTACAGGATGATTAGAAGCTAACTATTAAACTAAGAAAACAAAATAAGATATTTTTAACTTACCTTTATAATACCTTATTTACCTTTATTCCTCTTTAAGAACCAGAAATGGACTACATAAACTATTATGTATATTCAGAAAGTGAGAAAAGTAACTTCATGGGGACAAATCAAATCATGGGGACTTCAAGTGACAAATCTAAAAAAAAGTGCCAACAGACAAGAAAGGTTGGCAGACTCCCCAGCTTGTGTCTTAGTGTGCTATATTCTTTAATAATCACAATTATTATTAATTAATTTTTTATGACTGTACCTATGTTCACCTTATTCTTAATTTTATTTTTTGTAACTACTTTATATTTTATATTATGATTTTACTTTTTAATTTTATAAGGATGTTATGTTTTTTCTCTCTGATCTGTATAGTTGTAATACCGATCTATGTTTTAAAAACATTAAGCAGAATGAATTTAAAAAAATTAAATGATTAAGTTTAAATAAGAAAAGAAAATAAGTAGGCTATACGTCTAAATACCATACAATAACTTAGTGCTCACCGTGACGTACATCAGGACAGACTGCTCATTTGCTATGGCACCCACAATTTTTTCAGCTTGACTGCAAAATATAGCTTGAGTGATTACGTTTCTATCATTGCAATTTGGTGGTGTTCTTTGGAAATGATTGAATAAATGTGTAGCTAGATCGGGATACTTTGGGAACAGGAAACGCTAAACATAAAAAGCAGAATGTATTAGAAGTCAAAACAAATCCCTCAAGAAAATTATTACAATAGGCTACATAAAGATCAAATGGTTAGTCCTAGATCTAAAAGCAAATATTTTTTAGAATAAGCATAAAATTCTCAAAATACTTGTTAAAACTCATTATGCATTATTAACACTGAGTAATACCAATGAAGTGCCCATTGCCTCTAATAAAATAAACTACAACAAAACTTTTAATAAACATAAATAAATGTTTACATTCTTCAATCATATACTTTGCATTTTAATGGGTTTTAAACTTCATAATGGCAAACCATGAAAATGAGTCATGGTTAATAATTCACAGTTTAGCAAAAGACTTAAAACTTTCAAATACTAGCTAAATAAATACTTTTGCTGAAAAGTAGTTAATTAATTCATTAATATCTTCGATATTATTACAATTTATTCACACATTTGCCATAGTTTATGTATATAAAGCAATACACAACATTTCGAGTGTATAGTTCAATTCTTATTCTCAAGTCCCTAACTTAAAACCTAAAAATGCAACAAAATTCCTAGGTGTATGTTAAAATATTTCAAAACTAAGAAGAAACACTCAAGGCAGATCCCTGAGTGATCAAACCATAAACAAAACGAATATTTAATTTTGATCAGGATATTATGTCATGAAGAAAATGAAACAAAAATACTATACAAAACAGCTGACAAATTCCATATCGGAAAAAGGTCTGTACAAGAAAACTTTAAATAACCGACATGTTTGTACCAGTAAACACCAGGGGACCTACCAGAACAAAGTTATTGACAGCTACTGTCCCTCACTCTCTCAATTTTCTAGCCTGGGATCTAGTAATGTTCTCTTCTTTTTCAATCATTTATCCTGTTTAAATTCTAAATAATGTTTATTTTCAAATTTAAGTTCATTTTTAATAAAAAGGTAGCCAAAGAAGCATTACTTTCTCACTTGTGTGGCTGATATTGCCTGGGTTGTCTGTTATTTTTATGAATTATTATTATTATTATTGTTTGTTTGTTATTATTATTATTTTCTGTTTGTAAAACTTATCCTCACAGTATATTATTTTGCCTCTTCACAATTAAACTTGCTGTTGTTGGACCATGTATGTTCCACTATTTTTGGTTTACCTACTAGGTCTAATTGTGTGTTCTTTTAGTTTTCATTTATTCTTACATTTATAGGTCTTTTTGTCTCGCCTATATACTGCCTGTCACATTCACACTGTATACTATAAATACAGTTTTTAGTGTCATTTAATGGTTTTGTTTTGAGAAAATGGTGCCAAAAATTTTTTTATTGAAACCAGTTCAGATTTTATATTTTCTAGCAATACAACTAATACTTCCCAATAATTCCAGCACATACGATATATAATAAATGCTGAAGATTTTTCATTTTTGTTGGACTTTTTTCTTAGTATTACCCCCAGTTTTAATCCATTTTTAAACGATAATACATAATTACGGCCTGAGGATATCCATTGGTAAGCAAGTTTTTTTTTTTTTATTCCACTTAGCTCTTGGTTTAGATTATCTTTATCAGGACAAATATTATTGACTCTGTCAAATAAGAAACTAATCCTTTCTTAACCAAATTAGGATGATTAAAAAAAATAGTTTAAAAACCAAATGGGTTTTTTCTGTAAACTGAGGTCTTAAGGACATCCCTTTTTTTTTCAACACACACATCTAAGAATGGTAGTTTATTATTTTTTCGTTTTCCATGGTTAAGGAGACGTAATCAGAAGTGTTACTAAATTTAAAAAACTGTTCCAATTTATTGCCCCCATGAAACCATATAAAAAAATGTATCATCCACATATCTAAGCCATAATTTCAGTTTCAATTCAGAAGAGTCAATGACTTCCTTCTCTAATTCCTTCATAAAAATATTAGCAAAGATAGGCCTTAATGGTTACCCATTGCCATTTAAAAGAAAATCATAGTACTCCGTACATAATTTAAGACCAATAATGTTTAAAGGAAGCCTGGTTCTTCCTTTAAGGTTGTTATCCCATTTACGCATATTTCAATAATATTTAAGGTTTCCTGAACTGGTACATTAATAAAAAGATTCTTAACATACAAACTAATTAACCAAATCCCCTCATTTAGTTTCATATCCCTAAACAGTTTGAAAAAATGTTACGAATTTTTAAAGAAAGAGTAATTTTTCTCTTTAAAGATTTTATTATAAAAACTGTTTCCCGATAGATATCCCCAGTCCATAATTTCAAAATATATTAAAAGCTAGGGATAATACTAAAAAAGAGTTTTATAAAAAATCTTTATTTTAAGTTTATGACAATCCCTTATTTGCCAGGATAATTGGAAAACAATATGGATGTTGCTAGACAATAAATATAATGTTGAGATATATATCCAAGTGTTTTTTTCTTAGTTTTTAAATATTTTAACACAGGTCTAGGCATGCAGGTTTATGTTCTTGTTGCATGTTTAGCTTTCAAATAATTAAGAATTTCAGAACAAGAGTTGGTCCATACTCTCAAAACATTGTATATTGCTTTATACAAACAAATTATGGCAAACGTCTGAAAAAATTATAACAATAACAAAAATATTTCAACACTAAGTAATAATTTTAAAATAAAATATCTTAATATAGGGTTTTAGTGAAACATAGGTTTAGCAAAAAAAGAAGTAAGAAAAAACAATTTGCTCTCAAAACAAGGATAAACTAAGCAATTAATAACTGTTGGAAGGTTAAATTTTAAAAGTGAAATAAATAATTATGTATAGGCCTACTTACTACAAAAACTGACAAAGAAATTCCATTTTTAGTTGAATCTTCTTCCAAACTTTTCTGAACTAACAGCTAGAACACAAAAATATTAGACTGGAATTATTTATGGTTTATTTAAACAATAGGTTAAAAATCTAATTAAAACAAAAACTATTGTTAGACAGCAACAAAAGACACATTTAGATTCAACTGAAGGTAGAAATTGCATAAAAACTATAAGAATACATAATAAACAAATATAAACAGAATAAAAACTGATTACAAAATTAGTTACAGCAAGATATTGCCTTCTATAAGTAATTTTTTTCAGTCCTAGCTACAATTCATTATCTGCAATTGACCATGCATTTTATTATGAGATCTTTATTTGGTTGTATATATAAGCTATCTAAATAAATATAACTCTTCTTCAGTATGTCCTTACTCACTCACTCACTGATTCATAATCAACCTACAGCCAAAACTATAATAGCTAGAGACTTAAAATTTTCAGGATACCATAGTATCACCATGCAGAGGGGCACAAAGAAACTGTGTTCCAATATCCAATCCCTAAAGAAATAAAAATGAAGAACAACAGTTGTTATTGGGAAAAATATATTTTTGTCCATTTTACAAAATGAATCACCTAAAAAGATTAAATGAGGATAAAATATATAAAAAGGGGTACAAAATTCTGCACTGGAAAGAATATTTTTTGTAACACATATTCTAGATGGTACATACTCTAAGAAACAAATAATGAAACATGTATTTCAGCATTTTTCTAATTAATTCCCTAAAAGAATAAAAATGTAAAAAAAGATGTATAAATGTTTGCAGTGGAGGAAAATGTTTTTTATTGGATTATCTTAAAATTAAACAAAAATAATTCTAAAACAAAAATTATGAAACATGTAAATTCAGCATTTTCCCAAATTCATCCTCTAAAAGAATATAAATGTAAAAAAATTATAAAAGTTTGAAATGCAGAAAAATATTTTTGTATTGGATTTTCTTAAAACTTAACAAAAACACAAATTATGGAACACATATTTCAGCATTTTCCATAATTCATCCCCTAAAAGGATAAAAAAGGGGTATAAATTTTGTGTTTGGGAAAAAATTATCAAATTTGAAACTAAATACGAGGTACGTCCAGAAAGTAAGTTCCGTTTGGTAATAAAATTAAATTGTGTACAGATACAGAAAAATTATTTATTGCACAAAATTCTACTCTTAAACTACTTTAAGTACTCTTAAACTACTTTTCCACATAACTGCCGAAATTTTGCAGGCATTTGTCATAGTGTGGCACAAGTTTTTGTATACCTTCTTCATAGAAGTTTGCCGCCTGTGTCTTCAACCAGTTGGAAACATTTTCGTTCAGCTCTTCATCATTGTTGAAGTGTTGACTGCCAAGGAAAGACTTGAGATGTAAGAACAGATAAAAGTCGCTAGCAGCGAGGTCAGGGCTGTACGGAGGATGGTCAAACACGTCCCAGCCAAATCCCTGTAGGAGGTTTTTCGTCACATTTGCAGTGTGTGGTCGTGCGTTGTCGTGAAGAAAAACAACACCTTTTGACAACAATCCTCGGCACTTATTCTGTATTGCGCGTCGCAATTTCCTAAGTGTCTCGCAATAAACATCTGCTTTGATTGTTTGACCATGCGGTAAAAAATCAATGAGTAAGATACCTTTCCAGTCCTAGAACACTGTGCACATCATTTTTCGAGATGTCAAGATCTGTTTTGGCTTAACCTTTGCTTGGGATGAAGTGTGCCTCCATTCCATTGATTGCCGCTTACTTTCAGGGGTGTCGTTAGAAACCCAAGTTTCATCTCCTGTGACTATCTGTGTCAGAAATTCTTCGCCGCCTTCATCATAACGGGTCAAAAACTGAAGTGCACTACCCATCCGGTTTGTTTTGTGTTATACATACATATTAAATCATTGGCCATAAATGGACTACAAGTGTAGCCAACATTATGAAAAGCGTGCTTGATATCTGTAGCTGATGTCCACGTAATTGGACTATCTGCTGCTACAAACACTGCAAGTTGCAAGGACCAATACTTCAGGGGATGGACTTTGAGAAAATAGACAGTACGTCTATTTAACTGTAGGTGAAAATTCTGCTGTAGAAGCACCATCAGCGAGTTCTCACATCTCTCACAACAGTTATAAATCTAGTATTTTTACATTCAATGATAACAGTAACAGTATAAATGCATTATTTCTTGTCTTAATTAATTGTGTTGTATTAGCATAATAACAAATAAAAATTATAATTTAAATATGATGCAAAGTATGCATTATATACAACTTCTAATTTGTATATGTTCCTTTCTACTTTTTTGTATTACCTAACTTTAAAAAGTAGCATTTATATTTACAAGAACAATGAAAAATACTTGTAATGATCATATGAAACTGTCAGATATAAGAATCAACCTGTTTCTACAAGATCCAAATTAGGCCTCTTTGTGCTCATTGTAAGTGGTTCTCAGTATATACAAATATTTTAAATAAAAGGCATTGGACATTTTAATACTTTGCCTAAATTATAAATTACTAGAATTGGGTTAGACTTTTACAGTGGTTGCTGGATGTCCAAAGGGTAGTCTTGAGGGACAAAGGAGCAACTGATATAAAGAGGCATTTAAGGATCATTTCTACAAGCACTTTACGATGCAGTAACTATTTCTACTGCAATTAGGATGCAGATTACATTTTACTAAACTGTCACAAATGAATGACTCAGTACAGTTATATATAATTATAGTAAAATTTCAGTTATATAACCAACAAAGTTATTCAAACACATTATAAATAAAGGATTTAATAATTTTTTATTATGAATTTCAAGTAATACATTTTGAGTTTTCTTAAATTTAGTACAGCATTTTGTACTGTGCTGAAATGTTTAATTATGTCATTTATAGTAATCAAAAATAATGAACTAGAGACAAATACGGAATGAAATTTGATTTATCTTGTTGAAGCTACTAGAAATAGTTATGTATTACACTAAAGAAAGTTAGACTGATGCAAAAACCAGACGATCACACTAAAATCACTTCATCCAAAATATCCATTGTGTGAGTGTTCCTATATTGGTACCAAAATACCTCCATTTTAATGCATACCATTAAAATAAAATACTGTTTATCTAACATCTTATACCTAAATTTTCGGTTCATTTTGATACCAAACTTTACATCCAGAATTTTTTAAAAACTGTTATTACTTTTAGGTCTCTATTAATCTTTTCCTCACAAAGTTTTCTGATTTCATTTAAGTCTGATATATTCATTCAAATCTGGCTTTAATTTTAGTATACATCAAAATTTTTATATAGGTAAAAAAAATTGTTTTCCAAAATAGCTCTCACCCTTTTTATTTCAGGTAACAGGAGTTCTGTTTAAAAAGTTTGCTTAGCTTTTGGGTCATGACGTTTTAGTAATTTTTTTCAGTTAAGTTTACCATCAGTGAAACTTTGTGGTTAATAAACAGCCCTTTTAAATAAATGAGGCATTTTGAATGCCTGCCATTTTGTCTCAAACAGGCAAAGTAATGTCTGAGGTAACCTAAAACCTACTAACATTGTATTTAACAATACAATACATTGTATAAACATTTTCATCAAACTCTGTTGCCATTTTGTGGTTGACACCACAAAAATTAACATTTTAATGTAACAGATATTGAGTTAGACAGAAAATTTGTTTAACATCACATTTGGCTGTTCCAGTGTTTGAAATGAAAAAAATAAGCTAAACCCGATGTACTGACAACCTGATGCCTTCTAGTGTTCATGAAAATACCCAGTTTTAAAGTGAACCAAGCATTCTGAGTGAATAAACGCCACATTTTGTTTTGAATAAGTGCTAACAACTGTATTTAATGTATATAAAGGTTTTCTATTAAATCTGTCAAGCAATCTCCCAATGAAAAGCTGACAATAGGCCTTTTAATGTAACAAACAATAAAAATTTTGAATGCCTCTCATTTACTTTCAAACAGGAATATGACAGTTGAGATTGTTAAAGATATTGTCATAGTTATATGTAAGAAAGAAAAACATTTTATCTAAATGTGTGAACCCATTTCCCAGTGAAAAGTTGACAAATTAGGCTTCTTAATGTAACGCAAACATTTTCAATGTGCACAATTTTGTTACATATAAGTATATAACAGTTCATTCTTAAAACCTAGTAACAGCTAAAAACAATGAAAATAAATACAATGAAATGTATAAAGCCATGAAAATCAATACAAATAGATTTACAAATAGTACAAACTGAGATTTTCATATTTTAGAAAGGAGACATTTTAAATCACTTATAAGAGAATTTTTAAAACCCAGTCTTACAACTCATATACACCATAAGATTAGTCACATTGCAAAATGTCAATTTGGTAGACCTTGTTCTTGAGACTCAAGGAACAGTGAGCGAGTAACTGGCTTTATATATACTGTATATATAAATAAATATTAGAAGGATGTTAGTGTTTATTAACAGTAGTTGTTCAGGGGAAAGAAACTACCACTTTTTGTAATACTGTATATACAATAAGTTATATCTATCTATCTAATATATATATATATATATATATATATATATATATATATATATATATATATATATATATATATATATATAGTGTAATTTAGGTTAAGACAATGGACAATGTCATACGATAGATAATCCTGCAGATGTTCATTTCTTAGAATAGCTATATCAGCTCTTTCTCATTGCATTGTAACAAAGCTTTTGTTAGTTGAGCCTGATCCAGTGTGTGAACAACACTGTGCAACATGTTACCTCTAGGCATAAGAGTTAACTTTTTATTATAATTATTATAATAAAACGGTTTTGTAAAATTCAACTTTGAGTTTTTTTAAAACCAATCGATCAGAACCAGACATTAACTTATAATATATATATATATATATATATATATATATATATATATATATATATATATATATATATATATAATTTCCTACAAATTGGTAGTTTCATTTTCAACAAAATAAGAAAGTTATTATTTCTTCTTTATTTACTGTTCATAAACGTCAGAAATATACATTACCAAGAAAGAAGTCCATTTTTAAATATATCAGGTACTTGATTATACTAACACTACTATTAAAGATGTCTCAATAATTGTTTTAAAAACTAGAACATTTTATTACATGAATGATAATTTTCTTGTGTATGTTTATCTTAGAATGTAGAAAATCCACAATCCATTTCTTATCTTATCTCTTTTATTTCACTTTTTTTAGTAAAGGTGATTTGTCACAACAATAGACTTAATTGACACTAATTTTCATCTCCTTCTTAAAAATTCATTAATTTGTTGACATGCTACTTGTTATTTTGAAAAAATATGTATTTTTGTTTTTGTTTTAAATATGACTTCGGTGATAAATTAAAAATATTACTTGTTCTTTGCTAAAAAATTCAATAGTACAAAAATACCCTTAGCCCTTTTTTATAATAAAAGGCAGATTCAGTAACTTAAAATCCAGGAAATCAAAAATAATTTTGGGTACAAAGTTTTTAATTAAAACAAAGGTTTTACATTTTCACAAATATACTTATTTGATTTTCTGCTAATTTATAAAAATTTCAAGCAGCAAAAACATGTTTTTTAACTTTTAAAACTTTCTTAGTGGATTATTCATGTTGTTATTGTTTATTCAAACCGGATGCCAAGGCTTACACTTGTCCCACTCCAAACACTTCCTTTGCTCATTCCTATCCCATCCAGGGTTGGCTTGTCATTAAGTCTTAGGGGCCCCACAAAAGACCAAAAAAAAAATTTATAATTTATTAATAAGAGTACTTTCATTTAAGTTTTAAATTGTCAATTTATTGTGATTATCATAAAAGACTTTGATAATAAATCATGGATGTAAGGAGTACCTGAAGTTAAACATAACCTATTGTTACAAATAGTGGGTAGGTAAGTAATTTTTACCTCAGCACAAGTGTCAGTATGGGTCAGTTTCATCTAGCCCACAGATTGTTTATAATTTTCTCAGAGAGAAGGTAAAAAAGACTGGATAAATCTTTATAATTTCAAATTTTTATCATAGTATTTCACTGGGCCCACCCAATAAAATAGGTCACCACTATATACAGATGGCAACTACTACATAAAAATGTGAATTACTACAACCTTTTACAATACTCAGAACAGATTTAATAAAAAAATATAAAAAAACGTTTTTTAAAAACTTGCCTTTTCTTAAAAATGCACTGAAAATTAGAAAATAATTTTCAGCACACACACACACACACACTTACTTTAAAATTATATATATTAAATTTTAATGTTTCTAGTGGAATCAGGGTTATTGAAAAATAATGGTTTCTTCAGATGTGTTTAGTCAGATAAAATGCCAATTTTCCAAAAATTCATTTAAATTACAAAACTTATCTATAGAGCTTGTCTGTCATTTTGAGCAAGTTAATCCAATTAATGCATGTGTTAAGAATAAGTTCCTAGTGCTTGCAAGGCATTTGAATTGTGCACTATTGTGCACACTTGGGTAAATGCAGATGATGGGATGATTTATAGCGTATTAAAATGCCAAGCCGTCTGGGAATAGAACCCGGGTCCTCGGGGTGAAAACCCAGTACGCTATGAACTAGGCCACCGAGGCGTTGTGTATATATATGTATATATATATATATATATATATATATATAGAGAGAGAGAGAGAGAGAGAGAGAGGGGAGGAGAGGAGAGAGAGAGAGAGAGAATTGCCCTAATGATGAATATAGGTTTGTATAAACAAACTCATGCATTTGTCAGGCATGCATTGAAAAAATGACATTAAATGATTAAAATAATCCAGCTGCTTGTGCTTTGCATGATAGATAACATGTTTAACACATATTTATTGTGTCTCTCTTCTTTTTTTTTTTTTTGCAGATAGGCAAGGTTAATGTTTAAATTTGATTACTTATTCAAAGTTTAAACACTTTTAGTAGGTTACATTAACTACATTCATTTCCATATCTACTAAAAGAGCAATTCTGAAACTGTATTATCTCTACTGTTTACTTGTTTTTACATATATAGTAAAGTGCAATTCTGAAAGTGATTTATCTTTACTGTTTTGTTTTTTCAGGCCATGGGAGGACCCTATCCCCCATATATCCAATACTAGTTACCATAGGAGCATAGGAAACCCTCTGGAGCTTTACTCCATTACCAGTGCAAATGAGGTTGGCCTCATAGGGGGTAGTGTCACTGGTTTATTCCCTGTTTTAAAGTGGGAATTGGCTCAGAGCTGTTATGACTAAAGACAGGAGGTTCTGTAGTAATACTTAAGAACTTTAAATAATCTCTCTCACTTTCACACCAGTACCCAAAATTACCCTACACTGTTACATGGTCCATATATATTTTGCATTTCCATGGATTTTTTAAAGTCAAGATGAAGGAACAAATAATTTATATGCATCCATATATTTTAACCTGATTTGACAAATACTGTTTATTTTTAAGCTTGGATTGAAATATATAGTCAGTTTCATCTATTTGATTTATTTATTTTTTAATAGAAGGTCAACAAGCCTGTACAGTGGACTCACTCCTTGATGACAGGGGGCACCAATGAATGAAGACGTGGCAAGGAGAATTCAATTACACTTTGATTTGGCCACAACTTACCCTCACCGCTCTCACTCCAGGGGCCAGATCTGCCCCACAACCAAAAAGAAGCATTCAAATTGTTCCTAGAGATTCTAAGAAAATCACTAACTCTCCTCCTTCCCAGACCCAACTCCTTCTGGAAGTTCAAAGTTTTCGGTAGAATTTCTCTTGCTCCTACCTCCACAGCATAAGAGTTCTGGTCTGACTGAGTAAGGTGAGAGTACGGGGGAGGGGTGTAAAAGAGCCTACTCCCCTCAGTTGCTCAGGGACCCAAGAATCCTGTCAACTGGCCTGTAACGTCCATAACGTCGTCCATAATGTCAACTGTCCATTTCATAACGTTTTTGTTATTAGGATGGAAAAAAGTTCCTCATTATTTACCTTTTGAAAAAAATGTGTTTCCAGTTATTACAAAGCTTCCTCGTCTTGAATATTATAATTATAAAGGGACAATTATAATTACTGTCTGTATTCATCGCCTTCTAGGTGCTTACTGAATTATAAAATATACTTACACTATGTGTTCATATAAATAAATTAAAATAAAAGGTATTTAAGAAAATGAGTAACTATACAAGTAAACAAATATTTTTACAAATATAATATCAATATTAATAAATTCAAAAATAAGAAATATTTAGGACTAGCACAAAATAAAAACAACTGTAATATAGATAATTATTTATTGATTACTGAACTACTTAAAATATAAAATGCAGTTTTAAAATATGGCTATATGCAGTAGAGCTACAGTGGGGCAATTGGGGTAAAAAAAATTCAAGGGGAAAAAATTGAGGCAATTTTGCATTAATATAATTATAATGACGAACCTCCACATTATAGTTGCCCCAAGGGAAACATTTCAAAGAAAAAAGATGATCTAATTTAAACTCATTTGGATTAATAATCATTTGAATGATGAACCTTCAAATTATTAGAATGACAAACCTAAAACTTACTTTTTTCAAATTTTTTCCAAAAGTGCCAGTAACAAACAACACTACTGCACAGAGTCCAGGTGCAAAGATAAATAACCACTGCGAAATAACCCCTTGCGATGGTTTGGAAGTTCGTTTCCAAAAGGTTAAAAAAGAAATTATAGGTACAAAAAAAAAAAAAATTCAAATAGAGGGTAATCTGCTGATAATGAAGTCTCCAAAAAAATTCTGCTGCTCAACTAACATTTTCGCATTGTTTTATTAACTTCCACGTACTTCAAGTTTGTTGTTTTTCAAATATAATTCGTACTGACAACACATTTTGACGAATTAAGTTTTGGCATCCATACTTTTTTGCACCAATTCTAGTTCACACTTCATGCACATTTTTTTTCACGGCACACACTTTTCCCTAATTTTTAATACCGATTCTGAATAAAATGTTTTGTGTTATAATTATAATTTATCGCATCCAACTTTACTCTGCTTCCTGTACGGCAGCAATGTTGCACAAACCTCGAGCCGGCCATAACACTCATTGATAAATCATAACAAATTATATACACAATATTCATTAAATCTAACTTGTTTGCAAACAATGTATCATATAAGATATGTCTAACTGTGTCCTGTAATACAAATTTACTTTCAAGCTGTTAAGGTTAGGCCAATATTGTTCATATAAAAATATAGAGTTAAAGTATAAATAGTAAAGATAGAAAGCAGAGGCTACACAAAAAACACTTGTAGATAAGATTATAAGGCTTGTAGAGAGTCAAACTGTAGGGGTGTGTGTACAATAAGCTTTTTAGTTTACTTTAACACAGTTACCTATGGAGGGGAAACGACAAGTAAAAAGCAAGAGTACACATAAGTACGAAAAGATCTGAATTAAATGAAAATTATTGTAATTTAAAAAAATATAAAAATTTACTTTACTTGCCTTCATAAGTCATCAGAGTCATTGATCTTAATCGCCATTGAGTTTTTGGCTCCTCAGGATAGGTTAAACAAATTAAATTTTCTGGACAAAAACTGCATTTACTTATGTAATTTTATTATGTGTAGGAGTACAGGGCTAAGTAAAAGTATAGCTTTGACAACACTTTGGGACAGTATAACTATGAATACCTTATTTAATTTTTCTCTTGAAAGAATTCTTTTTCTGAGTAAAATGTCAAAAATATTTGCATGAACTCAAAAAATTTAGAGTAGTTTTTTTGAAAATAAAAAAAACCATTATAAATGTAAAGATATCACTCAATGCACAGAAAACATTTCAGAGAAATATTCCAGGATTAAACTGTTTTGCTAGTTACAACATTGGCAGCCAAAACATATAGCAATGAGTGGCACCATTACATCAAATCATATTTTAAGTATCGCATTAGTGTTCCCATTAGCATTCTCATTAGTGTTAACCAAATTGGAACTAGGACCTTATTTTTTTTATCATGATTAAGGATCCTATTATCAAACTGGAATTATAAGGGTAGAGTCTGTTATTAATAAATAAACATTACATACATGCCTAGTATACTATAATTATACATAACTATAGCCATATTGTGAACTCACACACACGCGCGCGCACGCACAATTCAATCAGTAGGCCTATATTATGAGTTCCGCATTTACGCAAACGCACTGCTTCCTTATCGCCTTATTAGTTTTATTATCACTTCCAAGAAACTTAAATATCTCTACCTTCACGTGCTTTTAATCTGATGACTGTGCGCGAATAGATTCTGATGATATAGGCCTATATATCTTACATCTACTAGTGACTTGGTAGAGTAATACTTTTCTTTGTATCTCCGTTTGGATCTCTTAATGTTATATACGATTATCTGATACTGAATAAAATTTCTAAATCTAACCTATAATTTAGACTCACATAAAATTATGGCAACAATTTTAAAAGAGTTTGTTTTTGTTTTATTTTTGCTATATTACAAGTAAATGACATTTTTTGAAACAAGGCTGTCATTAGTTACATTTTCACTACTATACCAACAAAATATTAAGTATTAAAAAGTATTTTTAAAGTCTGAACTATTTTGAATTTTGGTATAATGCTAAAAAATAACTTAAAAGATGAGAAATAATTTAATTTAACCATATACCTTAAATTTTATTTTGCCACTATTTACGAATTTTCGATAAGTTTTTTAAATGTCTCTTTTTAGTTCTTTTCTCTTTGTAAAAATTTGATATTAGTTACTTATTATAAGTGATGCCGACTGTGCCAACATGACGTGATCTGAACCCTAGCACACGAATCTAGTCTCAGTTTTCTGTTAACTAGTGTTTCTCATTTTCTGTTAATTAGTAGGATAAACTCTCGAATGAATTGTTTGATTTTAATTAAATTTTGCACATACCTTTCATTTTGTATTAACTGAGATGGGTTCACAAAACGGTGATATTGCTTTAACAGTTTCGAAATGGCGGCAGATTTATTCAAAATAATATTACTTTAACAAAATGTTACTTTACCAAATAACCGCTCCTGAAATATAAGTATAATAAAATTTTGAAGTAAATTTAGTCTTTTTTCTTGTATTAACCTAAGGATCAATTTTCGGAAGTTTTTCAGGGTTTCCATGAAACACCCTATATCCCGACCCATATACACGTACGCACGCACGCACGCGCGCACGCGCGCGCGCGTGCGCGCGCACACACACACACACACACACACACACACACACACACACACACACACACACACACACACACACACACACACACCTCCACCTTCCACATTTTTATACGTTGTTTTAAGCCCTCCGAAATTTGTAAGAACTCCAGTCACATACAATCTATTACATGTTGGGTATGACACCAAATGTGTGCTAGAAGTCACAGCTATCAAAAAAATATCAACCGATGCAGGAATTTAATAGAAAAAACAGTTTAAATTTAAAGAGATCTTTCAATCTGATTGGTTTAACACTACCTAAGCTTTACCATTATTGGTTAAGCAAATTTAGGTACTACGGAATGGAGTTGATATAAAAACGGACAGTTGGTTCCGCAAGAGAAAGTCCTTACAGTTTTCGAACAGTTAACCTACGTCGCTTCACCACCACAAACTTCATTATTTTATAAGTTTAATATCAGAAAGGTCACAGGCAGATAACAGAGCAAGTTTGTTTTTTATATTTAAAGTATTAAATTGAGTCAATCTAATAATTGTTACTAAAGGGTCTGTTGTCATCGTCATTTTTTTATATTAATTAATGATACAGAACCGAGAGTTCTTTTTAAATGTTTACAATTTACACATTTAAATTGTTCGTCGAAATAAGGTGGTACTACGGTACAAAAGTTGCTGGTGTAAATTTAAATAAAATTTTATTAATTCAATTATTTAATTCGGTAAGAATACTGGATAAGTGGAGTGTAATCATCGTAAAGTGTAACAATTTATGAATTTATCGTCGAAACATGACCGATTTCCAACTTCGCTCTAAACTTGTGGACATCTGGACCAACATCTCTACCATCCATCTTACAGTACTCTTCATCATTAAAAACTCTCTATAACAATTGTGGTAATTTACTTGTAATCTTTTTTTCTGTAAGAAGTTAAATCGAACAATACTGATAACCTGCTTAGTTTCCATTTGCAGTGTCAAAGAACCACCCTGAGATAATTTATCAATTAATTATTTTTGCATTGTAATAACAGTTCCCCGTAGGGGGTGTAGACTAGCTGCACCTATTGAGAGGATTTAGACGTGCCTCGCGGTACCTGAATCTACACTTATGATTTTAACAATTTACACACTTACACTTACATCTAGGGAGACGATAATAGACTCAATGTGCTTTTCAACTTAAAATAAAAATAATAATAATAACACTTAGCACTACCAAACGGTAGTTAGGCCAGCAGTCCTCTACGCGGTGGAAACACTTAAACTGCATACAGCTCAAGACGTAGAGAAAATAGGAAAGATGGAGAGAATGATTTTACGGAAAATATTGGGTCCAAAGAGTAACACAGGGTTAGAATATAAACAGAGGTCAAATGGAGAGCTTTATTCCAAAACAGAAAAAATAACAGACGTATTCAGGAAAAGAAGATTTCAATTCTACGGACACATATACAAAATGGAGAACACCCGACTAACTAAACAGATCTTCACAATATTAAACAAGCACAGGAACAAGATAACCTGGTTCACAGAGACAGACAAGGACCTGGCAAACAACGCAATAGACTCAGAAATTATAGGAGACAGAGCAATATTCAGAAGTACAATACGGCAACTTGAGTTGCGGGAGAATAAAAGACCCACGTGCAGGAGAGGAAGAGAGTAGACGCAAGAGGACAGAGAAAACCACTCAAGGAAAATGAAGGAAGCATGGGCTAAGAAGTTGATTAAGGTTCCCTCTAAATGGGCTATTCGAAAAAAAACACTTATTTTAATTTGAACCAATTCGTAATTAAAGGAATTGTTTTTAGTGGACTGAATACTTTGTTAATTAAACCTTAAAGTATTCCATACTTGTTATTAAAGTTTAACAATTTCTATTGCCCAATTAACTGTTATTATTATATTTTAGTACCCAAAGTGGTAGCTATTAATTTTTTATATTTTCACATCCAACGTGGTGTATTAAATTTTTTATATTTGTGTACAAATTATTTTATTATTTATATACATCCCTTTTTTTATACTCATCCCAATTAATTAATTTTATACGCCTAGCCGTGTACTCATTCTGTACTGTTTATTCTAATTTTTCCAGAAGTTTTTGCATATTTTCACAAAATTATAATATTTTTTATGAATAAACCATTCATTTCAACTAAAGATGAAAAAAATTAATTAAACGTAGTGTAATATAAGGTAAATTTTCTACTTTGACACTCCCGAGAGTTACCAATAATTATAAAAATTTTTTTGGGTATGCGATTTTTAGATAACTCATAAGTTTATTGATTGATTGTGTAATTACTTGTAACTTAAAATAATAATAAAGCGTTAATGACGTGCTAAGGTTGCATGTTTTGATCAACTACTTTTATCAGACAACCAGACAATCGTTTCTCATGAAGGAAATTATGAAAAAAATAATAACCAACATTAACACTTTCACTACATTTACTCAAATTACTTTTAATTAAATCTGGTTTGTAAACATAGCGGATATAATCCGTACTGGGACGTATATTGTGACTTCCAAATCAGATAGTGCCTTATGTTCTAATAACTCACAAAAAAAAACTCCTGCCTCACTTTTCATAGAGGATTATCCCCCTTCCCACAAATAAATAAGTGGGAGATAAATACTACAATAGCCTTCCACACTAAAAAAAAAAACGTGAACGTTTAATACACTGAATTACCGTATATTTTCTACATTTTTACTTTTGTACTTTTTTAAATCACGAGTTTTGTGACTATTTAAACTGATATTTAAACATTTCTGTAGTTACTATTACCTAAAACAAATGACATATATGAGAACATTTGTTTCACACACGGAAAAACTCTGTACTGTTGGTGTCTTTGCATACAAGTTCATCTATATTAATTGAGAATGTATCACAACAAATCTTTGGCTGTAGTATAGGGCTCGAATCATATTTTCATTAAGCTTGTATTCTAGATTTAAAGGAATGCAGTACATCATTCTTTCTAATATTATATTTTTAAATAAATTTTTGTACCATAAATATATTTATGGTATTTACATTTGGCTGTAGTATAGAGCTCGAATCATATATTCATTAAGCTTGTATTCTAGATTTAAAGGAATGCAGTACATCATTCTTTCTAATATTATATTTTTAAATAAATTTTTGAATTACATTTCATACTGTTATAATTTCATTTGTGACAGTGTGACTATTTCAAAAATCGATGACAAAGAATACCAATAACTCAATTTCTTTACAAGCCCAGTAGATACGCTACAACAGTACTAATACTGTCTACATTATAATTTGTCTAAACAAAACGTACCAGCCGCATGCCCCCATATTTGTGTTTATGTACACGCTCAACATATTTGGAAATGTAAAAATTTATCCTTCACTATCACAAATTTGTTTATGTCTAAAGGCCCATTCCACTTACAACTTTGTAAATTGACATGTTCGTACAGACAAGAAATATCGAGACTATCAAGACTTTTCACGCCATAAAGTTATAGATTTACTTCCTAAAAGCTGTTTGTGCCAGGCAGTGTATCCACCGCTAGTACATTCTTATACCAACTAATACTCTGGTACGTTTAGGAGAAACTATATTCCAGAAAAGATAAAAATTACGAATGCATATTAACAAATCAACAATGAGTTACTCACAAAATCATTCCTTTCCCAGTTTAATTTATCATATAGGCCTAATCTACTATTAATTATGTGATACGTGATCCAAGTATAAATAAATAGTCCTGCAACTAAAACAATGCTGATTCGGCTGTGTCTTCCATTCCCAGTACGAAGTCACGCACATGCAAGAGCGGACGTGAAATACAAACACAACATTACAAAACACTTTTGTTTAGTTTTAGACTTTCTACTTAAATTTAATATTTAAGCCCGTTTTTAATTTTAATTTATTAAAATTGTTGTCTTTTTTTCTTTACATAATTTAATAGATTTCATAATCATTTATAAAATTAAAATTCATGAGTTCAGTAATTCAAATTAAGATCATTTTAATTACATATGTTTTGTTGTTCTATTAATTGCTTAGTAATCAAAAGTGGTTTATGAAATTTATGAAGTTTATATTAGCAAAAAAAACCAATGGAAGTTTTACTTTCACTGGACGTTTGACTGAAATGGAACCCCAGAAAATTAGGATGTTTTTTAATAGCTGTTTATTTTTACTTAATGCCAAATACATTATTTTGAACTTTATTATTAATTGTCATTCCACGTACTCTAAAAAAATCTTGTATATTTTCAGAGGGAAACTTAGTACAAATTTCCCCACGTAGACACTGGTGCCAGGTCCGGCGGCCCTAGAAGATTTACCGTCCTGGGCAACTTTTCCACTGCCGCCTCTCAATCCCCCCCCCCATTACGACATCGCGTACTAACTTCAACAGGTTTATTTTGTTGAAAAAATTTGTAAAGGTTAAAATTTCGCAGTATTAATTCAGTATTAATCAACTAAAGTTAGGCCAAGCTTCCTTAATAAATTTTATAAGAAATAATCTCATAGGTAAAACAACATTTCAATCATGGAATCAGATATTTGGTATGGTTTAATAAACAACATATTAGAAACACATGTATGAAATAAAAATAGTAAAAATTCATACTAAAAATGTGATAGGCTCTCCTATGTGTAAGCTGATTTCGAAAGGTAAAATCATAACTTACAAGAAAATATTATAACTGAATACAAATGGAACATAATAAGATATGCAGTAAAGAAATTATTGCCATGTAGTATATAAAAATCACAAGAATTCACAAAAATAGTCTCAGATCTAGTAAATACAGGAATCACCTTATACTCTAACCCAGCTTAGTTACTAGCAAACTATACTAGCTTCTAACGAGCAGAACTAATGGTATCATTTACAGTCCAATAACTCCAAAACATCCAATGAAGTAAAACTTTTTATATGAAAATTTCAAGCAATTACCAACAAAACAAAAGAGAGATGGAGCTCGGAGCATACATACTCTTGTATCACACGAATTGTACATCACACACGAATTGGATGATGAGACCAACTAGATGTGTATAACTGTTTAAAAACCTACAATGGCACAGTCTGTTAAGTACACTTTTTTCCCACAGTATTAAGTCTGATTAGCCAATTTGGGTTCCAGAAGAAAAATATATTTCATTAGTTTTGTACTAAGTTGGGTGCCCTGATCATAATTTCAATGTTACTTTATACTGAACTCCAGAGGTTCAGCTCGGAGTGAATTTGGAGCTCAGAGCATTGGTGTGTAACCAGATGCTGGGACTCACACAGTATGTCATGCGCGTGCTCCCCCCCACACACGCACATCATCCATAAAGAAAAGAACGTTTGCTATGTACAGGCTCCCCACTACTGTGACTGTGAGTGTATGTGTGCCTATTAGCTTTCCTTCCTGCCAAGTTTTTTTGTGTAGTTACATCTATCTTCCTGGAAATTTTTTAAAAATGACAGCGACAATAGAAAACCCTGCTAAGTGCGAAGTCTGTAGTGACATTTGATTTCTGAATGCATAAAATGTTTGGCCAATTGAGATTTTTAGACAGATCAATCAAGCAGATTTATAATGAGGGTACAATGAGTGAATCTTTAGTGAGAGTGCTGCATTAGATCAGGGAAGGAAGAACCAAAATCGGTTGTTCCTCAAGATTTTGACTGCAGTTCATAAGACAAAATGGATGGGGGCAGCCCTTCAATTTCTTACCTGATATCACAAAGATGGTGACGAATTTTTAATAGTAGGTGAGACTTGTGCTTTGAACAAGTCAATGGAGCGGCATCACTAACTTTCCTTCAAAACCAAAAGTGTGTGCGTGTGTGTGTGTGTGTGTGTGTGTGTGTGTGTGTGTGTGTGTGTGTGTGTGTGTGCGCGCGTGTGTGTGCGTGTGCGAGCGTGTGTGTGTGTGTGTGTGTGTGTTGTAATTGGTGACTTCTTTACTGTACCTAACACTAATCCTGTTGTCATTAATGTAATAAAATTAATAAAAAATAATTTGTTAACAAAATTTTATCTAAGGAGCTAGTTATATAGTGATATAGTATGCCTATGTAGTGTGCGTAAGAAGTGTAATTATATTGTTAGTAAACAAATTTTTTTAAAAAATCATCATTAGCATAAATATAGAAACCCGAACAAAATTTCATAATACTATTTTATTTAGAAAAAATAACTTTCAAAGGGAAAAAGATATTTTTAAGGTTTTTATGGGAAACCCATACAATATTTCGTAATACCAGTTTATTTAGAAAAATAACTTTCACAGGCTAATAGATATTTTAGAAGGCTTTCTCATGGTCACACTGTTGTAGCAAACAATTTTGTTAAAGCGTTTTTTTTTTAATATTTGTCTAACCTAACCTGAGAGGATAGTTTCCACAACAAATAATAATAAATACAATCCTGTAGTACTGACAGGATGGTTTTTCTACAGTACCATTGCACAAATATACAATACACAATACGATAAAGACATTGTACTAGGCAAACGTATAAATTTTCAAATCTTACCATACATTTGCAATAAATTTATTCATATCTTGCCATACTTTACATTACACAGTACTTCAATTTTAAAACTTTTCACAAATTGATACAGAAATTGGCTCTGACTATATAATTATAGCAGACACCTAATTATCCACAGGTGGTTAATTCATATTATGGATTAACTGCAGCGAAACAAGAAAATTACATTATTTTAATAAATAATATTTTTGGACAAAATTTGATAAACACAGTATTTATTTTGTGCACATTACAGTCAATTCATATAAGTATTTTATGTAGGCATACCATGTACTTGGCAATACTACAGTACAGTATTACAGTGCTACAGTAGTACAGTATTAATACAGATGGTATACAGTATGGTAAAGATGATTAAGCGAAGACAGGCAGGGCAAGCAGGGAAAATCCATGCATTTCCAAAAATGATATGCCACTTCTCACGATGCTTGCAAATGTTGCATAATTCAATATCCATTGTTTATGATAATGGCAGACCAATGTTTAGTACTTGACTGACTACAATGGTGGCCAGAGAAGGACATGTGCTCAGCTAAATGCTACTTATTGTGGTGAGCAGAGGAAACTGCCTCTGAAGGGGCAGAAGGGCGAGGAGATGAAAACATGGGGTGTTGCCAGTATGATGAAAATTGCTATACTAGTTGTACTAATAATATACTCTTCGTTCAATAATAAATATTCCCATGATCATTTCATGCACAGCCTGCGACTACCAACTGATAGTTCATTCATGTTAGGATATTATAATTTACTGATTTATTGCATGTTTCTTATAGGTTTACTTTTAAGGCAATGACTATAACAGCTAAAGTTTTTCCACCGGTTGCATATCAACAATAATAATTATCATTTAACTGATTAACAATAATTTAAGGCTTAAGTACAATAGGCCTAGACATTAAGGATAGTTTATTTAGAAGTAAACAATGTTCTGTAATTAGTATGAAGTAAGCAGACCGGTTTTAAGACCAAAAAGTGAATAAATACACAAAACTTAAAACATACAAAACTATTAAAAAATAATTAAATATTGGGACAAGTATGAAATGGGCATAATTATGTAAAACAAATCTGGTCAAATCCTTGGTCAGTATTTTCTCTCACCATTTTGACTTTGGTGACTCCTCTTTACACTCGTAACACATATCTTAAGCCAGCTGTGGTATAATCTAAGCATATGTTGTAAACTAACAGTAGCACATATAAAAACTAATAGTATTTGTTGCATATATTTAGTATAGTTATTTTCCTTTTTAAAATGCTATTTGCCTTTACACAACTGTTGTACTTACACAACCAGTATTTCATAATATGTTTATATTACATTGTATTTATAACCTATGCATTTTAAGTATTGTTATAAAAAGATAAATTTGTCCCTAAATGTGGTTTATTTTTTAAATCAGTAGCATAATTTATGTTTTCATAATATGATTAATACTGTAGTGATTTCATATTATTAAAACCATGATGGTTGATGTTAATTTTTTTTTTTTTTTTTTTGTGTTTAACGTCCGACTATTGTGCACACTTGGGCTAATGCAGACGGTGGGATGATTTATAGCGTATGAAAATGCCAAGCCCTTGCCGGGAATCGAACCCGGATCCTCGGGGTGAAAGCCTAGTACGCTATCCACTAGACCACCGAGGCGGCGATGTTAACTAAAAAAACTGCTTATGTACTTTAATACAGCATTGGTGTTACTCAACAGATAACATTAGCTAAATTATCAGAATTATTTAATATGTAACTGACACAAGTTTGTATGTTGATCACACTCTATTGCACCTGGAATGTACAATGGTGGTTTCAACCCCATAGCAAAGTAACTTTGACATCTTTTGCAGAGGGTTATCATGAAGAAAATCATTAGGCAAACTTGTTAAACTTTTTAATATTATTACAGTGTTTATCCAATATTTTACACATAAGTAAATTTATAAATTTGTCTTTACGGATTTAAATCACGATAAAATCAAAATCAAATAACAATATTATTAAACTTCAGACATATTTGGAATAGGTTATTGAGTTTTTCCTTCGAGAAACATTTAGTACTTTTTATAAATGTATGAAAAGAAACAGCTTCCATCATTTCTTTAGGAATTGGATTTTGTATAGTCAATGACTCAAAACTCCATTGTCATCTCCCCATTTTTACACTTTTCAAATCTATAATAAAATTTTTAAAAAAGTAGGCAGTCGTGGGATTGCCCGACAGAAGTGACTACTTTTGGCATGCCTGACTGTATACTTCTTTCACTATTATGATTTAATTAACTGTTACCCGTTGGCGGCTTCACCCGCAATTGTAATGTAGGTAATACAATTTATAGTCGATTTTCAAAATCATGAGTACGTTCATTTCATTTTAATATATTTTTAAATACAATAATATATGATTTTATGGTTTTTTGCCAAGACAGATTTTTGCTACTTGACACTAGACTAGGCTATAACTGACCATGGGAGAAGCACGGAGTCCCAAATGTATTCCTGCTACTCTTAATATCTGACCCTGTGACTTATTAATTGTCATTTTAAATGCCAACTTCAATAGAAACTGCAATATTTTAATTTGGAAAGGCAGGTTGTTTGGAATTATAAGATTGTTTCAATTAAAATCATTGAAAATGTAAGCTTATAAACAATAATTTTATAATAAATAATAACAGAGATTCAGATTTTTAAAACGGAAATACATCTATGTCCATCTCAGGAACATAAACCATGTCCATTTTAAATTTCACCTCAATCGGTCCAGTAGTTAATGTGTGATTGAATAACAAACAAAAACACACACATAAACTTTCAAAATTAAAATATTATATTAAGAAGTATTAAGTATTATTAAAACGTCAGTGTTGTAGCCTACAGTTAACACATATCACAAAACTGAATACTAAATAATTCAGTTGCACTGGGTAAGTAGTATCACTATATTTAAATATTTATTATTCACAACTACCAATATATAATAATGTATAAAACGTCACTGTTAAACAGTTAACACTTGTCATAAAACTGTTGCTATTGAATTTAAATATTTATTATTCACACCTACTAATATATAATAACGTATAAAAGTCATTGTTAAACAGTTAACACTTGTCATAAAACTAAGTACTAAATAAAGTTAGACTGGGTAAGTAGTATAATGGCGTTTAAAATAATTTAAATATTTATTATTCACACCTACCAATATATAATAAACGTATAAAACGTCACTGTTGTTACACAGTTAACACTTGACACAAAACTAAATAATTATGTTGGACTGCATAATATAATGGTGTGAACATACAAGTTTTCACTTCAAAAATACATTTTTTTAAAAATATTTTTTCCTGTGCAAAACATACATCCATACCCCGTCATAAGAAGTAGTATATAAGTATATGCTATATATATATATATATATATATATATATATATATATATATATATATATATATATATATAAGAGCGTGATGCATGACGGCAAACTGAATTTTTTTCCGTGCAAAACATACATCCATACCCCGCCATAAGAAGTAGTCACTTCTCAAAAATATTAAATATTCCCACTTATTCAGTTTTCGTAGTGTCCATTGTCTGATGTGGCAATTCTTGGAAGTCAAGTGCGACTACTTAAAGGGAAGTGTGTCAGTTAACATTTGTGGGATGAGTAATAATGTGTGGCATTATTAATGCCACTTAATATTGGGCATATAATAAAAGTTACAGCTTGAAATAAACAGCAAATATCAACTTCAAGCCATTTATCTGTTGGCAGCAATCTCGTCAGCTCGCCATAGTATGATACTGTATTTTAAAGTGTTAAAAAAAGTAAATACAAATGACAGATTATTTTGGAAAAGCTTATTGTTATGTATAAGATATGAAAAAACTATTGCTTTGTAATTACACAACTGCAATATTTTATCATATTTTTAATGACTATCTCAT
This sequence comes from Callitettix versicolor, assembly GCA_022606455.1. Lineage (NCBI taxonomy): Eukaryota > Metazoa > Arthropoda > Insecta > Hemiptera > Cercopidae > Callitettix > Callitettix versicolor. The sequence goes on from CM040182.1 coordinate 37,684,975, forward strand.
GCTTGACTTTTTCATATAGTTTTGTTTCTAATAATTTCTAATAATTTATTCTAAATGTAAAATAAATTTTGAATTTTTATAATTTATGGAATTGTTAATAATTAGGCCTACTTCACATTATTTTTTATATATTTTCAGAAGCCCGCTATGCCGGTCACAAGCCCGGGGCCTGTTACCAAGTAACAGGAAGTGGTGAGTGATAGAGGAGTAACACCTCTCTAAAAAACCTTGGTCCATCTGGCTCCGGATGGTAGTACCTTGTAAGGGCCCCTTGCCTAGGGTTACAGGTGTGAGCCGGTCAACGGTATTGCAATGATCAAAACAACTACGGATGTACTTACCCCAGGTGGCAGCCCAGCTGTGCTGGAAAATCCACCCTCGACAGAGGCAGGCCCCACGGATTCTGGGGGGGGCCAAACATTGCTTATGGATGACCCTTTTAAGAGAAGTTCAAGAATGATAAGATCCCCTAGTGATAAAGTTAGTACAAACACAGGGGACAAAAATACTAGTTTGTTAAGAGAAAATCATGAACTTCGATACAGGATTCAAGAACTAGAGAACATGGTATTAGATCTAAGACAAGAAATGAAGGATTTAAAAGCTAAAAATAGTCTTCTTAAAGAGATTCAGATAAGTGGTTCAAATAAGGAAAATAGTGATGAAAAACTAGAACACTCTGTATACCATACAGACGAAGAGGATCTGGCTCAAGAAACAGAATGGATTATCAAGAAAAAGACCTAACAAAAAAGAAAGCTGTATTCTCTCCAGAAATACAAGAGCAAACGTGTGAAGAGAAGATGAGTCCTTCCCGCCAAAGTAAGGAAGACATGATAAAACATTCAAAGGATGTAAGAGCTAAAATGAAATTACAAAACCTCCGCCTATAAATATAGTTGGGGTAGCCAGTTACTCGAATTTGCAAACAATACTGCAAGTTGCTTCAGATAAAGACTATAAATTAACTGCTCTAAACAATAATGTTTGGAAAGTAAACATGCCAGACTCTGACAGCTACAGAGCTGTTACACAAAAATTGAAGAGCGACAACATACAGTGGTACTCGTTCAAGATAAGAATGAAAGGCCAATTAAAGTAATGGCTAGAGGCTTACATCCATCGTGTGCTAAAGATGATATTATTGACAACTTGAAACAACAAGGTTTCAAGATTCTCGATGCAGTCAATATCTTGAAAAAGAAAAAGTGAAAACGAGAATGGTGAGATAATAACACAAAGGAGAGGTCTACCTTTGTTTATGTTAACTTTGACAACAAAGAGATTGTTGATAACATTTATAATATTAAATCAATTCTTAACATTGTGGTAAAAATTGAGCCCCTTAGAAGGAATCTCACTCTAATACCTCAGTGTAAGCGATGTCAAGGGTATAATCATACTCAAGGGTACTGCCAGAGAGACCCAAGGTGCGTTAAATGTGCTGGGAAACATCTAACTGCGGTGTGCACAGTGAGTAAAATAATCCTCCAAAGTGCGTTAACTGTCACGGTAAACATCCAGCAAATTATCGGGGCTGTGAGGTTGCCAAAGAATTGCAGAAGCGCAGAAATGGTGTATTAAGAATTAAAAATCATATTCAAAGGAATATAAATAGTAGGCCTACTATACAACAGGAATCCAACAGAACATCTAACAGTACGAGTAACGACACTAGTATGGCACCGACAACATATGCGAAAGCCTTAGGTAGAAGTTTTTCCGAACAGCAACAATAGAAAAGAATCTGGAAATCATATTAGAAAAACTAGATGAACAAAGACACACAAATAAGTTAATATTTGAAAGAATAAGCAAGGTAGAAAGCAATATGAATAAAAATAAGAAAAAAATGAAAACATGAACCATACTTTGCGAATAGCCACTTGGAATGCTAATGGACTTTCTCAGCTAGCCATGGAGTTGGAATTGTTCCTCATTAATGAGAAAATTGATATCTGCTTGGTGTCAGAAACACACTTCACTAATCAATCCTATTTTAAAATCAGAGACTTTTGCCTTTATCATGTGGATCATCCTTCAAACAAAGCCAGAGGAGGCTCTGCTGTCCTTATCAAAAACAACATTAAACACTATGAAAGTTTTGAAATAAAGCTAGAAACAATGCAAATTACAACAGTTGCAGTGAAATTCAAAACAAATACTTTAATATATCATCTATATATTGTCCACCTAGACATAATCTAAGAAGGAGGACTATTTAAAGCTTTTAATACACTAGGACATAATTTTATAATAGGAGGTGACTTCAATGCAAAGAACACTTATTGGGGTCACGATTGACTACTGCAAAGGTAAAGCATTATACGAATTGGGGAGAGAAATTAAATGCGATTTCTACTCCACCGGCAAACCAACTTACTGGCCATCGGATTCTAGAAAGATCCCTGATCTTCTTGATTTTTTCATCGCTAAAGGCGTGTCGGATGGGTATGTGTGTGTTGGTGAAAGTTATGAGTTGGCTTCTGACCATTCTCCAGTTATTATGACAATAAGTGGGAATATAATACAAAAAGATGAACTTCCTAAGTTAACAAATCTTAAAACTAATTGGGATGATTTTAGAAAGGAGTTGAGTTGTAGAATAGAACTGCAAACATCTCTTAAGACTCCTGATCAATTGGAAGACGAAGTAGAGGCTTACATCCATAATATCCAAAAATCAGCTTGGAATAGTACACCTTGGTTATCCAAACCTAAGAGTAATATCACATACCCGATAGAAGTACGGGATTTGATTCAGAAGAAAAGGAAAATCCGTAAAAAGTGGCAGAAAACTCGAGTGCCTCAATATAAATCTGAGTTAAATGAACTGAACAATAAACTTAAGAGATTATTGAAACAAATTAAAAGCGAATCCATTTCTAGATATCTTGAAGGGCTATCGTCAGATAAGGATAGTGACTACAAAATATGGCAAGCCACTAAAAGCATCAAGAGACCTAGAAACCATATTCCACCAATTAGGAAGGTTGACAATACTTGGGCAAGAAGTAATAAGGAAAAAGCTGATTTGTTTGCTGCTCACCTAGAGAACACATTCAAACCATTTGAGGCGCAAGCAGCAGGTGAAACATTAATACCAATAGAAAAGAACGACCTAGTGGATATTGGTAAAGTAACATACAACGAGCTTGTAAAGGTAATAACAGGTTTAAAAGCTAATAAAGCTCCTGGTTATGAATTAATAACTGGAAAAATTGTTAAGGAATTACCAGAAAAGGCTGTTCGAAAATTATTACATTTGATAAACGCCTCTTTTAGGCTAAGATATGTTCCAAGACAGTGGAAAATAGCAGAGGTTATAATGATACCTAAGCCAGGAAAAGATCACAGGAGAAAGCATCTTACCGTCCCATCTCTCTTTGCCAATTATCTCAAAAGTCTTTGAAAAACTCTTGGTAAAACGCCTCAAACCTATTATTGAAGAGAGGAACCTAATACCACATCATCAGTTTGGGTTTAGAAGTCAACATTCGACGATTGACCAAATACATCGGATTACCAATGTTGTTGAAAGAGTACTTGAAGAGCGTAAAATCTGCTCATCGCTGTTTCTGGATATGGCACAGGCTTTTGACAAAGTCTGGCATGAAGGCTTATTATATAAGTTACAAAGAGATCTTCCAAACCAATTTTATGAATTACTGAAGTCATACATGTCAGAAAGATGCTTTAGGGTCAAATGTGATGGTGAATATTCTAGAATAAAGGATATAGCTGCAGGAGTTCCTCAAGGAAGCGTATTAGGACCTATTTTGTTTCTGTTATATACAAGAGACATACCTCAAGATTCCGATACAGTAATTGCTACTTTTGCAGATGATACTGCAATTTTGGCCGTTAGGGGATAATGTAGAGGAAGCAAAACTGAAAATTCAAAAATCTATTGATAAAGTCAGTATCTGGATAAGGAAATGGAGATTAAAATTAAATGAATCTAAATCAAACTACATAAACTTTACCAATAGAAAGATAAACCCAACCAATATTGAACTAAATGGTCACTCATTAGCTCCTGTTAATACAGCAAAATACCTTGGGATGACGCTTGACTTAAAACTTCATTGGAAAGAGCATGTCAAGAAGAAAATAAGGGGATTAAATATTAAATTCAAGAAAATGAATTGGCTGCTTGGTAGGAGATCTACACTAGACCTACACAATAAACTTTTAATTTATAAGCAATTACTCAAACCTGTTTGGACTTATGGAATACAGCTGTGGGGGTGTACGAAGAAAACAAATGCTAAAGCCGTTCAAGTATTCCAGAACAAGGTTCTGCGTAGTATTGTTAATGCACCATGGTTCGTGCGTAATGATGACCTGCATCGTGACCTCAGGATGAACACGGTTTCAGAAGAAATAATGAAATACGCAATCATGCATAAAAACAGACTACAAAAACATGTCAATCCTGAAGTGTTGTGCTTGTTGAATAACACAGATGATGTTCGCCGTCTTAATAGAACAAAGCCCTTGGATATTAGTGAATGATAATAAATAAAACAAGAGTAACACATGAACATTGTGTTTAAAATTTATGGGACTCCATTACTGAATGGTGATCCAAACAAAGTGACATCGTAATATCAAATGTAAATTACTTGTTAAGTGTAAATTCTTAGTTGTAATTGTTATATAATAAAAAAAAAAAAAAAAAAAAAAAAAAAAAAAAAAAAAAAAAAATATATATTTTCAGATCATTCACAGACTGCATTATTTATAGTGCTTGCACCTTCCAAGCCTACAGATAATCAGGGTCTCCTGAACCATAATATGACTATTAAAAGGTTAACTTCATAAATAAGCCTTATGTCTACCATTTTTTCTAATAATTTTTTTTCTACTTTGGTAGTTAACTTGCCATATTAGATATTTATAACATTTAAAGCTTATAAAATTGAAGATTTTTATTAAACATTTTTTTCTTTTTTTATACACATTACCAGTGGAAAATAAAATTCTTACAATATGTTATGATCGTATGCAGTTTTTAACGAAACTATATTATGACATTATTGCTATTTATATTGCATGGAGCATGCTAGATATACTATGCCAATGTGACCCACCAAGGTAGTATTCATCTGGCTGTGTAATATCTGCTGTATCAGTCCTCACAAAGTCATAACTCTCATACAATACTATTTTCATACAAAACCATATTAGGTTCTTCAGGTAATTTTTTGAAAAAAAAAAGTTTATATTGTTCTAATTATTAATTACATGCATTTAATTGTTTTCATGATGAAAAACATGTTAACAACTACTGTCACACAGCAGTAATTTTTTTTTTTTTTTTTTTTTTTTTTTTTTGATTATGTGGGTCACTTATACTAGGTACTTTCATACAGAACCATGATAGTTGGGTTCTTACAGTAATTTAAAAAAAGTTTCTATTGTTCTTGTTATTTAAACACATTTTCATTTTCACGATGAAAAACATGTTAGCTACTTTCACGCAGTAGTACACTAACTTATATGTTACGGCGATGATAACCTGAACGGTTTTTCGCCGGGAAAAAAAAAAAAAAAACTTATATGTTATGCGAAAACTTTTATTTTTTTTTCTAACTTACTGCGGTTTACATATGTTTAGGCCTATATTTCATTACTATTGGGCATGTAACTGTAGCAAAGTTTTTTTGTGTAAAAATTACAAAAATGGCCAAGAGTATTGAAAAGTCATATTCACCCCACATTACTTATTTCTTTACATCAGATTTTTGTTTGTTTTTGCATATTTTTTTAGCCAATTTTTTTTTATTTAACATCTAATCTTAATGCCAATTAAGACTAATGAAGACAGACAACTGATGTAACAAACAGAAAAAGCTATTTGTAATTAGAATTGAACCCATTTATAGGTCCGAGATCCGCTGTACTACAGACTACAACCTCTCCTGTAACTTAGCAAGAAAATGAATTCAAGCCAATGAGTTATACTTGCACTGGAATTTTTTTAATATTGGAACTACAAATAGTGAGCCCAATTAATTACTTTAGGCTAGTAAACAAAGAAGAACTAAACTTTTCAACAAAGAATATCTCTTTGAAACAGATTATTTAGCATATTTCAACTGTACATTATACAAAAAAACAAAATTTTAATATATCTATCTTACATTAATTTTATAGGGAAATAGGTGGTATTTTTTTGCTCCTATTGCAAATAAGCTATTGTGAGACACTGCTTATTTTATAAACATACATTTTTATCAATGTTGGCAATTTTTGTACCAAAATACTTTATTATTATATGACCAATATTAATAATCAAAATGTAAAAGCGTAGAAACACGGGAAGTTAGAAAAAATGAAAATACAATTGACATACATAACATAAAAATGATTAGCAAGTAGGAAATATGTTTTTCATCATGAAAATCGGCGATGATAACCTTAATGGTTTTTTGCCAGAAAAAAAATCATCATGAAAACAATTTGTTTAAAAAAAAAAAATTAATACAGTTTGTACGTAAAAACCTAACTGGTATAGTTGTGCACTGACATGTTGTGTATGTACAATATATACTAGTATTGTATGATAAAAATGTATGTAACAATTTTCTTGTTTAACGTCCAATTTTTAAGTCAGATAAACTAATGAGGACGAGGGATCAGCGTTAACAGTAAGGAAAAGCAACGGGAGTGACTGCAGGTTGAACTAATAACTTTTGAGTGCACAGTTCAGAGACGCAGTAGACTAACAGGTGCTTTACCACATCGACCACTGAGCCCCTAATGTAATGTGCATAAGCAGTACCTCGATGGATGACAAAGTACTATATTTAGCAAGCTCCATGCAATATAAACAGCAATGGTTACAAAATAGTAACATTAAAAAAGGCTTCAAATTGTAACTTAACACAATTCATTTAATTTTCTGTTTGCGAATACTTTTTTTGTATTTCTGAATTTTAAGGACTTTTGTAAAAAAATCATTATTTTAACGATTTTTTTGCATGTAATCTGTGTTATATCATTTTCTTGAGAGGATATTAAGGTGTATAAGATGACATTTATTATGATAAATGTAAAATAAATTAGATTTTTTGCTATTTATTACTAACCTGTATTTCTAACCAATGTTCTGATGTTTACATGAATGTACTTCATTGTTTACTTTACATGGATTTGCTTATATGTTTACTTTGTACGATAAATTTGCTACACTAGATTTGCCACTAGATTAAAATGCACTTTATAATAAATCATTTATTATCAAGCTAGTTTTTGTTCTTAAAACATTGTTTAAAAAAATGCTGCTGTTAATTGTGAACTTTGCTATTTGCCTCTTTTTATTGTTGAAGTTGGAATTACGGTATTGGTGTTGATTTTTTTATAAATCACAGCTACTTTAAAGAATTCTATTCTTCCTCAAAGTTATTTCGCTTTCTGATAGTGGCTTCACCCATCTTATAGTTAACCATTCGGTTACTTTCATTGATTTTATGACTGCCGCCCACACAACAAAGATTAAAAAGATGTTTGCATGAAGTTCAAAACATGATCCCACAATCTGGCATTAAAGAAAAAAATACATTGTGGGATATTGCTAAATTTCAATTTATATACAAATATGGCAATTGAAAGTAAAGGATTCACCTTTTTTACAAAGCTGCTGCAGCTTTATATCCACCTAATTGACACTACTTATGAAAGTCAGTACTTTTTTTGGAATACTACTTATACATGTAAGATCTGAGTGAAACACCAAACAGCCAAGTCTAGTAGGGTTACGAAGTTCTGTTTTAAAAAACAAAAAAATAAATATACCCTCTTATTATAACACGGATTATTAATAACACGCATTTTATTACACAAGGAACAGCCGAATCAAGTTAGGTTATGTAGTTCTTTTATTTACGAGGGTTGTCTGTAAAGTAAGGTTCCCAAGGCATTAAAGTCGCAACGAACGCTGTTACGTAGGATCCGGTGACCTTGGCTTGCAGCTTGGTTCCCTCTCTCCCAATCTCCACTCCGTGAACTGTCTGCGACGCTCAGTTTTGGCTTGGCAGCCGTTAGTAATGTAGTTACCACTTATGTCTTCCGCCAGGTGCGAATTACGCTATGATTCTTCTTTTGTGTTCAAAAAAACACTACGTCGGTGGACATTCATTCCCACTGTGTGAAGTCTATGGAGAAAAACGTGAGCAACAATATGTGCGCAAATGATGCAGAGAATTCAAAGACGGACGTACAGATGTTCATGATGAACATCGTTCCGGACGTCCATCTGTTTCGGACGAAATGATTGCAAAAGTGGAAGAAGCAAGGGTGACCGTTTGGGAGCACTCCGAAATGAGTCAAAAAGACTTACACTGATAAAGTTTTGACAGATCATTTAGGGTATAGCAAAATTTGTGTGCAAAGTGCCAAGACAGCTTACAGCAGACCACGAACAGCAACGGATGATGTGGCCCATGAATTTCTTCAGGCCTACAACAAAACCAATGGCGACCAATTCTTGGACTCTATTGTCACTGGGGACAAGATCTTGGAAAACTACACAACACCAGAAAAGAAAGAACAATCATGTCAGTGGAAACATACAGAGTCGCCGAAGCTGCGGAAGTTCAAACAAACACTGTCTGCCGGCAATGTCATGGCGAGCGTGTTTTGGGGGCAGGAAGTGGTTATTATTGTGCGAATTCATGGATACCGGCACAACAATCAATGCTGATTGCTACTGTGAAATGTTAAATAATCTTCGCCGTGCGATTCAAAAGAAGAGGAGAAGCATGCTCACAAAGGGAGTTTGTTTCCATCAATACAAAACTCGTCCAAACACCCCTCATGTAAGAACCGATCTCATCAGCCAATTTAGATGGGATACTGTCACACATCCGTCCTACAGCCCAGACTTGACCCCAAGTGACTACCATCTCTTCCTTAATTTGAAGAAACACTTAGGTGGGACATATTTCAGTATAGGAGAGGAGCTGAAAGAAGAAGTTTTAAACTACCTTCACGGTGCAGCGAGAGAGTTTTTCGACTCCAACATACAAAAGATGGTTCACCGTATGCAAAAATGTATTGATCCTAACGCGACTATGTCGAAAAATAGCATTAAGTGTAAGCTTTCCAAAAATGTATTATTCAATGCGAATAAACATGTTTTTCAATGTGAAAAATTATTGGGAACGTTATTTTACAGCAAACCTCAAAAAAAAAAAAAAAAAAAATATATTCCTTTCATTATTAATAACAGAATTATTTATTAAGAACACACATGAAACTTTAACGTTTTGACTATAGAAATACGTTTCTCACTTTCAAATTAGTCATTTTGAGGTTACTTTTATTCATATGTTTGTCACTTTTATTTTCACTTTTTTGTAATTTCCCATTGTTTTCACACTTTTATATTTTGAATTATTAATATTGGGCATAATGTGAAGCATTTCAATGCAAAAATTACCAAAACTTACAAAAGTCCCTAAAGTTCAATTTTACCTATCTTTTAATTCAATAATAATGTATAGACTACAATAAAAAAATTTGTAAAAATCATAACTTTACTAACAGTACCAAAAATTCACAAATATCCTTACTTTCATAATTCCCCGCAGGGGGTGCAGACTACCTGCACCTAATGAGAGGATTTAGATGTCCCTCGTGGTACCCAAGTGTAACACACACTTACACTTACAATACTACACCTACGACTTTAACAGTTTACACTCACACTTACATTTATAGAGACGATAATAGACTCATTGTGCTTTTTGCCTTAAAATAGCAAAAAAGAACTACAAAAAATTTAAGAATTTTTTTGTTCTGTTACCAATTTGATGTCTATCATGCAATTTTTAATGGAATTGGTATTTATATACCTTTGGCATTTTTCCAACATGATTTTTATATATATATATATTTTTTTTTTTTTTAATTAGCCTATGTACATTATTACTGAATTAAATTATATTCACCTGCAGAAGATTAAATTTATTATGATAAGTTATGATCTTAAGCCATTTTAAAATAAACTATATTGTAATATCATTACTGTTTACTTTGCATAGAGCATGCTAGATTTACAATGACAGATTAATATGCCAACAATACCGACCAAGGTACTGTTCATGCGTGTTATCACATATGTTGATTTTGTAAATAGTGCATACACAAATATGATCAAAAGGTGCCAGGCATGAAGTTCAACACATGATCCCATGATATGGCATTTATTTATTAACAACACATATGAAATTTATCATTTTGACTACTATAAGCATGTTTCTCACTTCCCATGGTGATCATTTAGAGGTTATATTTCACACTTTTATTTTCATTTTTTTGTAACTGTCTACTGTTTCCGCACTTTTCCGAATATTAATATTGGGTATATTTTGAAGCTTGCAGTGCAAAAATTATGAAAATTGTCAAAAGCCCTGCATTTTTACCTGAAATCATTTTGTGACCACATTCCTATTATTCTACAGTGAATGTGAGTGTGCATGATTTTCTATGTTAAGATCACTAAGATTAATCAGCGATAGATTATGTATTTAATCTGCATTATCACACTGTCAGTACATTTGCTAGTTCTCATATTAATAACTTGATACCATTAAATTTAAGCATGGCAGCTGCTACTTTTTATCTCAGTGATTTACCACTCTTAGTAAATTTCAAGCAATTGTTTTGATTTTGATGTAATTTATTAATTTGTATAGGCCTACTTTTGTTATTAGGAATTAAATAAAGTGTTTTCACGAGAAATAACCTAAGGAAACTTTCACATTAGTTATGGCATGAAATAAACCTTTTGGCGAAAAAATAAAATCCCTAATGAATATTTATCAAATAGGACAAATTTCAACACAACTTTAAACAAGATATTCAAATAATCTAATTGAATTTTATTTCTTTAAGAAATATACACCTGCATAACAACACAAAAATAAAATATGACTCAATACTTTACTATAATGTTAGGAAATCTAAGAATATTTGAAGTTAATATGTTTACTAACCTTTGCCAACTTGTCTATGGGGGACAGTTGTGTTGGAACTTTATCTTGTAAATCTATTCCTGAATTATTTCGTGAAATTCCAGATTTTGGAGACCCCTCGTGGCTATGGTTATTGCCCATTTTTAATAAAAAATCTCAGTAATGGGTGAAGGCATCTATTGAATTCAAGACATTACAAAGAACATCACTTTAGTTACCCTCACCCTTCTTCCGTAACCGATATTAAACAACTACTAAAACCAAATACTGACCAGTGACCACAGAACACAGAATAAGTGCAGACTAGAATAAATATTGAACGACTGGTGGTAGAGAACTCTCGATAGCACTATCGAAAATGACGGTCTAGATCGATATTTTTCACTATCGTAGTTTTAATTAACTAACGCAGTGGTCGGCAAGCCGTGGCTCTTCCACGAAATGTTTAGTGCAGGCACGGAATATTATTTATTAACTTGTCTTGTAAGAGACGAATAAACTTTTGAAACGCAAGCCAACATAAAAGAGGCACATTTTTTTTCAGGCTACATATTTACGCGAACAATAATTTTCAAGCATGAACTTTATCAAGAGTAAATTAAGAAATCGGCTTATCGATAAGAACTTGGAATCATGCCTAAAATTAAAAACAACATACAAACCTGATACGCTTACTTTGCAAGGAAATACAAGGCCATTATTCACATTAGTGGAGTATTTGTAGTTTTTTTAAGGACACCTTTAATATTATGTAACTTTATATTTTAAATAAATATTATCTTTATATAAGTATGACACCAAGTTTTATTTAATGTACCGTTAGTTAAACTAAGACATATTTAGCAAAGACAAGCTCGAGAGTGTACTTTTAATTCTAAATATTTCCATAAAAATGTCTCTACTAAAGCAAAGCTTAAGTTTTAAAAAAATGGCTCTTTGAATAACCTTCAAATTTGTATTGGTTATATTTGGCTCTTTTAGATGACGTGTTTGCCGAACACTGAACTAACATGTCAACACTGATTGCACTTTATAACACGAAACACTACAATTAAATAAGCTCCAAACCTCCTTTTTGCTCCTCCGATTTTTTTTTTGTGACTGTGTTTTAGTGTTAGAATATACTCGTAAAAGTAATTGTAATCTGCATACCTTGCAACGTTTTAGACACAAGAATGATAAAACTTGTGATTGTGAAAAGAGAATTGAGTACGCGATCTTTGTATATTTACGCCAATTCCAATACGATTAAAGTTAATGTAGTCGATTAAAAACATTTATTAGTCCTTCTCACATTGCTGTTTATTGAGTAGAAATACTTGATCTTGACTTTATTAATTTAAACAAAATTGTTCTATTTGAATTTTACACAACAAAATCGATTTTTTATTGACCGAGCGAAGTGAGGTCTCTGTTACAACTGTCTACCTATGTATAAGACTTTTTTTCCCATTTACTTCCGTACCAAGAAGGTGGTCTCTGATTTAACCTTAGACGGGTAGCATTAAAAAAACTTACGGTGTGAGTAGCAACACGTAAATTTGACGTACAATTCAGAAACATATAATCCTTTCCTAGTTCTGCTGTACAATGATATATTTTGTTTTTTTATATTATTTTTATTTATTTCAGTTAAATTCAACAATTTTTAAAAAAGCTAATCACTAATTTTAAAAAAATCAAAAACAATTTACTTATAAAAACAAAAGTATTATACATAAAGGAAAAAGAACATAGTTTTTATAATTTCATGATTAAAGTTTTATTAATATATTTTTCAGTATTAAAATGCCTGTGCTAGTTTTAGTGTAACATATTTAAAAAATATGGTTAAAATAATGTAATAGCTCTAAATGACTAACTAAAATCTACTTATTTATTTTTGAACTAAAATTAACTAAAACTTCTTAACATTAAACAAAAGATATAAAAGAAAGAAGAGTTAAGTTTTTGTATGCATTTTTTTAAACTGCATTTGGGGCAAACATTTCTTTGATGTTTGCCATAAACAGTTTTGCCGCCATTGCAGTGAATTTTTGTCACTTTTTTCCTGACATCCCAAAAAGCACAATATTTCCTTGCGCCTCTCTAGTCGGGCATTGGAACAACTTGTTTTCTTCAGCTGAAGTCTCATACGACCTTCTCTATTGTCGTTCTTAGGACACGGCTTATATTTTTTCATTGTGTCATATTTCTTGCCAAAATTTTGATAGGCGTTTGAGAAGATCTAGGCAAAAATCTTACCTTGATAAGGGCTTAGAGTTCATTTCATTTATTCTAGAAATGTTGTGCAGATAAGTAACATTTAAGTTCACTAGCGAAATATTCCTGGTCATATAGAAAAGGCATAATAGCCAGCGTTTGGTTTTTCGGTCACCAATCTATAATTTTTTCAAACAAAATCATGTAAAACACACATAAACGTTTCAAAAAAAAAAAAAAAAAAAAAAAAAAAAAAAAAATGTATCGCTGTTATAGAAAGGAAAGTGATTACCTATAACAATTCCATTAACAAAAATTTAAAAAAACCAATCCTTTAAAACACAAACATTTCACAAATAAATATATAATGCTATTATAGGTAGTGACACGTAAAATGAATATATGATAAAATATGCTTAGAAATTAGCGACACGTCAACCAGACGTCTGACTGCTAGGAAAAAATTAATTACACAAAAACTAATAGGAAAGATATCTACAATGAAGTTAGTCTAGCTATTCAGCAACTAACTGCCTGAGGCACTGATAAGAGGGCGAGGGGTTTGAATGAAGTGGATTAAAAAGGCTTGTAGGTATTATATTATACACATCAATATTACGTATGCTACCTTTCTAGGGTTAACAATGACAAGTGTAGGTACTGACTATTTTCTGTTATACTGGCTCACGGCAAGATCTATCATCAATCTTTATGGAGAAAGAGCACATAGTTTCCAATAAATTTGGTTCAGGAATATTTTTCATAAATATTATGGTTACTGGAATTTGCGGAAAAGGTTACAAGCACTGTTTTGGAGCAGGGTTGAAGATAATTAATGAAGATTATATTGCAAGATTTACTATTTTTTTAACTACTATTAAATATGATAAGATTCTCATTTAATATTTTGAAGAAAATATTAATAAAAATATTTAATATTAAACACCTTTACGTTCATTAAAATTTATTTTAAAAATTCATTTAAATTCAAGTTGAATGGGATTCAGAACTGAGAATGTATCATATTCACAGTTGTAGTTTTTTCACCTTTACTCAATTTTTTAGATTCAGAATCAACTGACTTGCTTCTTCTTTTTCGTTTACCTGATCACTAGATTAAATCAACACAAGCCAAAAATGTTCCAATGCCAGTCAGCAAGAGAAAGACCAGCACTGTCAAAATCAATTTTGAAATAAAGCAGTAGAGAATGATGGAGAAGATCAAGACGAACTGGTAATGTCATTATTGTTTTCTGTAATTTTCAGCTAGTACCTAGGTGAAAATGACAACATAAAGATTCAAGATGTTTTGCTATTTTAGTGTTGTCTGCTTGAAAGGGAGTGAACAAGCAGAATTTTTTGAGTTCTTTAATAAAACTACCAGGATCAGCATTTAAAGCAAGTTCTTGTTCTGTGAATGGAGCCAGATGTTCTAAACGGTCTTGTAACATTGTTAACCAGTTTAAATTTTGCAATAATAAGTGTAAAAAAGATTCTCTTGCGAGTGCAACTTTTAGCTGGAAATGTAGTACATTTCGCAACAAAAAGTCAACTTTTTTTGTGCCTGGAAAGCCATTCCAAAAGTAAGTAATAGAAAAAGTAATCTAGATCAGACAAATGTAAGTGTTGACGTATCCATCATTATTTTGTAACAGTTGAAAGTATATGTACTGGTTAGTGCTTAAACTAGGTAGTCAATATTAATATTCCAAATACATTGTAATTTATTTACAATGTAACTAAATTAAGTAAGTTATTATTTATATTCCTTATTTTATTAATTCAAAGATTTATGCTTGTTAAATTTTGTATTTTTTTTTGTTCAGACAGACTACTGTGAAAACATCTAAAAGTGTATCCCTGTTGTTTTGATTAGACTATTACTTTATTAATTTTTTCTAATAATAAAATTTATTTTGAAGTCATTTTTAGTAAATTAAATTTTTTTGCCGATATTTAATTATTATGTTAGGTATGTTAGCTCATATATATATATATATATATATATATATATATATATATATATATATAATTTGCATAATAATAAATTGTTCGCACTTATTTTACTAATTTTATAATATACCTCTATTTTCATTTTAAAATTTTGTAATAAGTATTTTCATAAGAAATTTACTAGCATAATAAAAAGCACTGAGCAGTAAGCACAATGTCTTATTAGTAGATTGTTCTCTAAACTGTGATTAAATTAACTGTATTAAATGCTACTGTTCACTGTTCATTTACTGAACTGCTCAGAGCATTCACTGCTAACAGGAAAATGCTCTTAAGCCAACCACTATTATTGAGGCAATTACACACACCAAGGATTAACTTACGTATGGGCCGGTGTGTCCAAGATGATTGAAGCACTGGCACAGTTTGCTGCTTGCACATTTCAAGGTCATAGGTTTGAGACTAGAATTACTCCTGTAAGTTTTTTCCTTGTCATTAACACCAATCTCATGTTTTCGTTAGTCTCAATGGCATAAAGTACGGACATTAAGGGAAAATTGGAACACTTACACACCTAAGGGTTTTAAGACGAAAAAATGAAAAAGGTTATGGGCAACTTTTTTCTCCAACTTAAACAATGTTTGTAAAAACAAAAAATGTCATCTTATTAAACTCTCTTATCTTATCTTTTAAAACTCTCTTAAAAAATTAAACATTGCTGAACCATCAGTTTTGAACGGCCAAAGTTAATCAGAAAAACAAGCACTTTCAGGACAAGTTAATCTAAAAGAATATCAAAATGTTTTTGTGTAAAAAAAGGAATTATCCAAGTAGATATGGCCAACTCTACTTTTTAACCTGGTGCTGGAAAAGGCTGTTTGAAACCACTAAACCTAGAGAAACAATTATGAACAGGCTGATGCAATATAATGTAAATACACATATTTTCCTGGTATGGTGAAACATATAAACATTGCAGGATGCTTTCATTGCACTTAGAAGAATATCTCAGAGCATTGGGTTTCAAAGCAAATTAGGATAGAAGTAATATATGGTAATGAAAAGGAACCAACGAACAAAAATGACTACCGAAATTATTGAAGTAGTAATAGCCTGGTCTATATACCAACATGTAAAAAATTGGTATAACAGATACCAATATATATGTATCACCATATGGAAATGGTGGTTTTGAATTGTTTGTTATTTTATTGTCTCTCTCTCTCTCCCTCACACACACACACACACACACACACACATATATATATATATATATATATATATATACAGTAGTAGTAGTAGTAGTAGGTAATTACATGACAATAATCCACATACTTTGGAAACATGACCTTGATCTTACTGCTAGAAGACATATACAGAAGACAAATACTGAACATTTTAAACACAGCAGTTTGGGATAGAAAATGGTGTATAAGGATAAATGAGTAGGTGTATGGTATATTGACTATATTGAGATCAGATGTAGTCACAGTTATAGGTAAGACTCTTATGCTACATGCAGTAAATTTAGTGAGGAAGAGTGAGGAATGAAGGCGTATTCCAGTCAAGATTGGAAGGAAGATGACTTAAGTGAAGATCCATAAAAAAGTGAACAGGTAGCCTAAAGGATTTCATGAATCAAGATTACATTAACGAAAAACCTGTAAATAGTGTTATTAGAGTTAGATTCTCTCTTTCAGTTTTAAAATTGAAAGATTGTTCTAATGCTGAGAACAAGGATTATTACTTTTATATTATTATTGTAATAACAGAAATCAGATGTTAAATAATTGTTAATGTAGGTGTTTCACTAACATGATGAAGAGAATTTCATAAAAGTAAATTATTTATACTGTATATTTAATGAGGTGTAACATTAAAAATATACTAAACACTAGAAAAGTAGGTTTTTTAAATAATTAAGAATATTTATGAATTAAGTTCATTAACTTAATATACAAATGTATAAATAAATAAACGAATCAAAGCACTTGGAAAATTCTACGACAGCAAAATGCAACACTCAGTCCACTAGAGACCCTATTATACAACAGCAGACAGAGATATGAATATAAAGTATT
Source organism: Callitettix versicolor (assembly GCA_022606455.1). NCBI lineage: Eukaryota > Metazoa > Arthropoda > Insecta > Hemiptera > Cercopidae > Callitettix > Callitettix versicolor. The sequence goes on from CM040182.1 coordinate 37,702,196, forward strand.
AGCAAATTGGCACCACACAAGCAACTTGTCATTTTTATTGTCAATGTGTGGAATGATTAGCTGATAATAGCAGCAAAAAATGCTGTAAATATTATTAGTGAGAAGCAACATTACTAATATTTTCAATTTAATTGGCATATCAATACATCAGCATGAAACCATCAATGTCAAAACATCAACATTTTTACTCTAAATATTGATATTTGGTTTCAGATCAAGCCATCCTTAGCTGAAGGCCAGAACACTAGGTAGACTGTAGCCATAGGCATGGGCACAATTTTCTTGTATGGGTGCTGAGGCCGAAAGTAATGTTCCCCTCATGCTATTTATGATTAATTTTAAACCTTAAAATTAGCCTACTTCAGAATAGAGTAAAGTAGTTTTGTATTAATACATATATATATTAATACACCTTAAGTATATACAAGGTGTCAAATCAACAACGTCGTGGATCGCACAAGTCAGAATAGACCTACATGACGCAGGAATAGACTCAACAGATGTTGAAGATAGACACACATACAGGAGAAAGATCCTCGGTTGGAAGGTCCCAGAGAATGAAATCCCAAAGAGAGCAGGGGTAAAATGGACGGAGGAGGATCCATGGGGACAGGATGAGGGAGGTGTGGAGGATTAGAAGGAACAAGACATGAGTTGGAGTGCTTTGCGTGATCCAACAGGGTCTATGCGCAGATAATAATAATAATATATATATTGAATAAAGTATTTACTGTATTTATAAAAATATTAAGGGTTTAAGCAATTTATTAATATAGAGAACAAACATGACAAAATAAAGATTCAAGATGTTTTGCTATTTTAGTGTTGTCTGCTTTGAAAGGGAGTGAACAAGCAGAATTTTTTGAGTTATTTAATAAAACTACCAGGATCAGCACTTAAAAAGTTCTTGTTCTGTGAATGGAGCCAGATGTTCTAAACGGTCTTGTAACATTGTTAACCAGTTTAAATTTTGCAATAATAAGCGTAAAAAAGATTCTCTTGCGAGTGCAACTTTTAGCTGGAAATGTAGTACATTTTGCAACAAAAAGTAAACTTTTTTTGTGCCTGGAAAGCCATTCCAAACCAATCAAGAGCACTTGAAGGGGATATTTTTCACTTTGTTTTTAAAACTTTTTGTGTGTCTAGCTCTGAAGGTTCTAGACTAAATTGCATGTAGACACTTGAAATCATCTGGATGCAGCAGATAATCACCTAGTGTCATAACTTTGTCTGTAGCATAAATTAATTGGCTGTTATGTTTCTTGGTTAAACCAATCATTTAATGATTGGGGTTCCCAGTACAAATAGCCTTAATTCTTCCTTTATCATCGTCAACCGTGAACAAAGTACTAAGGTTACTACTAACCCTTTAACACAAATCTTACGTTTTTTTGGTGTAGGAATCTCAATACCAAATAGATCACTTTTTTTGTTGCATACATATTACCAAATACTGTTTTTTTTATTCTTAAATTTTTTATAGTGAGCATCAATCTTGAAACATCTTCATAGCTTGGCAAAAATTGATATCAAGAGACTAAAGAGCTTTGCTTATTTTTAAAATGACTTGGAAAACAGAGTGCATAATTTCTAAGTATATGATAAAATCAAAAGCCTTAATTTCCGAAAAAATTTCTTTTTCTTTAGCTCTGGCTTTGACATCTACATCTTCAACGGATTTCTCAACAGCCTCAAGCTGTAACAGACATTGCCTTAGAATAACAAGCCCAACATGCCTCAGACAATTCTTATGTTTACAAATCTTATGTTTACAAAAAACGTATAATTTTTAATTTTATGTTGTCTGATTTTACGATCACATCAAAAACAGCATGTTATTTGGGCTGCCTTTGATATAATTATAAATTAATTACACTATTCCAAAAAGTCACATATTTTCAGGTTTTCCTTATGGTTTGTGTAGGCACCTATTAGGGAAAGATTAGTGCATAGGGCCTAACAATATATGTATAAAATGGAGTCTTTAATTTCCTTGCACCTTGAATGAACATCTGTTAAGTCACCTGATGTGGTTAAAGCTCTATCAAAGCACACAGCTTTGACATCTTTCCATAAAACACAGTTTCATCATCAGCCAGCTTCAATTGTTTCAAGAAAACAAATATTTCAAGTGGCAGTACTGCATTTCTATGAATGTACGGAAACACGATCACAATTTGTTCTTGGTGACTTACATTAGACGTCTCTTCTGAAGTACAGAAATGAGTTGCCCTTTAACTTGATCCTAAATTGTCCATGTTTCTAACAGCTTGTAAAATAGTGTTTTTAATGTAATTACTAAAATATGTGCAGTTTCTTGGGGCATTTTCTGAATATGCACTGAATTCAGTCATATTTTTTAATGAATGTTTTAGGGTCATATTTTTCTAACCCATTATTCATATTAAATCCCATGCATAAATAAATATTAAAAGCCGTTTGGATATTACTTCATCAATTGTAAGAATCATATACGATTCTAACAGTAAGGCAGGACAATTAAACTTTTACTAAGCAGAAGAATCAACTAGCACAATAGCATTATCTTCATTACTTTTTCAAATTATAAATAGTTCAATAAATAGGCAATTTCAGCACCTGTCTGAAAATGTATGTGGGTGCCATAACACTCATGCCTACAGCTGTAGCATGTTGGTTTAAATGCCTTATACTATATATAAAGATCTTAAGATATTTCCAGTATTACAATTACAAATATCAAAAACCACTTTTTGATATTTATTCTACAAAAAGTTGACTGGTCATTAAACAAACACTTTCTATAAGTAGATTAAGTTTACAATTGTTTCTATCACTGACACAAATATTTATTTTAATCAGACTATTTTACAATAAGAGTAGAAAATACATATAATGTACAAACATGTTAACAGTAAAATATACTGTACGAATACATGTAATATAATCCAAACTGAATTGTAAACTAAAATAATTTTTGTTTTTGAATAAGGTTTATAAAAATAGTAACAGTTTTAATCCACTTGTAAAACGAGTTAATCCATATCATACCTGAGTCAGTTTGCTACAACTCAGAACTGTACAGAGCTTCAAATCTAATTACTAAAAGTTAATTTCCAGACTTCACATACCTCAGTCAGTTTGCTACAACTCTGACCTGTACAGAGGTTCAAGTCTAACTACTATGAATTCATTTATTATTTTATAAACTTCATTGTTTGACTTTCACATAGTTTTACAACCTCAAATTTGCAAATATTTTAATTTATTGGTCCCATTATTTTAATAGAAAATTACTATTTAAATTTTTTTTTCAAAATTAAAATGGTTTTGTGTTGAAAAATAGCTATGTAGATAGATCCCTTCTTGTCCAGTTATATTCAAAATTCTAAATATATCAGCTTCAGTCGCTACTGCACACAAAAAAAAGATCAAATAGTGGTGATTCCTTTACTACTCATCTGACTTACCACAATATAAATAGTATCATCTAACAATCAGATTTTTCGCTATCTTCCCTATGCTATTGCTACATTAGACTATATATGAAGAAATTTACGTATTTAATTTTCAGCCTAATATATTGGTTAGTGCTAGACCAATATACTATATTTCTGCTTGATTCTGCAAGTAGTTTTTTTTTTCAAATACATGAATTAAATAGTATTTTTACTTTATGAGCTTGCTTGTGTAGCCTCATATTTAATCAATCATAAAACATAATTGTAAAAACAATTTCATTTGTACTTGCTGAAAACTAATGTTTTATTATGTCATTTTAAGACCTATCTCATCTAATTCAAAATAGCTGTAATAAAAGTGAAACATATAAGAAATGAATTTTAACATAGGTAAGTTGCATGTCATATAACAGAGGAAATAAGAACTACCAGAAGAAAAAATCTGTTAACTGTTTACCTTATATTTTATTAAGAAGTTATTGAGTTATTCAAAATGTTTTATTTTAAAACTTCCTCTACTTTTTTAGAGGATATTTTTAAAATGACTTTTATGCTGCATTTATTTTTTAGTGAAATTTAGAAGATATGAAAAAGCTTACAGTAAGCTATTACAGGTACAGCTTGATTAGAGGGAGAGGATCATGAAACCGGACATTGGAGCATTAGAAATTTGTTTTTGACTAGAGGGAGAGATCATGAAACTGGACATTGATTGGAGCATTAGAAATAATTTACTGACTAGAGGGAGATCATGAAACTGGATATTGGAGCATTAGAAATATGTTACTGACTAGAGGGAGATCATGAAACTGGATATTGGAGCATTAGAAATATGTTACTGACTAGAGGGAGATCATGAAACTGGATATTGGAGCATTAGAAATATGTTACTGACTAGAGGGAGATCATGAAACTGGACATTGATTGGAGCATTAGAAATAATTTACTGACTAGAGGGAGATCATGAAACTGGATATTGGAGCATTAGAAATATGTTACTGACTAGAGGGAGATCATGAAACTGGATATTGGAGCATTAGAAATATGTTACTGACTAGAGGGAGATCATGAAACTGGATATTGGAGCATTAGAAATATGTTACTGACTAGAGGGAGATCATGAAACTGGACATTAGAGCATTAGAAATATTTTATTGACTAGACTTTCATGGGTTAGGGAGAGGATCATGAAACTGGATATTGGAGCATTAGAGATGTATTACTGACTACAGGGAGAGGATCATGAAACCGGTCATTGGAGCATTATAGATGTGTTATTTACATTTTCTATATAAATTTGAGGTAAACAATTTGATTAACAAAGTTCCAGTTTGATATCTTTCACAGTTACAGATTTTTTAATTTTTTCTGGAAAAAACTGATTTAAAAAAAAAGATACAAAAAAGTTTTAAAACAAGCTTTTTTCAGCAATACCAAGCAAGCAGAAGATAATAAGTTTTATTGCTTCACATCAAATAGGAGCATATAAAATTAAAAAATATATTCAATTTTAAGTATATCACTCTTTTCTCAAGTTTAAATATTTTTATTAAGATTATTAGTTTCATACTGCAATGTCAATTTAATTATCTTTAAAAAGTTGAACATATAATATTCTTAGAAAGGGAAAGGTGAATTATGTAGGGATAAGGGGAGGCACCAATGGCAAAAGTACCTACAAGCACCGAGCACATAAAAGCAGCCCTGCTCTTGATTGTTTTATTTTGATACCACTATTTAGATTTCCAATCTCATGAAAAAACTACAACAAAACTTACACATAGTGCAATTCTTATATTTCCGGAAATTTCTTATGATCAAAACACTATTCTATGGTTTTGTTATAGTTTCCCAATTTAATTTTAAAACTGAATAATATTAAAAACAAAAAGAAATGTGCAAATTTAAGTATAGCCATTAAAAGGAAAAAAGGTCTATACAAGTTTATAAAAAAACAGATTTTGACAATATTAAAAAATATTTCTTAATATTTTACACAGTTAAATATATTTTACATACATACAAATATTTTATTTTAAGCTATATAAATATTGTATAACAATAAATATTATGTATCAAAGCTGAAATAAATTTTAAATACTCTAATATGTTTACACATTGTTTATATTACATACATAAGTGAGTAAAATATAAAAAACTAATTCTCAAAATTTATATAAAACAATAAAAAAAACAGTCTTATTATTTAGTGAGAATGCACATAAAATTATAAACAAACATTCTATCTACCTCAATTTTTACATTATATAAAATCTAATTACAAAGGATCATTGTCTCTCAATACCTACAAAATTTGATAATTTGTGTCCTATTATGGCCTAGATGTTCGATCGTGCAAAGGGGTGAAATTTAGTTTACAGTAAATTATAAGTATCTAAAATAAGAAACTTATAATAACTAAGTGTGAATCACTGTTCAAACTCATCACTAAATAGTTTGAAACAAAAGTGAAAAACTATGCTAACTTTCTGAAATAATAAAAATGTAACATTTTAAACAATTCCATATTACTATGTGCAGCCTAAATCTAAAAACGTATGACTTAAATGAATTCATGCATTATGAAAATTAATTACTTTTTTAAAATATTTAAAAAAGAACTATTTTGTATAGTTCAATTACATTCACTATAAAGCAATCAAAAACATATTAAAAACAATAAGAAAAAACAAATTATTAACTTATAGAGGGAAAACATTGAAACAAAGTGGTAACCATTGCGGTACTGGTAATTACAGAGTAATTAATCAGCTAAAAACATTAAAATAACAATAAATAGATAAATAAAAGATTCTCTTATGTTAAAGTAATTTTTTTTCTGAATTTATAAATTTCCAACAAAAATGGTTAAGGGCATTTTTTGTAACTTTTTAGGGAATGATATTTATTTATGTAAATGAACTATTCCGAGATTTATAGTAGGCACATTTGGTAGACTTGTTTTGGCCTTTCCTGTATAAAAAGAATATATAAAGAACTAAATTACTAGTATCTCAACAATAGTTATGAAATTTGGGAATTTTTAAAAGTTTTAAAATTTTGTTAATAAATTGACTTGAGTGTATTTACCATAATTATTTAATATAACATACTTATATGAATTTTTCAAATATCATTAATCCCACAAATGTTCACTAAGTGTTGAAATGTTTAGAGTAGGTTGGCCTTAGGCCCAATAACCCAGTTAAAAAATAAAAATTAACTAGAAATAAAAAATAATGTTACAGATATAAATATGGTGATTGTAAATTCAAAATTCAAGAACATACAATATTGCCACCTACATAATGGCACACAATAATATCACTTGCAATATTAGTTAAAGAGTGGTAAATGGTAGAAATCATATCCTCGCCTTCCTTTTACAGCAAGATATATATAAACAACATGATATATACCAGGAATGAAGCAAATAAAACCAGCGATGAAGAACACCAAGCCCTGAAGTCCTGACTTTGGTAAAAATATCACCACAACACCAGTCACCAACAGCCCTGAAATATATGAAACAATAAATATATACAAACATAACTAAACACCAGTCACCAAAAGCGCTGGAAGAACAAAAACACTAATCACCAACAACACTGGAAGATTAAAACAAATAACTAAAACAATAATGACCAACAACCATGGAAGGTTAACATTAAAGTACCAATAACCAACAACCCTAAAAGATAAAAAAATCATAACTGCAACACCAATCACAAGCAGTCCTGGAAGAAATTAAAAAAAAATCTACTTAACAACAAATAACTCAGCAAAACAATAATAAAAATCTAATCAATCATACCAAAAAGAAAAAAAACGTCTTCATTAAACTTTAAAATGTTAAGTAATAGATTTATTAAAAACCACCTTACAGTGAAACATAAAAACTTGCAGTACAAATCAGAACAAAGATTCATGTAGCATTCACTTGACAAAACTAGTACAAAGGAGACATGAACTACAAAAGGTGAAAAAAAGAAATGCAAGGAAGAATTTGTGCTTATGAATCTAAGGGGACATGAGTTCAAAACCAGCTTCTGACTAACGTCTTGTATATTTAATATTTGTTATTGTCATAGATTAATTTATTTTATATGTATTTATGTAAAACACTGCTTATTTAGTTCAATATACAGTGAAAATTTCCAACAATGAATATTGTTTGGACCATATGAAATGTCTATTATTCTGAGAAGTGTCAACTATTGGAAGGAATACAGTTAGGGCCTATTATATGTAGTCTAGCTGTTTAATTAGGCAGGCTGTTAAATAAGCATTTTGTGATCATATTGCAATTAGGTTTTTTGAAAACAGGCCTACAAAAATGAAACTGATTTCATTTTCAGAACCTTAATTTTTAGATAAAACCTTAATGTTTTAAGATATGTGGATTTTGAATTTAATAAAACATCATACAGTATTACTGTAATGAATTAATAAATGTTCTCATTATAATACAGTACAACCTCATAACCGATCTCAGCATAATGGAATGTTTGTCCAATTGTTTGGTAATGTGCACTTGACGACAGTTCCAGGAAAGTAGCCAGTTCCATTCTGATCGCCAAAGAATTTAAGCACTGTAGAGTGTAAAGAAGAATAACTGCAAAAAACTATCTAGAGCGGTCCTGTGCATAAATGATGGCTAACAATGAGACCAAATCGATCTCACAAGATCAATCCCGTGAAAGGCTGAAAAAAGCTTGCTTACCTGTTCCCTCCTGTTGAATTATGCGTTGAATTGCAGTAAATTATGCTATAAATTATACAGTAAATTAAACAACACGGAAAACAAGCCTCATATAATCCTTGAAGCACTTACACTTGTGATAAAACAAGACAAATACATTTTTTTTGACACTGCCACAAAAAATATGCAAGCTTTGTTCACACACTGCTTACTTGCCATTTATATTTGCAACACAGCATCATTTCAGCTCCCCTTCTGCTAAAGGGGAGTTTTTTTCCACTCATCGTTTCCAGGAAGTGGCCTACCACAAACACTGAACCATACAGTTTTGTTTGCTTCCATCAACAATTTAAAAGAAAAAGCTACACTGTCTGGCAAAATGCAGAACAATTTCCTATTATGCTCCACTGTTTGACATTAAGAAGTTTCAATGAGCAGATGGAACTATAATTTAATATCTGTGTCCGTTTTTGAGAATGTCTACTATTTATAAGTTAATCTAAGACAAGAATAGCATCATCAGGGAATACGAGTGTTCATTACGAAGAAGAGTCTGCTATTTTGAATCTAAGCCTAAAATAATTTAACCTCTGTAAGGGAGTACAAAAGTGTTTGTTATGAAGGGCAGTCACTATTTAGAAGTGTCTGTTAAGGAAAGTTTCACTGTAATTAGAAATTCATTGATTCCTTACTGAAATTATGCCTTCTGAGGAGCCAGTTTTAATCAGTGCGGTAATAAGATACTAGAAGTTAAATTATTAATTTTTCTTTGATTGCAAATTATACTACTTATCCAAACCCCTCTGGATTTGTATATATATATATAAATTTAATAATACACATTTAAATTATAATTAACACCATTATAAACTAAATACTCAGCCTAACTAGGTATAGTGCTTAGATCCACCAGGAATATTTGCAACTCTCATTTGTAGCAGACACAGTAAGACTATCCAGCAAAACTGGTGAATTCAACGGGATTGACTTTAACCCTATTATCCAGACTCCCATACCACTGGTCCACTCCTGAAAGTCCCCCAAGGTATGTATTAGTAATTTTTTTACACGTTTCCCATCCCAACATACCTCATAAGGATTGTGTGGTATTTAAATATATGTTAAATACATGTTGCACTTACTTTGCGACAAGATTGCTCTTTAATATTATGTATATAAATAATTTTAATAATACATATCTAAATTGATTAAGACCAATTATTATACTACATACTCAACCCAGCTAGCACGAAATGTTACAACATTTACAATTAAATTTGTCTTGCACATTGTTTCACATGAGATTGTTCTTTAATATATTGTATAAAAATAAGTTCACTACTAAATATTTAAACTATGAACAAACGTTATTGTACTAAGTATCCGGCCCAGCTATCACAATTATTAGAGCATTTACAGTTGAATATATTGTCTAAGATTGATATTTTATTTTTGTAGAAAATAAACTTTTTTTTGTAGATAAATGCCAATTTTCTTTAATACCAGCTGCATATTATTTCAAATTTGCATTACAATCAGTAATATAAGTTGATCAATACCAACCAACAATGAACACTCATTACTTCAACTTTTGAGATCAATAACTTCATGGATCCGATATAAACCAATGTGATTTTATTTATTGGTTTTCATTTATTTATTTATTGAGAAGTTTTCGCTTTCATCAACTGCTCTGTAAATCAAGTCTGTATAATGACTGTTTCTCATACCACATAATCTTTACTAGGAATGTTGGGATAGGAAACGTATTAAGACTCAAGAGCACATTTACGCGCCTCCACACAGTGCAGGGTGGTAACAGATTGAGGTTGGCTTGTAAAAAAGGAGCAGCATCAATATGACTGAAACGTAAGATGTATCCCTATACCAAGGTGGAACAGCATATGTCTAGGGCTGTATGGTTAAGGTGGGAGCTTAGTTTTTAGTATGCAAACTCTGGATACCAGGCAATCTCCAGTTTCAATGTAGCCTTTGCCTATGCACACGGAGTTCTACATGGCTGGACATCTTTTCCCTAGCTAATTGTAAGACCTATATGGGATACAGAAAAAAAAAAATTACTAATACATACCTTGGGGGACTTTCAGGAGTGGACTAGTGGTATGGGAGTCTGGATAATAGGGTTAAAGTCAATCCCGTTGAATTCACCAGTTTTGCTGGACAGTCTTACTGTGTCTGCTACAAATGAGAGTTGCAAATATTCCTGGTGGATCTGTAGAGGTCCTGTGAAATAAAAGTTTGGGAATGGAGGAAACTGGGGGTGCAATCATACCCATGGAATCCGCCAGAAGGGAAATACAGGGGCAATGGGGATGCTGGATCATTCAACCTGCTGTTCAAGTAGTGAAAGTTGGAGTAGAAAATTTCACTCTAACTAGAACAGCTGTCAAACATTTGTCAGAAGCGCAAAGGCGCTGACTGAGGAGAGTTTTCCTCCTCAGGCTGCTGATCAGGGGGCTTCCAATGGCATCTGCAGCCAACAAACCCAAAGGTGATCAGTCTGTGGATGTGATGCAGAGGTAGGTAGGGCAGGAAACCAAGCTGGTTCCTAGCACCCTAAGCGGCTGAGTTATGATGGTAGTAACCCTGAGTCTGAAGCAACGAAAAAACTTCAGACAGGCAACTGAAATGGCAGGAAATCACACTCCAGAAATGGGTGGAGATCCTCTGGGGGCAGTTAAGGTGGTTACTGTACTAACTTCCCAGAGGTAGTTGTCACAAGAACAGGCAGAGTTGATCCAGAAGTTCACTCTGGGTGAGGTACTATCCTTTGAGGATGAGAGCTCAGCTATCAGGTTCCTTATTTCTCTTTATGAGAATGGGGCTTTCCGGATCACTTGTGCAGATGACAAAGCCAAACAGTGGCTTGAAAGTAAGGTTCCCGCCATAACTTTAACAGAGGCCTTGTACTGAAGGTGGAATTTGGCCAGGGTTGTGTTGCAGATGGCGAAGGTGATGGTATGAATACCAAAACCCTGGACAAACTTCTATCAGTCCAATTGCTGAGGATGATGAAAGTCCAAAACACTGGGCTAATGACTCAGCAATGGAGGGTTTTTGATTAAAAGATAACCTTGGGTGACGGGAGGCAGAATAGCAGGACTGGCTGTAAGTAGAAGTTAAGTTGGTATATGACAGATCAGCCACTAGGCCTTACTACATGCCTAGTAATAATCATGTTATTATTATTGCACAGTTGTTAGGAATAATAACGAGATACTTATATTGTCTTCTTTATGTTCCAGGGATTGTATTGTAGTTACTAAAAAGTTACGTGTGGGATCTAGGAGCAGAAGGGTTGTACTGACCTCTGCATACTTCCAACACAAGGAAATGGATAGTGTTCCACCCATGAGATAGAAGGGTGGTGGAGCACTATTGTGATGGAGCAGTGGAACAATATTTACCACCGCTGATATTTACCGCAACTGCTGATAGAGCAGTTGAACTACTCATTGGAGCAGATGTCAACACACATAAAATAGTGTAAGGGACAAATTTTAGCTTCTAAACTTTATATTTTTAATAAAGGTAATTTACTAATCTTAGTGACAAAGGCCAGAAGTGAGGTTTTAGAACTTACTCTAGGGACCAATGGCCTCCATGCTGCATTGAATGCGTGGTGTATGTGTAAAGAGCTGTCTGTTTCGGATCATAGGCTTATCGTCATAGATGTCGGGGTGGTTAATAGATCAGTAGATACTTACCGAAATCGTAGAAATACCAGATGAAGGGCCTATCAAGAAAGACTTCAGGCTGACCTTGGGGATCTTAAGAGGCAGATAGGTAACTTGCTGAAAGATTGGTGGAGATAGTTGAGGACTCTCTTTTCATGAGAACTGCCCTCTTACGAAGAAGGCTGCTGGGGTTAATGTTAAATGGTGGGCTATTAACACTTTCTGAGCAAAGGGACAGGTCAGAAGGCTGTTTAGTGTGGCCAAGAGTTATGGTAAATGGGAGGCCTATAGGCGGGCCCTGACTGAGTATAAGGCATTAAAAAGGGCTAGACAGGCAGTGTAGGACATTCTGTGAGTAAGTTGACCGTACTTGTCAGGGAGCATGACTTAACAAGGCCTTCCCTCAGTGTCTTTATAGACATTAAGGGAGCTTTTAACAATGCCTCCCATGCTTCGATGCTTCATGCCCTGTTGTGGTGTAACATAACAGTTAATACCGTGGCTGCGTGGGGGTGGACAGTTGTAGCCGAAGCTCTAGGAGAAGAGGTGGAGGTGAATATTGTCATGGACTGTTCAACATAGATTACATGTTGAACATTATTAATAAATAAATTATGTTTCATAATGTTAAACTTATTGTATGGATGCTGGAGCAACATTACTGATTGAATGAAACACAAGTTTAGACTCTGAATAAATATGAGTGCATGAAAAACACTACTTTAGATTCTGGAGACTTCTGCATGAGACTCCAGCACTAGTTTGAGTGCAGGAGGTGAGCCATTATTTAGTCATAATGTTAAACACAAATATTATATTTATTAATACTATGACATTATATATAAATTTTGCAACATTTTGTCTTCGAGCAAATCTTTCTGCAGTAACCCTCTTTTAACATCCAAACAGTAAGTTTAAACTTTATGAAAATCCATTTATTCCATCTGTATTATTATTAAGAAAAAATACACAGTGAACACTAATTTAATGTTATATACTTCTAGTGAGTGGATATTTTTTTAGGGACAGAAAATGTTCCATGTATTAACCAAGAACTGACCCTCCAATCTATTCGCTGCATAAATTGACTTTAGTCCACAAAGCTGGAAAAACGTCTACATTTACTGCATAAGTTGACTATAGTCCCAAATTGATGTTACTTCTGCCAAAGTAAGTTTTGCTATCTGTTGAAAGCAAACTTCGGTTTGTCACATGTTTATAGCACATAGAAATCCAGCATTCTAGCAAATATTTCCAAAATTATATTATGGTTTTAATGTTTTCACTGTTTCTAATACTTTATTTTTATTGCATTTATGACAACATTTAAAATGATAGTATCAGATCAATAATTTTTAACATAATTTCAGTTGTAAAGTGATGATTACTGTAGGCTTATACGCTTTATTTGTATTTAACCTCTATTTATTCACAGTACTGACTTCATGTCTTAAAAAAAATATTAATTATTCATAATAACAATATCCTAATTACAAAATATTATTATAGATACAAATATTTACTAAACATTATTCCTACTTCACCATTGCTATTTCAATCATCAATAACAAGAGTATTGCTACTGCATTCTACAATTATTAAAAATGATTTATTTATAAAATGAGTTATTTAAAATGATGATTCTGCAATGGTCTATATCACTGAATAACACAAATAATTAGGAAGAGTATGTATGCTGTAAAAAGATAACATGTTGATTCATATATAAAATTAATGACCTGATATGTATGTTATTATATTACCTATTCCAATGATTAATAGAACAACAGCAGCAATGACCATTTTCCAGTTTTCTCTAATTTTTGGGTGATGCCAGCAAGCTTGAGACTGATCGTAAAAACCATTGTAATAACCTCCGTCATGTATAAGAGAATCACTATCTCGTGACAGGGTCTAAAATAAATAAAACAGATTTTAGCACATACTTATATTATTGTAGAAACATAAATAAATCATTTATATATTTACATATATTCAAACTAATAAGATTTACTATATGTAATTCGATGGAGGAACTTCTGTATGCATAAGTTAGGTTAACAAGTAGGCCCTACACTAAACCCTTGGTTTAACAGACAACAAAAACCAAAATTATTGAGTTATATTTTGTATCCTAATTTTTTAAGAATGTTTTTTGAATAATTCTGATACACACACACACACACACACACAGAGTTGACAGTTTCAGTTCATCGAAGTCTGTATGTGTTGTAATAAAAACCCACCCTTAAGTGTACTATATTGAGCAGGGACATAACTTGGAGGGGTTGCGGGCATATGTCCTGGGTACCGCTTATTTTAGGGCACTACAGTGGCAATTTATTTCTGTACATAAGAATGAAGGGTAAATATAATAAATAAAAGTTATCAAAAGGCAAACACCAGTAATGAAAAAAGTGTGTTTTCAAAAAGTATTGCATAATAGCATTTGATTGAAGTGAGTAAAATATAACCGCCCTACTAAAAATGCAGTAGGGAGGTCAATTAACTGCTTGTATATATTCTGAGTCACGCTGCTGATAAGCCACAGTCTCACCAGTCCCTCCTCACAACACATTACTAGTGCCCTTGGCTGTAAGCTGGCAGCTGAGATAAAACCAAGGACACAGTTGCCCATCTCACAGTTTTGTGTGTGTGTGTGTGTGTGTTGCTACATCAGTCAATATAAGTGCAGTGAACCATGCATATGAGGTACCTAGTATCACTGTCAACTGTCTTTCTCTGGTCTGTGCAATAAGTTAATTTAAATTTGGTTTGTGCTTGACCTTGACAATTCTAGACTAGTAAAGCAAAAGAGAAAAGCTATTTGCCTGAATGGCTTCACATCATGTCACTGTGCAATGTGTTTTGTGTTTGGCATGACCTTTGGGGCAATGTTCTGTTATTAACGTTTAGAGTATATCATAAATATTGTCATTTTGAAGGTACTGTTTTTTGTTTGCCTTTGCTTAATTTAATAACATAAAAATCATGTTGAAAAAATGTCTGTGCAGAGTATCAAAAAAGAGATAAAGAAAGATAAAAAGGAATTCATCATTCTTCATTCTCTGTCATCATGTTTATACACTAAATATAAGAAGAAAAATGATTACACACACACACACAAATATTGTTCTACTTATTACACAATATAAAGTTATTGAAGCAATGTATTATAAACAATATATTTCGAACAATTAACACATAAAATATGAGTAATGATTAAAATTACATTAAAATAAACCAAAACTATAAATACAAATTAATTAATTAAATTAATAAAAACAACAAACAATACTAGTATAAATAAATTAACTTGGTATTACAAAAAAATAGCTAATACAAAATGATATAAATGTTACAAATTTGTTGGGCTGCAGAAATTTTAATTTTTTATAATTTAAACTCGAAATGCTACAACAAGGTCATAAAAATAATTTCATTGTCACAGAAAAAATTTATAATGAAATAGTTGAAAAATTATGTTTTGAATATATTTTTATCATTGTTATTTAGTTTAACATTTGAACAAAGGACAGTAAACAATTTATTTTAATTTCAGTATCTGTTTTTAAATGGAATCACGACTAGTATGAGTACGATTTTTGAGTAATATTCAGTCAGTTGCACTAGTTGCAGTCCAAGAGAAAATTTTAACCTAATGGAGTTTGAGATGGAAATAAGCTATCAAAGCAGGAAGAACCTCAAGTTCTATCAAAGGTTTACCTTTGAAATCAAGCATTTATTTACCACCAATTTGAATGAGGTAATTTTAATACGAAAAGTGTAATAAAGGCTAAAATAAAAGTTTGGTGACAATGTCAGAGGTGTTGTTTGGGAAAGTTTTTGTTTGAAGGGCTTTTGCTGATGGGTCTTAGTTGAAGGGGGAGGCAACAAAGTAAGTTCTTAACCTGGGTGATAACTAGCCTAGTTACATCCCTGATACACACTGAGCCTAGTTACATCAGAGTTCTAAAAAAAAACACCTTTTAACAGTTAATAAAATGGTTTGTTTTGTAAGTAGGATAACTAACAAAACATTACATTTTTGCATAGGCCTTATAACTGACCAAAAACAATACAAAGTATGGTTAAAACATTTAAGGGGGTACTATTAATAATTAGGGCAATTATAAATTCTGCCTTTTGTTAAACCAAGGGTTTCCTATATATCTTCCTATTAAAAAAATAGCATACCTAACTAAATATTGTTTTTCTCGAAATGTAAATTTTCTGTAACCATGGATAAACTACATTAAGGTGTTAAATGTATCAGCTATATTGCCTGTGTAAGAAATAATGGGGGGAATATTGTTTTCCAACATAAAAGATAACATTAGTAATAGTGTGTGCGTATTTCTTTCTGCATATTTTCAATGTATTGAAAATAGACTGGTAGGTTAACAATTTTGATCTGTTTCTTAGTACTGATCAGTAGCCTATTTATCAGAAACTAGTTGGTCCCATATCAGAGATTGAGGTTACGTAAAATGCTTTTTATAATTATTTACTATTTAGCAATCACAAGCAACTTTTTCAGTAAGCTATAGAACTCAATATGTTGTTTATTTTTGTGTGTTGCTAACAACAGATTATTATATTCTTGATTGGTGATATATATATATATATATATGGCCTAGATTAGTTTACAACTAAAATTAACAAATTCATCATTTAAAATTACATAATTATAAATACATAATACACAGTATGTATTGTTTACTGTTTACTTGTCACCAGAAACTTTTTGCCACGAGATACATTTTTCTCCATAGTTTGTTTTCTGGATCTTTAATGGTGATCTCTTGTTAGTAAGCAAAAATGACAAACATATCTCAAAATAGAAAAAAATAGTAGTATCTAAATGTGTAGGCCTAATTAATATGACCACATATTAATTTTTCTCCTAAAACTCTTTATTTGGTATTTCTGCATTTCCATGTCATTTACTAAAGTAACGCTTTGGGTTGAGGGACCTGAGTGATAGTCACTCTGTTCGATGTTTGGTTACTGCTCACGTCTCACGGATATTTATTGTGCTCAAGACTGATGGAATGGTACATATATAAATGATTTGTGTTCCGGTGCAGTGAAGAACTGCATCCTGCACAAGATGGTCATATACTGGACAAGGTCCAAACAGAATCCGTTGGATCTAGGGTAGTAAACAGCAAAAAAATAATCCCTAATCTCAGGGTAGGAGCTACCCATGTCGAAGAGATAAATGGCACTGGTGACGATGTGTCATTAACGTGTGAAGCCCTTTGGGATACCAGGCGCAGAAAATTTAGTCTTATCTGCACATGCAGGGCATTGTTCCGGTGGACCAACTTTTCCCTAGCTATTCACGGAATTTTTGTTATGGAGCAAGAACCTACAATAACAAGAACAAATGAAAGCGAGACTACAGAAGCGTCAGCCGAGGTCAATCCTAAGATCTTAGCTGATGCTTCAAGTTCTCGCACACTGACAGCTAGTGAAACTGGGGTCTCGGAGACCATAGCTTCTACTAATAAGTCGGGCTGTGGAGGGTACTCCTGATCATTCCCAGTAAGAAAGAGGGTGGAAAGCCGGGAGATGGTCAGGGTGCTTCAAATCAACCTACACAACAGTAAGGCTGCTTCGACAGCCTTCTGTCAATATTTCTTAAATAACAGCATTGACATAGTCCTCATCCAGGAGCCATGGATTTACCAAGGTCAGATAGCTGGGCTAGGAGATGCAAGAGGTAATATAATTTAATTCCTTGATTAATGTGAGAACTTGTATCCTAGTGGGTTCAGCAATGTGGTTCAGGTGAGCTGGGATAGAATGGAGGGCCTACTTATGAGCTCTCTGTACATCCCAAATGTCGCTCATACTCTACCACAATCTAGAGAACTTGAGTTTGTCATTAAATATAGTGTAGCTGGTACCTGATACCTTCTGGTAGGCTGTGACGCAACTCAAATCACCAGGTAGGATAGGGAAGCAGGGATACTAACCAAAGAAGTGAGTCGTTACTTTGTTTCCTTATGTGAAATAATTTATATTTATTAAATATGGGAAATAAACCTACTTTTACAACCAGAATAAGAGAGGAAGTTATTCATATAATCTTCTGTTCCGAGAACATGATTCTACAGGTTATGGGGTGGCATGTTTCAGAGGAACCCACACTAACAGATCACAGATATGTTCAATTTCAATTTGATACAGACCTGGCTGTAGAATCCTTTAGTAGTCAATGTAGGACTAACTACACTCAGTATCGTAACAACCTTGCTAGGCGAATGGAGTCGCTGGACAAGGTAAAAACTTTGCAGATCTGGAATTTGTTGCATTACAGATTGGAGATGACATAATGGACTTCTATCAGGAAAACTGCCCAATCACCACTAAGACACTGAAAGGTAGGGAACAATGGTGAAATAAAGATCTTATGCGAATGCAGACTCAACATCTTTTTAATACGGCAAAACGTAGCCGTGAGTGGAGGGCATATCATTTACCTCTAACCGACTACGAGAAAGCTATTGGGAAGGCCAAACAGGCTGCTAATTGACTAGTGGGACCAGAGGCAGCATGTGGGATTAGTCAAACAATTGCAAGAGGAGCAGTAAGGAAATGGGCTAGGGATGAGTACATCAAACGTTGGAAACAATTCCCTGGGCAAAGATTGGGGAAACACCTATCTGGACTAGACCCTGCACTGACAAGGCCCTGTAGGTGTGTGCAGACTAGCTGCACCTATTGAGAGGATTTAGATGTCTCTTGCGGTACTCGAGTCTATACCACACACTTACACTTACGACTTTACTCTCACACTTACATTTAGGGAGACGATAATAGGCTCAATGTTCTTTTTGCCTTAAAAAAAAAAATGTACTGACAAGGACACTTGTTCAGTTTAACAGGAGGTCACTGAGGCAGGTTGTCACCATGATCACCAGACACAGCCACATCCGTATCATCTACATAAGGTGGGATTGTTACAAATCACTCTCCGAGTGTGAGGCCCTGGAAGCCAAAAGAATGAAATTCTTTGGACCTCAGCAACCAGATCAAGAGTTCAGCCAGGATTCCTTATACAAGATTCTGGAGCACGTCAAGGGCACTGGAGGTGAAGTGATACGGGTACACTAAAAACTCCCAGGCTGATGAGTTGGTGGCCACAGAGCTTTCCCCAACAAGGAAAAAATGCTTTATACAATTTTTTTTGAATTATGTACTTTATTATCAAATTAATAAGTATTCACCCGCGGAAGAATAAATTTATTAGAACTTACAATTTTACACCCTTCTTAACAGAACTATATTGTGACGAACAATACTGTTTATTTACATATAACATGCTAGACTTACTATGCAAGACTACTAGTCTATGTCACCTAGCACGGTACTGATCATGTATGTTATCAAATTATAACCAAACCAAGTTCTTGTTTTCTACTGAAAAAAAATTTAATCTTTTCATTGTTATTAACATGTATTTAATTAATCATTTTCCCAATGGAAATATCTACTTTCATGCACTAGTCATTTTGACGTTATGTTTGTTACTTTTATTTTCATTTTTTTAACTTCCCATTATTTCTGCACCAGAACAATGAACAGCATACTTCACTAAACCAATAGTATGTTCATGGAACAATAGAAATTTTGGATTATTACTACTGGGCATATAATATAGTGTTTTAGTACAAAATTGACCGAAAATGGCATGAGACCCAAAGTGCAGTTTTACCAACACATTACCAATTTTTGCACATTAGTTATTTTAAGATTATGTTTGCTATTTTTATTTACCATTTTTTTCTAACTTCTCATTATTTCTGCACTTCTATATTTTGCATATAATAGTGTTTTTTTTGCAAAAATTACTGAAATTAACATGAGGCCCAAAAGTGCAGTTTTACTGGGTTGTTCATAAAAAAGAACTTTTCTTAACAAAATAGACTGAAGAACCTAACACAGTTGTTGAGTGAAAAACCTAACTGGTAAAATGGAGTTTTTGGGACTGTTTTTGATTTTGGTAATTTTTGTACTAAAACACCTACAAATATGACTAATATAATCCAAAACATAAACATGAGAAATACCTGGAAGTAATAAAAAAGTAAAAATAAAAGTGACAAATATAACCTCAAAAAGATTTTTTTTCCAGCGAAAAACCGTTAAGGTTATCATCGTCGAACCTCAAAATGACTACTGCACAAAAGTAGGAAGTATTTTTAATCGCAAAACAATAAACAATCGTTGGTAATGCATGTTATTACCAACGAAAACCATATTAAAAAAAAAAAACGAACTAATTCTATTTGGTTGTTGGGTATATACTAGTACTCGTTAAAGGATTTGTATAAAACCTTTTTTAAATACTGTGATAAAATTGCCACGGATTTGTAAAAATGAAAATTTTTTTACTTATAATTGCCATATTTGTATTTAAATTGACATTCAGCTAATTATCAAATGAAGTAGTTTTTTTTAACGCCAAATCGTGGTTTCGTGTGTCAAAAAGTTGATTGTACCTTGATTGGTGACTTGCGCGTTTTAATCTAGAGTAGTAAATTTAACAGGCTCCATACAAAGTACACATCAATGACATCAGAATATAGCAATAAAAAGCTAAAAATCATAATTTACCACAATAAATTTAATGTTTCATGTGTTAATAACTCTCAACAAAATGATATATTATATAATACAAGCAAAAAAATTTATAAAATCATGACATTTGCAAAAGTCCTGAAAAGTTAGAAATACTATCAAACTGACATGGTTGTATATCTACTGTTATTAATAATGAAAACAATATAAACTTTATTTAAAAAATATTTAAAACCTAATTAACATGGTTGTTGGGTTAAAAATATACAAACACACAATACAGTTTATTATATAACTAGTATTACGTAAAATTAACTAACCTTGTAATGAGTTAGGTTATTAGCACACTAAGCATGGCTTAGTGGTCCACTAATGCTTAAAATAGTAAAATATCTTAACAAATTTAACCTGTGCAAAGATAAGTAGGGCATACCCTTACAAAGTTTAAACATAGGATAGGCAATATGAAAAATAATAGCCCTAATTTATACATTTTGTATTTTCGGGCAATAAACTAAAAAAATAATCTGTTCATCATGTCAATAATTACAAAAAAGTGGGAACTTACATCATCTGCAAACTGTAATCTGGCAGTTCGAGATCCTTGGTTAGGCTCATGAACAGACACATTGTCATCAGTAGTTATACTTCTGTATTTTGGTTTTAATGGTGAACGTTCAGTGGTTGAGCCATATACTTTCATAATATCATCAGTTTCCTCTTCAAATGCATCATCAATTGAAAAACGCTTACCGGTAACATTACGGCTAAAACCACTATCCATAATAGCTGATCTAAAAACTTATTTTACAGATCTACACACTATATAATAATCATTGAAAATATAATAATTATTGAAATTATTTTCACATTTTATTTAAATGCATGTTAAAGTTTTACAATTAAAGTTGTAAAATTATATTTGTTCAGAGATAATAAACCTTTAAACTTTACGCATCTGATATTTCCTCGCCCCTTCCATTGTTATTACAAAAATGAAATGATTATTCTCGTTAATACAAACAAAATGTTTTTACATTTTTTTACTCTGCTACTTTGATTTCTTGTTTACAAAAAGACAAATGGCAGATATCATATTCAGCTAATTCTACTGATAATATTAACAATATTGTTCCAAAATGACTTACAGTTCATTACAATAATTGTAGTATTGCGTTAAGAACAACTGTAATCAAAACTACAACGTCAAGATATACAGACGTTTTTCTTTTAAAAAACATGCACTCGAATTTTTAATATGTCACAAATACTATACAGTATTTTGAATATAAATTATTGTTTAACTTAATAGGCTCATTTCACAAATATATTTTCTTGATACTGTTTATGATTATAACATCGTATAAAATATTCTTGAGTTTACAATATTATTTTAAAATAATTATCAACCAGAAATGAATAAAGCAACTTCTAATACTGATCGGTTAGTATAATTTATTATAAAAAATTTTACAGGGTATATAGGAGAAATTATTTGTTTCCCATTGGTAAAAAACAACTAATCATCTGTCACAACTACTATCAGTTCAGCTCAGCTGTTTTCGTAGCTTAAGCAGAAGAATGAGTAGCATTGTAGTGTAACCCTTTATCTGGTTAAAAATTCAGTATTATTATTGTAAATCGTAAATTGTAAGAGGAAAAGTGAGCGTGAGTTGTCAGAAACGGAAGGTTAATTTCTATTATCTTGAGAAAGAAAAAAAATCTTTGATATATGTGTTTGGTCATTGACGTTTAACATGTCGGGCAAGCAGTATTTAAGTAGTAATAAAGGTTCACTATTCTCATTTGAAGATGATGTAGATGATGACGAATTTCTAAAACATCCACCTATTGGCAATGCCAATTATAATCCAAATCCAACATTTTCTAGCAGTTCTTTGGCGAAACCACAAAGTACTTTGGAAGATAGAACCAACTTATTGTTACAAGAGAAACAAGCAATCGAAGAAAGGACTATTCAGTCATCTCAAAGGTCTTTAAGTTTACTACGACATTCAGAAGAGGTTGGGAATGCAACAGCTGAGGTAAGCCTAAATTATTTTCTGGTTCAATACATGTATACTAAATCATTGGCTTAACAAAGAAAAAGTAATGAGGTTTAATTAATTTCACTCTAAATATACAGATTTAACACATGCACGCACGCACACACACACAGGGGTATTTAAGAGTATGTGTTAATTAAATAATAAGGTATGAAATAAAATGTATTAAAAAAATATTCAAAAATTACTATTCAAAAACAAGGTACACTGCATAAATACTGAATTTTTAAAAATGTAAGGGAAGTTATATAATATAAGGCAATTAAATTATATAACTTGCCAGTGCACAGTTCAGAGTTTAGACCTAAAGTATACTTTATTAACTTAAAATATTTTAAAATTGAAATATGAGGTAAAGTTGAAAGGTTGTAATGTTAATAAAACTATGAATTTTAGGTAATTATGCAGTGTAGGTTGTTTGCGATTTTTCAGTAATTTTACACTAAAACTTCTTTTATTACATGCCTAAAAGCAATCATCCAAAATATAAAAGCATGTAAAGCAGTGGAAGTAAGATAAAAATTGAAAATAAAAGTGACCTTTATAACCTCAAAATTGTTACCACGCGAAAGTAGGTAATATGTTTTTGATCACTAAAACAATAAAAAAATGTTACAATTTTTTTAAAGTACCAATAACCGAACTGACACAGTTGTTGTGTGATAAAAACACTTTTACTTAAAAAAAAATTAAAATAATGTGACATGATTGTTGGGTGATAATAGCACCTTTATTAAAAAAAAAGTAACTGACACAGTTGTTGAGTGTTGACCTAACTAACACGGTTGTTTGTGATAAAAGCACTTGTATTACAAAAAATAATTCTTAATAACCTAAGTTGGGTGAAAAAGCCATTTATTTAAACTAGTCATCATTTAATTAAACTGTAAATAACATATTTTTGATTGCTAAAACGATAAACCTTTATTTAAAAAGTAATAAGACCTAACTGACTTGGTTGTTGGGTGGTGAACCTAACACAAAAAGAGGCAGATCATGAAGTTCACAAATAACGGGCGCCATGTTTTTGACAATGTTTTCGTTATGAGAATGAACCAGTGAAAAAAGTAATAAACCTTAACATTTAGTAATGGCTATCAGAATATATAACATGCATGAGTAGTAAGTACATGTAGTTAATAATAACACGTATGGCTGGTAAATCAGTGTGTGAAATTTAATATGTTTAATGTAATGTAAAAAGCAATGAGAGTTCCATAGAACAATATAGTGATAGCAAAATATAGTTCCTTTAAAAACAGCCTAAAATTTTAAGTAATAAAAAAATATATTTTGTGTTTTATATATATATATATATATATATACATGTTATTTTAAGGCAAAAAACACATTGAGGCTATCATTGCCTCCCTAAATGTAAGTGTGAGTGTAAAGTTGTAAATGTAAGTGTGTGTTAGACTTGGGTACCGAAAGGGACGTCTAAATCCTCTCAATAGGTGCAGCTAGTCTGCATCCCCCTGTGTGGGGTACACACACACACACACACACACACACACACACCTTAGCACGCACACGCACACACACACACACACACACACACACACACACACACACACACACACACACACACACACACACACACACACAGGTATTTAAGAGTATGTGTTAATTAAATAATAAGGTATGAAATAAAATTTATTAAAAAAATATTCAAAAATTACTATTCAAAAACAACCTACACTGCATAAATACTGAATTTTTAAAAATGTAAGGGAAGTTATATAATATAAGGCAATTAAATTATATAATATCAATTCATGCAATATTTATTAAGGTTTGCAATTTTTAACGGAACTATTTTTTGAGAATTATAGGCTAATTGTTTTTATTATTAATGACATATATATAGTTAATTATTTTCACAATAAAAGCATGTTAGATACATGAATAGTAGTAATTTTCAGGTTATGGCAGTGACCATTATTTTCCATTTTTTGAACTTCTGCACTTTTATATTTGTATTGTTATTTTTGGGCATGTGAGAAAGCATTTTCATGAAAAATTAACGAAAGTTGACAAATCACCCAAACATGCAGATTTACCTTTTTTTTTTTTGCCAAAGTGCTCTATTTAATTTATAGCCCAAGTAATAATGCAAAGTATCATAACCTATTCAGTACTATGATTACTTACTCTGGTTAACATGCCAGCATTTAAAGCTTTGAACTGACTACACTCTAATTTGTACAGTGATAATTTTCATGTAAGAAATTGTCTGTGTTCCATCAAATAAATGGTAGCAATATCACAAAATAGTTCTAATAAAAATTGCATAAATTCATAGATTTATATTACATAATAAAATAATAAAGTAGGATAGATAATAGAAGAAAAATATGGTACAATAACATGAAAATAAGCAGTATACAATATTTACACAAATAGGCTTACCCAGTTTGCAGAATAAGTATGTAGTCAGTTCATTCCAAGTTTTTATAGTGATAAAAATGGCAGCCAATAATTGTGAATTTTTGGTGAGTTGAGCTTCAATTGTGGACATATTGTTGGTTTTATTTATGTCATTTTTGTGTCTGAAGAGCAGGAATATTTGTGAAATCTAATAGCCTTTTTTGACGTTTTGCATTTCCCGTAGGAACTTGTACGACAAAGAGAACAACTTGAAAGGACTGAGAAACGGCTTGATGAAATAAATTCAACTTTACGATTCAGTCAAAAACATATACAAGGAATAAAGGTAACTTTTAATACTTATCGAGCCAGTAAAATTAAGCTACAGTGAAACTTAAAAAAATCAGTTTGAAAGATTAATAAGGAATAAGAAAAAAAAAAATATCATTACATGCATACATTATTTTTTGTATTATATTTATGTGTTTAAATATTACAAATTTAGTGATTCAAAATTTGTGCATAAAAAAGGATAAAGGAGTATATAGTAGGCCCATACATATTTAAAAATATAGTATCAAAAAAAGACTGGATAATATTGCTAATCATGATCATTTGTGGCCTATGTGTAGAGGGATGAACTAAAACATGAAACACTGTATGTGTCAGCAGAATGACAAATGTTGACAACTAAGTCATGAATTTATTAAATATAAGTCTGATAGCACTAACAGTCTAGCACCTGCCATCATACGTCTGATTAGCAGAAATCTATGTCTCATTTATTTTATGTTGTCATATACATTATCATCTACATATACAGTCATTGTAGTTATTCAAAAGGGGAACTGAATCAGCAATAAGGAAAATTATTTGTACTCAGCAAAAGTACCACATATGCCTTGATTTTTAACCATGCATTAGACTTTTTTTTGTAAAAAATCGAAACTTTTTATTATCAATTACTAAATTTGGAGTAGTTGCTATACTTAAAAAACACAAGTAACTATAAACTAAAAATTTAAGATTGTTAAACAAGTTAATTATATAAAGAAAATTATATAGGGCTTTGTATAACAATAATCATCAGAAGTAAAACAAAATATTAGGGCCATATAAGGGATATGAATAACAATATTAAAGTTTTCTTAAATTTTATCAAAGAATGAAAACTTTTATTTATTGTTTTAATACAACATGTGAATGTGAATACTTTATCAATGATCAAAAGCTGTATAATCTCCTAATATCATCTGAATGGAATCACCCAAACCACACAATCAATGTATATTTCTGAAAACAGAAAAATTATGAAGCGTTTTTTGCTGTATTGTGATATTTCCAAAAATCTGTGGAGTTAAAAATCTTTTATAAAGGAGTTGTATGCTCCTAAGATGTTTTTGTCTTTTTAATAATTGATGAAAAGCAACAATATTCACGACAAAAGACATCCACTAGGCCTATTTTATTACTGGATCTGTGGATAGATTTTTATTGGGTATGGTCAATATAATTAGTTTATGGAAACATCACTAGCTTCTTGTGAGTCTCAGTCCTCAGATCTAAATGATTTCTAGCTTTTGGGAAATTGAGGAGTCGCCTGTCGAATTCCTTTGACAGTCAGTTTGAAGAAATTTATAAAAAGGGTTATATTTGGAATGTAGGTTGATACGTAGTTCTTGTACCATTTCAGACTCCTCTACTTCCATAAGGTGAACTTTATCATACCTTCCATTGCTTCAAAGTGTCATGAATGCACCAGTCTTAGAATGCAAACTGACATGAAATTCTGATCTAAAAGAATTATTTAGTAATTTCATGAATGTAAAGGTCTTGATTAGACGAGGTAACGTGGCTCTAAAGGCTCTTCTGCATTGTGTATGCTTCATTATTTTTCTGTTATAAATTCTACTAGTACTTACTGATGTGGGCTGAGTAATTATGAAATAGTGGTTGGATATTTATAAGAGGGCATTTACCCATAATGTGGGTATTTATGCTTTTCCTAAATTGTAAATAATTTTTGACAAGAAGATGTGTTTTCCGTGGTTATAAAGCATTCAACAAAAAAAGGGATGAGTGACAACAAATTTGTTCATTATTCAAGTGATAATATTAATGTCATTATTTGACTAGCAGATTATTGTATCAGTATACTTATGTTCATATTCGACTGATAACTACAAATTAGTAAATAGTAATCTCAAAATTTAATAAAATGATCTTATACTAAGAAACAGCAAGCTAACATAAAGTTGATCAGTATTTTTACTGTCTGTTATTACTGTATTTTGTTTATGATAACAATTTTAGAGGTTTAATCATTGTTATTGAATAACATTAATTTTTTTAAACTATGAATTAAAAGTTAATAAAAAATATGTCAAAAGAAATGGAAAGTCTACATTTCCATAATTTAATTGTTTTATTATTTACAGTCAGTTTTTTTTATCCATGCGTTAATAAATTAACAGTGTGCTACAATTAGTGAGTTGTCATCTCAACTTGTTATTCAGTACTCAGATGAATACTGATATAATAATCGACTAAAGTAGCTGTTGTCTGTTCAACTAGTCCAGCAACAACCACATAATGTCCATATGTTGTCTGTGTTATTAATATCCAGTAGTAATAATGTTTTAATACTTATTTAGTAATATATTTATTAAACAAAATTAAAGAGAAAATATAAAAAATAAATTGAAATCATAAATTCCCATGTATTTACCATGATAACTACCCAGAGTATTTACTCCGAAGTTTTTAATACTCAGCTAATTTAAAACACTACTACTACTACTACTACCACCAAACTGCAATAAGTGTTCAAAAATATGTTTTTGCCTGTTTTTGATATTGAGGGTCATCTAGGGTGCAGATGTTTTCAGTCGTTTCACATCCCTTGTTAAACATTTTGAACCACTGAAAAACTTGTGTGTGTGATTCATTTCTGTACACTTCCTTTAATATGACACGAACTTCTGTAGTACCTTTTTCCAGTTTCACAAGAAACTTGAGGTTAACTCGTTGCTTCATCTGAACACTTTGCACTTTTTCAATGAGCTGCTAGCACAAGGACTTGAACAGGGAATTGCTACAGAGAGATGTACATTTGTGCCCATCGAGCTCAGGGTAGGAGCACAAACATGTTCAAACATGCTGTGGTGCACTCGTGGTTTGCTGGTAGCAGCATCTGTCTGCTTATTGCTACATCTCATAAGTTAAAATATGTTTTGCAACTAGATAAAGATGAAGAATTAATACCATTGCTGATGCAAGAACTTGTCCTCCTGCTTCAGGCCAGTGCATAATGGTCTAGAAATTGTCTTGTTAATGAACGTTCTACCCACAATCTTTGAGAAATCTCACTTATATTTGAAAAATAAACCACAATTCTAAACCATTTCTCTTGCAGTTCTTTAGAACTGTTCTCTTTAAATGAATGTGTTCAATACTGCCTCTTGAGAAAGCATTTTGTGTAGCTGTAGTTTATCTAAATTCTGAAGATAATGACTTGAAATTACAGTACCAATAATCATAGTAAAATCAAAGTTTGCTTCAACCAATTACTCATCCATACTAAAACTGTAATCATCCGAACTGCAAAACATAATTACTTTTTCATTATTATTTTAGCATACACTTGTAAAAAGTGAGGTTTGAAACTACAAACCAAAATATATATTCATTTCTTTCATATTATCAAGGTCAAAATTTTCTGTTAAATGTTTTTAAAAAGTTAGTGTTTAGCCTACTTTGCATACAATAATATAGCAATCTCTTTTGCAAGAGTGGATCAAATATAAATCGGACTTTTATTTTTGAGCTTGTACATTTGAAAGGCGTGGACAACCACTTCTAGCATGCATCACTAGTGATGTGATGTCGGGAGTGGGTCTTTGGTGAAGAGATGGTAAATTTGGCAGTTCTGTGCAACATACTTATTTGTGAAGACATAAAACAGATTGAAATTGTGTAAAGATTGACTGCATAGTTTAGGGATCAAATGCTGTAAAGGGCTTGTGAAGGAGTTGAAGAAAGAGTGTGGACTGGTCGAAAATGAGGAAAATGATCATCATCCTCTGACTAGCATTACAGGAGAGAAAATTTGCATGATTGATGATTTTCCTGAGGGCAGTCGACGTCAGACAGTTTCCAGAATTGCTGCACAGTTGTTATAAGTTACGGAAGCTACCAGACAATCATGACAAAGTATGTCCCATAAGTACAACTCAGTTAAGTATGTCCAATAAGTATGGACAAGTGAGTTCCTCACATATCTTTTTGTTTTTTCTTCTTCTTTCTAACTTTAACAAAATTAGAGAAAATGAGATGGACTAGACAATCCTATAACCCTGACTTATCAGCTTGTGATTTTCATCTATTTGGGCTTTTAAAGAAACACTAGGAGGACAACAATTCCAAGTTGAAGTGGCGGAAAGGCTTTTGTTGTGCAAACATACTTTTTCATGTTCTCATGCTGGGATCAAAAACTGCCTAATACTTGGAGGGGGGGAATGCATTTCCAGAGCAGGAAATTATTTTAAAAATGATTGTGTTGAAAAATGATGTGTGCTTGAACAGTTTATTATACTGAAATATATATGTTGTGTAAATGCAGGAGTTTTAGCCCAAGTAATAAAATCAGTTCTGAAAATAAGGTAATCAGCAGAACAGCAGATTTCATTACCTAAGCTACACCCTCTGTATAGAGGACCAATGTGGTAGTACAGATATTAATTGTAATCATTCAAAATTCTATAGACTAGCTGACCTACCTGGCAAGATATCTGGGATGTCCTTGTGTCTGTACAGTTGCTGGTAATTAATCGCTGTGGTAAGGAAGGTCACTGCCTCTAAACTACAGACTCTGACTAATTGAACAGAATAGACTGGTAAAGAGGAAAAGTGTTTTAATTAGTACCATACAGGTTGCCAGATTTGGTTAAAATGTAAAGAGAAAAAAACACACTATCACATCAAACAATGTGAACTTCAGCTACACGCGGACACTGTGGTCACTGGCGGTGTTAGTTGGAGAAGTTATGGACTTCAGCTACATGCAGACACTGTGCTCGCTGGAGGGGATAATTGGAAAGCGCGGACTTTAACTGCATGTGGACACTTGTGGTCGCTGTCGATGCTAGTTTAAAGCACGGACTTTAACTGCATGTGCACCCTTGTGGTCGCTGTCGATGGTAGTTGGGAAGCATGTACTTCAACTGCATGCAGACACTTGTGGTTGCTAGTAATGCTACATGGGAAATGAATTTCAACTGCACGCGGACACTTGTGGTCACTAGCGGTGCAAGTTGGAAACTGAGAGAGGCAGTCAGTTCAGGTAGGCCCTTAGAACCGACCTGGCTGCATTTACATGCTTAATCTGGCATTCTGATAATTGGTTTTGTGATTTTAATCTTGGATGTTTCTTAAGAAAGATTAAAGTTACTCTACCTAACAATATATTTTTTAACAAAGTCTCATTTATATTTGATCTAATCTCATACCATCTATAACATGATACTCATAATATAAATACAGTATTTAGAAAACATGTTTTAAATGTTTAAAAGTTTTAAACGTGTTTACAAGATATTAAAATTTCAATTAAATTTCAGAGTGTTTTTGGCAGCCTAAAAAATTATTTAAGTGGTAAGAATTCAGAGCCTGTAAGTACAGCAGGTCAAAGTAGTACAAGTACAAGCATTAGCAATGAGCCAAGAAATAGTCTTCTAGGACACAACTCATCTTCAAATTCTAGTCATCCAGGTAAATAAAATAATTTGTTTGCTTTAAAAAGCAATATCTAAAACATAATACAAATCATATTGTACTTCGAGGACTTTTGCATTGTTGGCTAAGAAAAAGATTGAGGAGGAGATTTGTTTATCTTTCCTTATATAAATATTTACTCTCTCACTCTAAACCGATTGTGTGGTGAAGTGCAGTATCATTTGTAGCTTTTAAAAAAAGTATTATATGGAAAAATTAATTGATACCGCTTAAAGCCTGTAGTTAAACATATAGTTCAAATAGGCCTGCAATGCAAATCATTTTTGAAGACATTGAAGAAACTGGCACCTTTAGACTGAAAAATGTATGAACTCAATTCTAGATCTGTGTAGTCACAAAATCAATAATAGAATTACCATTTCTTTATTTTATATATTAAAATGAGCCATTGCTTGAATAAATAATTATATAGTTGATCCCTCGTTATTGGGTTAAACAAAACCCATTTTGTTGAACCAAAAGTGTATCTAAAACAGATTCTGAATTTTCTAATTAGAAAATTAGTAGACTAAGAATAATTGTTTATATGGTTGTAGTGAAATACATGTAAAATTTAAAATACTGCACTGAAATACAGTAAATACAGTGGTCAGTTTCTGTTCCTGAACTATTCCTTACACCTTAAGGTTGTAGGTTCAAGACTAGAGCCCTTGCTACTAATGCAAATCACTTGTTCTCTTAGTCTGACAAAATTGAATAGGAGGCTATTCTAGATGTACAGGATGTGTATAAAAAGTAATGAGACCTACTTTTTTCTGATGCAAGTGTACGTCACAGAATACTGGCTGTAGTTGGGTTTGATATTGGGGGAAGTCCGCTTCAAAATATACCAGGCGTCAGTCGCCTATGTGCTGTCATGTGGTTTGTATCATCATTTTAGTGGGTCCCTGTCTATAGCTCAAAAAGCTAAAAAATGCAACATTCTATTGGCAACGCTATGCAGTTAAATTTTGTGTGGGACTCTAAAATCTGCTATGGAGATGTTGGCAAATGTTCAGAAGTGAAAGCCTATCCAAACCTGCTGTTTTGAGATGGTTCAAGTGCTTCCAAGGTGGTTGAGTGTGTGTTAAAAACAAACTGCATAGGACACTCATCCACGAGTAGAAATGAGAACAATGTGTAACGTGTGTGTGATATGTTAAACTTAGTCTGACGGTTAAGTCTTTGAAAGATCACAGACCATGTAGGAATTTATAAAATAACTGTGCACACCATCATTACTGAGGATTTTCATATTATTAAATCTGTACCAAGCTTGTCTTGAAAGTTTTAATAGACAAAAGGCAAAACGATATACTTGTTTGCAAAGTTCTTTTGTAATCTGTTCAAACAGATCCTCAGATTTTGGACAATGTGATAACTGGTTATGAAACATGAGTTTTAGCATGACCCCATGACAAAATGACAAACTGCCGACAAGCTTTGATGTGATGCTTGAAAAACATTTCGGAAAAGGACTTTCAGGGTGGTTTCCAAGCACGAAAAACTTGACAGAATATATTGATGCCCTAGGGTCCTATTTTAAAGAATTGTTTGTATCTATATCCTCACTATATTTTCCCCTCAAATTTGGTCAAATTTGTACTTTTCTTACAAACCTTGTACAACTTAACATAGTATTTTAGGGTCTATAAACAAAACCAAGGACTATTTTGTTGTAAGCTTTACCCCAGGACAACCACTCTCTTATTTATTCTATTTTCATTAGTCATTTTTTAAAATTAGTTTTCCCTAATAATGCAATTTTTGCTTGTTCATGAATATAAATAATATTAAATTGTTAGCAAAAATTGTATTTGTATTGTAACAAGTTGTATTTTAAAAAAATATGATTATCGCCTTAGGTATGCGCATTCGTGGTTTGGAAGATACAGGAACTTCTTATCGCACAGAAAGGAATTTAGATGCACAACAAGTGATTGATAACAATCTTGATGAAATGATGGGATCAATTGGACGACTCAAAGGTAAACAGTATTATATATTAAACAAAATACACCAGTGAACTTGAAGTAATTTTGTTTATTTATATTTTTCCTTAACATTTCATGTCCTTTTATTTATATTAATATAAATGAAGCGACAGGCAAAAAGCACCTTGTCCACTTTCAGGTTTATATCATATGGATACTTAAGTTCCCTACATCTAAAATTTTGCCACATTTATTTATCTGAATCAAAAATATTGGAAAACTTTATATTTTTCAAAAATATCACACACACACATTCACTTATTTTATTTATTGTGTAGTGTAATAAGTTTACTTATTTTCAGTGTTTGACTATATCTTCAGAGCAATTTTGAATTCCTGATGATGGGAGTTATGGCTCCAAAATATATCGAATCTCAACTAAAAACTAGTGACGGACCAAATAATAACAAAATTTAATAACAAAAGTTATTAAAGACAACCTTTGAGAGACTATGAATCAGCCTGTGGCGGTATTCAGACAACTTTAGCATGCCAATGTAATTGGCCCGTGACGGTATTCAAACAGCCTTTAAAGGCCAATTATATTGACTGGTGGCGGTCAAAGCGTTAAATATGAAATAAAAAAAATTAAAAATTTTTTTAACTCAGACTTAGCTAAAAATGTAATGTGGTCCCCATTTAACTGTTTAGCCCTACCTGACCCAAAAAGCCCGAGCACAAAAAAGAACTTGACCCGGCCCGACACGAACTCTAAAAATTCGGCCTGCAGATCCCTAGCACTTTATCAGCACCTGTTGTAAATAGTTCAGCATATATGACAAAAGTTATGAGAATACTGCTTTATTGTGACAATCTTGAAACGTAAAAATACATATTTCATAACTTTATATGCATTTCATGAAAGTGATGATTCACTTGGCAGATGGTTGGTTATGCTATGTTGGTGGATATTTAAGTAGTGCATGTTGTGATTTCCTTGTTAAGTGAGTCAATACTGTATAATTTTTTAATGTGTTTTTTTCTTGCATGTGTATTGTGTAACAGTGTCCGCTTTCAAACCACGGACTTACAAATCTTTAACTTGAGCCGAAAAAGTAACAGTGATTAACAAAAAAATGAATAAAGAAGAAATCAGATTGCTAGGGACTCTGAAATCTCCCTTAACCGCTATCAACTTATGACTGAAAAACTTAAAGAAACAAATGAAGATATCTGGGTTTTTTGATGTACTGTAAATGTATATTTTCCAGACTATGTAATATACAGTACTTATAATATTTTTACATGATAAATTTTCATGTTGCAGCACTGAATTTTGATTTTTCATATAATTTTTATTAGTCTTTCTCTACAGCAATTATATTTACATATGTATTGATGGTTTTTTTAAATACAGTAAATGTGTCTTTGATCAGTCATGAATTTCAAGTGTTTTTCCAACACTTTTAAGACACTTTTGTAATCTGTATTTTTCTACTGGTTCCATTGAGGTTCGAATTATCAAAGTTTCATTGTATAAGTTATTACTGAAGTGTAAAACAAAACTAAATGTCATCCTTAATACAATAATCTAATTATATATATATAGTCCAATAATTACGTACTAATAATTCACTTATAACAATTGCTATTTCTTTTATAATGAAAATTGCAATAATACACTTTAAATCCATTCAGTATAGAATCACAAAAACACAAGCAAATACCTTTGCCATACCATATATATGAAATCAATTAAGGTAAAAAAATAAAGACTACAAATATAGACTAATCAATAACTGATTCATTTAAATATTAACGAAATTAATAAAACTGGTTTATTATAATTATAATAATAATATTTAAATTTTACAAGTGCACAGTGCTTGTCATAAACTGACGACAAAATAAATAATGCTATATCAGTCAACAGTTTCTCTTCTGTATTATATCTAAACAAAAACTTCCAAGTTCTAAAAGGATCCCTGCCAAGTCTACTAAAAAAAGTTATTTAATCACTGTTGAATTCCACTAAAAACCAGTCACCTGCTTATGCAGGTTACTGAACAATATTAATATTCACATTGGCAATGGTGTGCCTTCCATGCTATCCTTTATTATTCACTGTAATAACAATGGTGTTCTTCATGTTGTTCCCTATGCGGTGCATAGTGACATAGGTATTAGTGCAGATATAAAATTGTCACATTATTAACTTTGAACTTGAATGATTTTATGACAGTACATATTAAGTTATTGAATATAAGAAAAATAATTTGTTCTTCTCATCTGTGACAAATGACCTTTTCAAATTTCTGTTAATTAGGTAGTGTATTACAATAGTAATGGTTTTTTTAATGTTTTAAATTGTTAAACAGGTTTGGCTTACGGATTAGGAAGCGAAATTGACTCTCAGAATGATTTAGTGGAAAATATTCTCACAAAAGCTGAAAAATCAGACATCACACTGCAAAGACAGACGAAAGATATCAAACGGCTGTTAAAGTAGACAGAATTTAAAGTTATGTTGTTAATACAAATAATAAATGTAATATGTAAAGGATTTATACAGAAATATTTTATATAGCGGTGTATTGGAAATGATAAATTTGCTGGAAATTGCCAGTTACAACTATGTTTCTTTATTGATTGTTTGGTCAGTTTATATTTAACTGCATTGTTTGGTCCTGTAAATGTATACTAGTACAGTAGGTTCTCACTATAACAGAATAAGTGGAGGACAACAATGTCTGTTATAATGAAATTGAAGTATGTATAACATTGAACTTTGCAGCTATTTAATTTTAATTAAATGAATTTTAGATTTTTTATGAATATTCCATTGGAAAAACAAAATTAACATTTTGTTATCCTATTATATTAAACAAACTAAATTTGTTTGTACATATATGTTTGTCCACTTTTTCTCAAAAATGACTAATGATTTTCGTGAAATTTTGTATTCTAAAGTCTTGTCAGGAATCGATTGTTACATGTCTCATATATCTGTGAAAATTTGCTAAGTAACTAAATTCACACAAGTACACTAAACACTATGTGACCAAGACCAAACAAGGGGCAACAAGTATATCTATTTGCCCCTACATAGATAATAAAGTACATACATAAATAAGTAAAGATAATAATTATACATTATAATTATAAGATTATAATAATAATACAGATTTCAGCAAATAAATAATTGAAATTTTGCACATCACATTATCGGGAATAAGTCTAAATATTTCGTAATTTTGGAAAAGTGTCATCACAATATATGTTAATTTTAGTTGAGGCAATGGAAAAAAACATCGAGGCTATTGTCACGTGGTTAGAAAAACTGGACATCTGATTGGTTTCTAGGTTACAGCAAAAACATTGGACATTCCAGAACATTCTATTGCATACATAGAGATGTATTGAAAGTGTAAAAGGAAAAATCTAGATTGTTTCAATAGTGGTAAATTAACTACAAAAGAAAAAGTGTTACAAGAAAGTGTTTAATAAATGTACATCGTTTTAATGAAATTGAAGAAATTGAATATAATTTGGGTGAGATACAACAGCAGTGAAACATTTATTTTTTAAATCTAAATTATCGGACATTTTATTTCAATTAATAAATAATAAAATTTAATGAATTAAAAAAGTACACATGTGGAACTCGGGGGGGGGGGATTACCAACAGAAATGAAGTATTTGTTAATGATATCTTTGCTGAAGAATATATAATTAGTTTGAAGATATGTTTATATATGTCTTGTATATGTAAACAACATATATATATATATATATATATATATATATATATATGTGTGTGTGTGTGTGTGTGTGTGTTTTGCGATACGAAAAAAAAAGATGGAAAAAAACCTTTTATAGGCGACATGAGGTAGGGTACCGCACTACCCCAGAGTGCGGGACTCAAATTAAGTTCAGTTCAGCCGCGTCGGTGGCCTAGTTGATAGCGTACTGGGCTTTCACCCCGAGGACCCGGTTCGATTCCCGGCCAGGGCTTGGCATTTTCATATGCTATAAATAATCCCATTGTCTGCATTAGCCCAAGTGTGCACAATAGTCAAACGTTAAACACTAAAAAAAAAAAAATCAAATTAAGTTCAAACTCGTTAAGATGTATTGTTACCCACTAAAAAACCACCAAAAGCATTCCTGTTCTGTAAACCTCCCCCCACGGAACCGCCGCCAGGCATTACTTCGTGGGAAGATGGACTGGCTGACAGCCTACTCTTTTACAGTGTTGGCTGTCCTTTCTCAATCCTCAGGCCTCAAGCTCTTCGTGACCACTGCAGCGAATCCCACAATGGCCCTCCAGTTGGCCTCTGAAGCCATCATTGTTGCAACCAGACTTTATGGTGTAATGCTGCCACGCAGATATGTTTGCTGCTTCATCCTTTCCTCGTTGAATATCCGACACCAGAAAAACAGCTCCATATCTTCCTCCACTGCTGGAAGACAGAGGGGGCAAGCCGAGTCTGTTTCCAGCCTGAAACGGAACAAGTAAGCTCAGAAGCAACCGTGCCCAGTGAGAATCTGTGTGAGATAGAAATCCACCTCCCCATGATCCCTGTTGCATCAATCCTGTATGTTACCTGTGAGTTGGTATGTCTATTGTCCATTTGTTGATCCATCCCACTGTCGCTGCACATGTCTCCAGGGTCTGATTTCGCTCCTCTGTAATTGCCTTTGTATGACTATACGCGGTATAGTAGCACTTCGCTTGCGCCAGTAGAGCCACACTCTTTCATCAGCCATCAGCTCCATTGGGGGTTCGTCTGCCACTACGCATGCAGCGTCGTAGGAAACTGTTCAGTAACCACTCACAACATGCAGCAACGCATGGCGGTGCACCACATTAACCTTGTGCGCATAGCTCACGACCGTCATAGCCTGGCTCCAAACCAGCGCTCCATAAAGGAGCACTGAGCTTACTACCCCAGCCAGAAGTCGGTGGCGTGCTTGTCTTGGACCTCCCAATGTGTGTGTGTGTGTGTGTGTGTGTGTGTGTGTGTGTGTGTGTGTGTGTGTGTGTGTGTGTGTGTGTGTGTGTGTGTGTGTGTGTGCGTGCGTGCGTGCGTGCGTGCGTCGCGTGCGTGTGCGTGCATGCGTGTGTGTGTGTGTGTGTGTGTGTGTGTGTGTGTGTGTGTGTGTGTGTGTGTGTGTGTGTGTGTGTGTAATATGTTTATCCACTTTTTCTCAAAAACAACGATTTTTGTGAAAATTTGTATACTAAAGTTGTTTGTTGTTGCAACATGTCTCATATTTGTAAAAAATTGATAATTAGCTAAATTGATGAGTATATACTAAGTAAAATATCTATACCAAGCAAAGCTCGGTCACCCGGTACTTTAATTATTTAACTTAATTCTATGATCTTGTACATGTGTCAGTAGGATTTATCTGAACCAGTCCTACGGACAAATTAATTAACTTTGTACCTGTAAATTTCAGCATATCTCTGTTTACCAAAGTGAGTAGTTTTGTGTACCAACTGAGTAAATCATTGTTTACCAAACTGCATAATGATCCAAGGAATATAAGAACTACGTAGAAATGAAAATTAACTTATATAGTAAAAAAGGAAAGGAAAACTTTGTTTGTACTTTTAAACACTGTATATTTACACACTAATAAACATAACAGTTTTGCGGCAAATATGTTAGGCTCAAGCATGCATTTAACAAGTGTCATTCTAGCCTGCTTTGTGCTACAGATAAGATTATATACAACATATTTTGAAACCTCTGATATTTATAATGGAACCAAGATATCACCATTAGAGTTGTTTTTTTAACGTATTGTAGGTTCATTATTTAAGCATAGTTATGAACCACACTAAACTTTAAGTGTCTATTAGTAGTCCTCAGGTTGAAACCATTACATCAACAGTCTGTTATAGTGAAGACCGACTACATTTTTTTTCTTAGAATAACTAATATGGGATAACAGATAGCTAGACAGTTGACAATGTTATGTGTGTTTTTAATTTTAATAATAAATGGTACAAAATTCAGAAAAAATGTTTGTAAAAAGCTTTCATAAAACAGCTAAAATAAAAGAAAAGAAATTAATAGATTTTGAATTTTAAATTTGGGATTATTTGGAGTACAAATTTTGAAAATCAAATATTA
The DNA here is from genome assembly GCA_022606455.1 of Callitettix versicolor. Taxonomy (NCBI): domain Eukaryota; kingdom Metazoa; phylum Arthropoda; class Insecta; order Hemiptera; family Cercopidae; genus Callitettix; species Callitettix versicolor. The sequence continues at coordinate 37,740,916 of CM040182.1, forward strand.
TTACTGTGATATGAAATTGCTGTGATTTGATTCAGGTAACACTTGGTATACCTAATTAAAGATTATTGCAATTACAACCCGTTTGGTTTTGGCTCGAAATTTTGAATTAAGAAAAATAATTTAATAATAATTGAAGAAAATGACATAATTATAGTAAATAATTTTTTATACATGTATTTTAACCACATCAAAAACATCTTTTGTAAGTAGTAACTATTAAATAAATAGAAAAATAAAATAAAAATATTTCTAAAAGGTAGTCATTATTATCAATATTTTTACTTGTTTTTTATTTACTTTAAAATAAAAAGTATAATAATAATAATTTTAAAAAAATTATTTATATTGACTATATTAAATTTATCAATATTTTTTTTTACTTATTGATAAATTTTGATAGTGATATAAATTTTTCATTATTTAGTATTAATGAAGAGCCAAATGGTGTAACATACTTTTTGTAAGAAGTATATTAGGAAACAAGGAATACCTATAAACATGCTTGTGAACCCTTGGTATGTGCTTTTAAACGTATACAGTTTTTGACATTTTCATTTCTTGTCTACTATGTGATATTTTAGTGTTTGTGTTTTTCCTATAAACATTTGTAAAATAATAATAAAACAATTTATTTTTATCTTAGTAATAATGAATTATTTTAGTTAGTTGTATTCTTTTACCAAAATATGAAGATTCACAGTGCAGTCAAATTAAGTTGTCCTGAGATCCTCTGGAAATGAAAAATACAAAAACTATGTTTAAAAGCTTTTTTACTTTTCACTGAAAAATATTTGTTTTTTCAAGATATTTTTTTGTCAAAAAACCTTAAAAGAATTAAAAATTTCTTTTACTTAAAATTTAGTACATTGACTTCAGATATATATATATATATATATATATATATATATATATATATATATATATATATATATACATACATACATAAAATTTTTATAAATTTGAATAAATTGATTTGAAAAAAAATGGTCAGATAGTTCCATATTGAATTTTTAGGGGAATAGTAGCAGACATTTTGTTGAGTGTGTGTTTCATTAAACAGTTTAAATAATTGTGAAAAATGTTGTACACAATTTATATATACTGTTATTGGATATTATTATTTCTGTATTATGTAGGTTTGAAACACAGAACCCTATATTTCAGAAAATTATATATGTAAAAATGTCAATATAAAATATTTTGTTATAATTCATTTATATACAAAGACTATATATTGTATGCTTATTTGTACATATTTAGTATAATTTCATGTAATAACATGCCCTTGTTGAGATGCATTCTGGGAGCTGTGGTTGTCTCAGAAGCTTCAACACTTAGAGAGAGCTCTGAAGATATGTAATACCAGAAGGATGAAACAGGAATATTCTACTACAGCAACATAACATTTGCAGGTGGCCCTGCAAATTTGTAATACCAGATAGATAAAAAATAACATTCTGTGGCACTGAACAACACTTAGATTCTTGTTGCTGTAGTGAAGTAATATGAAGTAATAGTTACTACTGAAATGTTACTAATACTTAATACATAAATATTCATTATGGCTGTGATTATTAATTAATACCAGTCAGTATTAATTATGGCTGGCTAATAATACCATAAATATTAATACCATAAATACTACTTCTCGATAAATCTTTCATCATTTGTCCTGAAGTTTTGCATTATTAGATGGATAAAATAGTAATATTCTACTACAGTACCATAACAACATTTAGAGCCGCCCCTGATGATGGTATCACAATACCAGATGAATGAAACATGAAATAAGTAATATTTTCCTACTGCACTTTAACATCATGAAATCAAGCAAGATTTTGTAATAATATTATAGTATGTATATTTACATATTTTTCAGTGTTTAATAAAGGTATTTTAATATTTTGAACTGTACAAATGTATTGCTGAATAGTTTCCCAATTCAAATGCATTGCACAGTACCAGTTTCCCAATACTTTTATTTTGTCTGTTTCTGATTCTACCGAAACAATTCTTATAAGATGAAAATTTCACATTTACTCTTCTTCCTTGCATCAAAACAAAAAACGGGAGGACCAAATAATTTACGGAGGGAAAACTATATTAATTTTATTTATTTAAAATACATGTACATTCTTAATCAAAGAAACTTTAAACTTATAACAGTTAAAATTAAATGTTAAACATGTTATATTGTTTTGTCTCCAGTAATGTTAACGTAATGTACATTGTAAGGTTAACCTTAGGTTAAATTATTTTTTATTTTTGTTCTATACAATCCTATTTCCTATTTTTTTAATTTGTTATCTGTCCATGTGGCTTTGTGGACATTTTATCTTGTGTTTTAATTTAATTGTGACTTAACATTGTAATTTAGTTTTTTTTCCTTAAATGAAACATTATTAAAATTTGAAAATATTAAAATAGTATTAGGAAAAGGTTTAAGTACAATAAATTAATTAAATAAAAACTAATGTAACCTAAGGTTAACCTTAAAACTAATATAAAACAAAAAATCTCAATATAAAATATTTTGTTATAATTCATTTATATACAAAGACTATATATTGTATGCTTATTTGTACATATTATATATAATTTCATTTAGTTGTATAGTTGTTGCAGGTGACATTAGAAAGTATGTATTTTGTAAATTGCAGACTTGATAGTATAATAATGTAATGCATTTAGTATTTTTATTTTTTGGGTATGTGTGGGAATTCATTGAACATTAATGTATTATTAATAAGAATTAAGAACGAAGTACAAGTATCATTCCTAAATAAATCTCAGGTTCTGTTTCATTTCTCAAGTATCATTGGTAAATCATTGTTTAGTCAAAGCAGTTATGGATGTTATGGTTTTAGAACTTTCAGTGTTTGTTAATTATAATTAAATGGTTAAAAGTATGTGACCAAAAGGTGCCCCTTTTCAGCACCTGCACCACTCAACAATAAATTGAAAATTATTTTTTATACTTTTATGTATTCATTGCTTTTATTGTTTCTCAAACACGTATGCATATAAAAAAAATTAATGTCAATAATATTTAATTACTGTGATTAACTTTTAGTAAAGGACTGATGGTTAATGGAACTAGTGGTTAAAAGTGACTGTTAAAGTTTCACTGAATTTTTAGTGTCTCAATATAGATCTAAACTTGTACTAAGAAGTTAAAAAAATTTTTTTTACTTAATTAAGTTAGTTATCCAGCTGAATCCTAATAAATCTGAAACCTGAAATTGCATCTGTATGTGCGATGTTAGGTAGCCCATATTTCTAAGGAGAAAAGTCTAAAACTCAAAAAAAAATTTTTTTTTGTTGGATTATAAGATTTAATAGAATGAAGAACCTCTTGTTGTGTCATCACATAACCTCTCTTATTTTTTGTTACTTTCTGCTGTGGCACACTTTGGTACTTGCATCATTATCAGTAACAAATAAATTACTCTTAGGAGTTTATCACTACACAGTATGATAAATGTATTACTAGTACAGTAGAATTTCGATTAACCGCTATGCTTTTAACAATCGCGTCTGTTTAATTTTGTTATCTGACATTTGTAAACAGTTTTCCATAGTAAATAATTTGTAATAAATAATAAAAGTAATTTTCTAGACAAAACAGAACACTGCAAAGTGATACGACTTATTTATGTCATTGGCTATGGCAGCTGATACTAATTACTACTCTAACCAAACGTTGATAATCCAAAAGTAGATGATCTAGTAGACGACTGTTTGTTCAAGTAGTGTCAACTAATTCTGAAAGAGTGCATAAATGTTTCTATTGAAAAATAAACACATTCACACTATTACAAGGTTAATACCATTTAGCTTGTAGTCAATCATATAACTACTCGGGTGTGTGGTATGCTCTTACATAAGTTACGTGAAAAAAGTTAATTGTGGATAACTTACTGTACTAAAGATCTATGTATGTAAGATTTGTATAATATACTCTGGCATGTACTGTGCTCTCATATAAGAAGACAGCATGTACTTACATGAAAGAAGTTAATTACGGATAATTTACTGTATTAAAGACCTATGTATGTAAAATTTGTATAATACATAATTAGAGTTAAACAGAAAATTTAACATTAAAATTTACTACATTTTCCAAAATAATACTATTAAAACATTCTATGCTATAAACAAAGCATAGTATATAATTTTTATAGATCACTGAAAATCTATTTCTATTACCTGGTCTATATCTGTTATCTGTTACCCCAACGGTCCTGAGAATGATGGTTAATTGAGACTCTACTGTATCTGCATATTCAGGAAGAATTTTGTTTATCTCAGGCTACTGCTATTATATAAGGCATTTGAACCAACACAACTTTGTCATTTAGAATGGTGTTTGTTATTTCCTATTTTCAATGTCATATAAGTTGTGAACTCTTTTATAGCATTCATAATTTTCTTTGGTGGAAATATCAATAAATGGGAAGTCTGTAAGTAATATTCTTACCAAGTAATGTTAATAATAATTGGATTTACACTAGAAATAGTCTTTGTTCTGTAAAAATCCCCCCAATTGGCCTACGTAAAAATTTATAAAATCACAAATATTTGTGTATTTTTATTGGTAGCAGGTCACTGATCTTTTTTTTATTACTGTGTGTGTGTATACACACACACACACACACACACTTAACATCCATTCTTTATTTCAGTTAAACCAATGAGGGGGGAGAGATTGGTGTTAAAGGAAAGGTAAAAAGTATGGCAGTAAGTGCAGCCTTGAACTATGACCTTGATGTGTGCAAGTTCAGAGACACAGCAGACTGACCAGTGTCTTAACCACCTCAAGACTTATTGGCCCTTATAGGCTACTAATATTCCTTTGTACTGTGATTAATATTAAGGAGTTGATGATTTGTTTGTCTTCTTCACACAGGAAGGTATATCAAGGACATTGAACACTAAGTAACTTCTTAAGTCTTGTTATCGTAGATGTATACAAAGCAGCTTCCATTTCATAATTTTCATAAGATAGCAGGTATTGGTTGTTCTATTGATTTCCTTCTTATCGAAAAGAAGTTGTTTTGTAAAACACAATTAAAATCCTAATTATTTAAATAACTGGGAGTATTTACTATCCCACACAAAACATTAATTTGATCATTTTGGATTATGTGTTGTTACATTTATTTGTACAGTTCCATACATCTAACTTGTTTATAAATTAATGATGTATTCTCCACTGACAACTTGTAGCTCATACATTTCTATATTTGATTGTGAGTTCTTGTAATGAATTACTGCATATGCATGAACTACTGTTACTATACTATGTAATTACTGTATTGTATATTTAGTAAAATGTAATTTTTATATAAATTCATTTTTATGAACTCAATAACATGTATTGTTAATCAAATAAAATAATGCCTACCAACAAAATGCTGTAAATATTATTTTTTTTAATTCTAAATATGGCAGTGATTTTTCTATTAAGCAAAAATATATTAATTCAGTACAGTACTGGTACCACAGAATTATGTAACATTGAGCTTGAGACCATTAATTGTACATGAACTAACTAAAACATTACATAGGCCTTAACCATAGTCGTGAATGAACACAAAGTCTAGTGTTTAAGTTTATGATCACTTTAAACACTAAAGTGATATATTTTAAAAGTTGTATCAAGATAAAAATAGCAAACTTGAGAGTAACTAAACAGCTGAGGTTTGATATTTAATAATTTAAAACTTTTTTTTCATTTCTGAATGTATGCTAAAAACATCAAATTCAGACTGTGGAATAGTTTTTAAACAGGTTAATGCTCTGCAGTTATATAAAAGTATGTTTGCCAACATATTTTTTCATCATGTTAACCACGGTAGGGGCCACGGTGGGTGTGCGCAATAGACTACCGCGCGCGTAACGTCACTGAATCAAACTCTTCACTGCTACCACCGTAAATACACTTCTATTTACGGTGACTGCTACTTTATGTAATTTCCCGTTTAACAATGCGATGTTCTGTAAATGTAGTTGGAGATTCGGTGTGTTTATGTGAGTGTTGTGTTTTAAGTAAAAGGTCTTTTTTGTGTAAATAAAAGGTGATATATGTGTTATGTGGTTGAGATTTAATATGTGTAAGAAAAGATTTAAGTAGCCTATGTTTTGAATCCTAAAAAAATACATAATTTGTTTTGTTTCCTGTTGTATAATTATGTATGCATAACAATGACGTAAGCCGCCTCGGTAGCCTAGTGGATAGCGTACTAGGCTTTCACCCCGAGGACCTGGGTTCGATTCCCGGTGAGGGCTTGGCATTGACAAAAACAATGACTGGTTGTGCTATTACCAATTGCTATAATAATGATAAGAATTGTAAAGGGAAAGGAATTACATTTCACAGAATTCCAAAAGACGAAGGCCTGAGAAAAGTGTGGGTTCATGCGTGTAAACGAGCAGATCATTTTAATTTTGATGATGTTAAATTCTGTTCACTTCATTTTAATGACGATTTCGAAAGGGATTTTAAATCCAAATTACTAAATACGAAACCTAAAAAACAGCTGAAATCCAGTGCCATTCCACGTTTTAACATTCCCACCATTGAAAATAAATGTATCAATTCTGAACGAGCTGCAAGGATTAAAAAACGTGAAAACCAAGAAACATTAAAAAAACTTATTGACGAGTCCGATGGAAATCTACCAGGAAAATCACCTGTAAATGGAAATGATGTTGGTGCATTTTAAAGTGTAATTCTGTAAATGAAACCCACCCTTCCATAGTCAGTAATTTTAATACAAATATCGTTGTAAATAATACCGATGTAGAAGAAATGAAAATTTACTTTTGAAGGAACAAATTCAATTTGCATTACAAGAACTGGCCTCGGTTAAAAATAAAAATGTGGCTTTACAAAGCAATGTTACTAAGTTTAAGAATATTTTTTCTGATAATCAAATTCAACTGATAGAGAAAGGTGCATGTTCTAAACGGTCATCCGAGGATATTTCCAAAGCTGTCACCTTATGTTGCATTTCAAAGAAATCTTTTGACTTTGTAAGAAACCATCTGAAATATCCCTTACCCAGTGAAAGAACAATCAAGCGGCAGTTATCAAACATTAAAATATCACCAGGTTTTATTAATATTAGTTTTGATCTTCTGAAATCTCATGCAAATGTTTTTACTGAAGCTGAAAAAAATGTCATATTAAGCTATGACAAAATGAAAATAAAATCTGACATGTGTTACGATAGTGTACAAGAATATATATATATATATATATAGTGTGTGTATGTGTTTTGAAACATAAGTTCTAAGAAATACGTATGTTTTATTTTACTGTTTGCATAATAGGCATACGTCTATGTGCTATTTAATTTGTTGTTAATTTTTTAGTTGAGATGTGCGTTTTCACAGTCAACCACATGACTGTCACGGAAAATCTGCAGGTACGTAATTTATAGTATGATGTGCTTTTAAGTTTCAAACAAAGAATAACCTGGAATTTTTCAAGCTATGGACCTATAATTTACTTTAATATTATGTAATATATTAAAATATTTAAATATATTAAAATAAAAAGTTTCCGTTTTGACAATGAGTGAATTCAGTAAGTAAAGTAATTAACAGCGTTATTAATGTTACATATAAGGAATTATTATTGTATTACTATAATACAGTTACTAACACTAACATTACAAACTGTTTTCTACTGAACACTACGTCTGAGCTTGATTCGATGACATACTTCAGCCGGCAAGTTGTGGGGGGGGACATGCGTGTGGCCCCTACCGTGATGTTAACCATATAGAAGAACATTGGAACAGTCATAACAAATTGTTATGATTACAGTGTTCACAAAGTGACACAATCTCGGGGGAAATAAGAAAGTTACTTTAGTCTACGAGTTAGTTTCAAATACTGTTCAAAGTGAATGCAATTCACACAACTAAATATGACATTGCATGTTCTTAAACACACATTGTAACATTCTCTTAAAGAATTTTTTTGCAACATATGTGATTTCTTCTTGAAATTCAGGAATGGTATGATGATTAGTTTTGTAAGCAATATCCTAAAGATATTGCTTTTAGAACTCTACAACTCAGGTATTTGTTTACAACAAAGCAATAAATCAAGGGACTGAAGAGGTGACAATCTCTTTGAAATCACTTTGCTATGAAAACATTGTTCCAAGAAAGTCGTGGTGTTGCTGATATGGATTGTTTGTAGTTTAAATGCAACAATTCTATGAATTTACATATCCATCAAGATGAAATCATGCTTCTTCAGACCAAAATCAATCGCTGAGCTTTTTTTCTTCATTTGGTTTTGTACAGGATATGAACCAGTGACAGAAATCTGTACATTTTACATTGTCATCAGATAATAATGCATGAACAATAGCTCTGTATGGATACATCTTTAAACAAGTGTTTATGCAAGTGCAAGTGTAGTGTACATGCATAATGCAAGTGCATTATGTTGTGTGGACACTACCAACAGATAGAACAGACTGACTATAGAGGCATCATACAGATTTTTTTTTAGGACTACAAACATATGTGCAGCTTATACATCAACCAACTTTTCTGATGTTAGCACTTTTGACTACTTTCTGATATATCTGCTACATAACATTTGTCTTGATGTACAGCTGCATGATGGTGGTCTTGTTTGCTGCATCCACACCATACTTTTTTGTAAGTGCATTATAGGTCTGGAAATAACTGGAACTTCTAATGTACTAGGTTAGAAATGAACATTGCTGTAATGTGAAAATCATTTTTAACAGGGTTGTTTTATATAAAAACTATGTGTAACAATGAAATGAAACAGTAACAGCTATTAAAAATATGCTTTATAAATTAAATGTAAATAGCTTTATTCAACATAAAAGGAACATTGTTCTATAATGTTGAATTACTTCTTGAACACTATAATCACTGGCGGACAAGAAGCAAATTAATTTCAGCTTATACTACTATTATAATTTTGTATTACAACATTGTATTTGAAACACAATTCAGTTTTTTTAAAGAAAATTCTTATTTTACTGTAGGATTTGAATAATTCATATAGATATACAGGGACTGATCCCTCAACCTAGTCTACTTGGCATATAGACGTTAAACTGCATCTTACTTTAAAAAATTATCACATTTTTAAATAGTAATGACTATTTCTTTAAATAAAATAATGACAGCCTAATTATACCTATGAATCACATAGACATGCTTTTATATAAAAAATGCAATCTCCTGGAAAAAAATTTAGAGCTAAAATAATCATTTCTACCGATTCTGTATAGACAGACATCAACAATTTTATTAACAATTGATTTGTCTTGAATAAGTAGTACTGGATTATCATGGCCAATGATATACAAGAATTTTTTATTGAAAATATACCTTTTCCTGAATATAATAGAAAACAAATTTCTTTACTGACTCAAAATTTATGCTGTAGTGATTTCTTTATTTAATTTTTAGTTGTACGGAAGGGCCTATATGACAGGTGCTACACAAGTTCCTTGGTTAGTGTGAAATAATAATTTTATTTCAAGTAACATCATTTTAACAACTGAACTGCACAAAGTAATCACGCACCTAGATATTCTTTCCACACAAAACCATGTCAGATTTGATTAGCCAGTTTGTGCGTTTTCTTTTAAAAATTCTGATTTCTACACAACAAAAGAATGAGTTGGCCATACATAAGAATGGCCTGCTTGTTTTAAGGAGGTTATTAAATTTTAGAACAGTAAAGTGTATTTTTAATAAATGTGTTTTGTTTTGAAGTATGTACTACTTTTAATAAAATTTTATGTGAAATAAAGAGGTTACGAGGTGTGTCAAATAAGCGGACTGCTGCTGTTACCAGCAATCAGCGATAACAGTTTGGTACACTGTGGTAGGTTTGAACATGTTTGTCCCTGTTGATGCTTTACCCCACCCTGAGCTTGATTAGCATGGTTATTATGTTATTCAGTCGCACTGTATCAATTGCCCATTCAATTGATGGGCTTGAGCTTGTCTCTTGCCAAAAAATTGCAGTGTTCAGATGAAGCAATGAATTAATCTTAAGTTTCTTGTGAAACTGGGAGAAACTGCTACAAGAGATCATACCATCTTAAAGGAAATGCATGTAAGTGCATGTTTATCACACACACAAGTTTTGAGTGGTTTAGAAGGTTTAAGGAGGGACATCAAACAACCAAATACAATCTGCGCCCTCCCTCAACATTAAAACTGGACATCCAGAAAATTGGTAAATTATCCATGAAAATCGTCTGAGTGCCAAAACTTCTCACTAGAGCACAAGGAATCCAAAATGAACATTTGTGTCGATTTTTAAAAAATACTGATAATGATCCAGACTTTGGACAGAGTGATTACTTATCATAAATTGTTTTTACGTATGGTTTTTTTACCTATGATTGCCTTTCTGAAACAAAGTGTCAATCAATGCATTGGTAGAGCCTTACCTCACTACAAAAAAAAAAAAAAAAAAATTAATGAGGAAATAAAATTGAAGGCCATGAAGTTTTTTTACAGCAAGAAATTGTCTACATTCACTAGGTCCCTGAAGGTCAGTAGTCAATCAACGTTATAACGTCGACGATCTGACAGCCCTTTGTGAACAAGTGAAAAGACAAAGACCAGATTTGTGGAAGAGCAATTCCTGGATGCTTCATCAAGAAAATATGCCTGCCCATTTTTTCTAGTTTATAATGCAAAATACGGCACACTGTGTTGGACCACTAATTTTATTCGTCGAACCAAGGCCCCCTGTGACTTTTTTTGTATTTCATAAGATCAAAGTGGAACTTAAGGGAACAAGATTCCACAGTTTGGAAGTGGTAAAAGCAATGGAGTTTCTCAACAAGCTGACAGAAGCAAACTTTCAGGAAAGCTTTGAACAATGGAAAATTCTTATGAAGCATTGTAGGGATGGGCAAAGAGAGAATATTGACAGAAACAAACTTTGTAATGAGATTAGTGATCAATAAATGTTTTCTAGCACCAGCATGGTTATTTGTCATAACTCGTATTTAATGATAAACATTTTGTAAAAATATTGTCAAACAAGGAAAATTTAATTTTACAAAAATCACTACATCATTTTTTTAGTCTGTCAACAAATTCTTTCATCATTAAATTCAGGAAAACAAATTTTCAATTAATTTTTTTTAATATCGATGGTTATGCTAATTTACCTGATTTTGTAATAGTTCTACATGTAACATTGCCATACTGGGTCTAAATTTAACCCTATTTATGAACTTTCTCCACCACCATTATATGGGAAAAAGCATGTTTTCATTACTTATGGATTGGGATTGAAAATGCTAGATGACATAGATAAATATAATGTCAACAATTTTTCAGATCTTAAGGTTTTGTTATGAATTCAAATTCAGTATTCTGTTTTCACAATCAGCAAAAATGTCTTTACAACAGTTGTATAATTTAAACATCATGCACAGCCGGCGCTAAGGTTTCTGAAGTCCTGTGCGGTAATTTTTAGTGCTTCCCCCTCTCCTTCCAAAATCTGTTGCAGGAACTCTATTCAAATTTCAAATATATACTGATATATAATAAGCTTTATTACATTTTTTGCAGACAAGAACTAGGCCTACTAATTATTCACAAATAATATGATTTTGTTCTCATTATCGAAATGATAATTTACAGAAAACAATAGAAAATACAAATGGCTGTAGTTGTGAAGATCATTCATTATGACCGATTACACACTGGGTAATTTTTGGTCCTAGAAGCATATCCACCACTACCGCACAAGAGAATATGAAGTAGTCTTGTGACCTGTGTTCTGAGAGATAGGCAGTCAGTTTATGTAAATGAGCGATGTATTTGTTTTTAATGTACAATGGTCGCCCCCAAGCAATTGTCTTGGGACATACTGCAGTATGTTTTCCATTATATATCAAAATATAATGCAGAAAAATAACAAATTAGAATTTGTTTATATGATAAATACCTAAATTTTTGGGTCTTAGACTAATTTTTTTTTTCTTTTTTCACTTTCAAAATAAGGACATTTCAGCCTCTTCCCAGACAGAGTGCAGAAGAAAGAGTTCCCCTTGTAAATAAACATGATGAATTAGAAATACCAAAAATAACACTTAATGAACTGAAAAACCAAATTAAGAATAATCTAAAGAAGAAGAAAGCACCGGGATATGATTTGATTACTGGACAAATAATTAAAAATATACCAGAGAAAGGACTTAGGAAGTTACTACACATAATGAATGCAAGCTTAAGGATGAAATATGTTCCTTTCCAGTGGAAGGTGGCAGAAGTCATTATGATAATAAAACCGGGTAAATCACCAAATGATAGGAAATCATATAGATCAATATCACTGCTCCCGATATTTTCAAAATTATTTGAGAGGCTACTCCTAGACCCATCATAGAAGAAAGAAACCCTGACCATCAGTTCGGACAAGGTGTGGCATAGTGGTCTGATGTGGAAACTGGAGATATATTTTCCGAAACAATATTTCGAAATACTACAGTCTTATATGACTGATAGGCATTTTAGGGTTAAAAATGAAGGAGAATATTCAAAACTGAAAAAGATATCAGCTGGTGTCCCACAAGGTAACGTGTTGGGACCGATATTATATTTGCTGTACACTAGAGATCTCCCTAATGTCGAAGATGTAACAGTTGCCATATTTGCAGATGATACTGCAATACTAGCCACTGGGAAGAAAATTGAAGAAGTTGCAGGCAAACTTCAGAGGGCCTCAGATGCTATTAGCAGATGGACAAAGAAGTGGCGCATTGGCCTCAATGAGGCAAAGTTAGTTAATGTTAACTTTTCAAATATGAAGATTGATCATCATATACCAATTACAATCAATTCATTACAAGTTCCCTATGCTAATACAGCAAAGTATTTAGGTATGACACTGGATGCAAAACTGAAGTGGAAGGAACACGTTAAAAAGAAAACAGAGGAGTTAAAATTAAAATTCAGAAGTATGTATTGGCTTTTGGGAAGAAAATCCCAATTATCAATCCATAACAAGCTGCTGATATATAGGCAAGTCTTGAAACAGTGTGGACCTACGGAATACAGCTCTGGGGCTGTACAAAGAAGACAAATGTAAAAAAGATACAAACCTTTCAAAATAAGGTGCTGTGATGCATCGTAGATGCACCATGGTACATAAATAACGACAACCTCCATAGGGATTTGAAAATAGATATGGTCAGTGAGGAAATAAAAAAGTATGCAAAGAATCACGGACAATGCATCTCTCAACACAAGCATCCGGAGATACGCGGATTGTTGGCTGAGGCTGGTGTGGTTAGAAGGCTACGAAGAACAAAGCCACTGGACCTTATGGTTTTTGCTGGTCCGGATGGACATTAGTTTCTAAGGGAATATATCCAATGGGATATATCCCTTCAAAGTGTAAACATGTGTTAAATGTAAATTACTAGATGGGTACTTCTACTCAGTTGTAAATAAAATTAAATTAAAAAAAAAAAACTTTCAAAATTCCCTAGATATCTTACTATGATGAAATGGAATGGATATAAACCTGCTGAATGTGAAAAAAATCATTATGGCAGAGATTGGAATAAAATCAAAATCTGGGCAGAGATTAGAATAATTAGTGATAGTGGACAACTGCACAGCGACCGCCAATGCCACAACTGCTGTTCAGCAATTCTTCTGTGCAGTGTGTTAATTTCAAATGGAATGTAGTGTACTTTTTTACACTATTGCTGGAATGATAACGACAATGGATATGCCAATACAGCAAAACTTACCCAGTGCGATCAGGGCCTGGGAGTATGACAGATACAGAGAGCCTTTCCCATTCTATCCTTCTCCTCTGATGCTAATGCACTGTTTGTAATCATTAGAAAGAATAATGATCTGCATCTGACTTTATCAGACCTGAGCCGGCTTTAGGGATCTCTCTATCTGAAGTAATACCAAATAATCACTGAGCTGGCAACTCTTCAGCAAATGAACCTTTTTTTTTGGGCTTAGAAGATTTGGTAGACATTAACAAACACTCATTTCTAAGTAAACAAAACCTGTTTTTCTCGTCTTCCTAAGCAATTGCACTAGGAGTTCAACAAATTTATTTTACAATACAATATATTAAAAATCAAAGAGTGAGGATAAACATTACTGCGGATATATATTTGGCGAGTATACAATTGTCAAGGGATTACTGTATTTTTTGAAAATAAAAATCAACAAAAAAGTATCAAAAATAAAAATATAGTAAAACTTTCAGCATTTTTTTATTTGTCATGTTAATCCAATTCTACAGCTTATTACTGTCCACATGATGCAAGTTACAAATATGTTACACGTTTGTGACATCACTTGCTCAGGAACACAGCTCCAGAGCCAAGTGATATGACCTGATTGATAACAGGACTGGTTGATAGCTGGTAACTTATAGGCTCACACTAAAAGGCTACCTATATATTACCTGCTTATAAGCCTTGATAGTGTACAAGAACCTCAAGTACAAGCTAGGTCTCTAATTTATCTTACCTAATCAATTAAGGAAAGGATAAAAACTCAAAGGACAGAAATAAAAACTCAAAGAAACAATTATTAACGTTACATAAACAAAGTTTTTTGAAATGGAGCATAAGAGGTTTAAAGTTTAGAATCAAATAAAAGAATACAAAATGTGGATGTGCTCACCCTGCAGCAATTCACTTTATATTACAATAGGATACTGGAATTATTCGGATAAATTGAACAATTGTAAAATCAATTGCTGAAAAAAACATGATTGGTAAGACATAGATGCTTAGTTTTATATAAACTATTATAAGTAGCATTTATAAATAAGATGAATAATGTGTTCTATTAACACGACATAATGTTAAGTTAGATAAGTTTAAACAATGATTAACTAGTATAAACACTTTTAGTTCAATAATGAGTATTACTTTTCACTCAGCAGTGCATTTGCTGTTCTTTTAAACAAGAACTACTTTCAAAATATACTTAGTATTATTATGATGTACAGTATAAATATATTTACAGTGTTGACCTTTGGTTTTGAACAGGGAACACCAAAGGAAGAAAACATATTTAATATAATTATTGTTCAAAATTGCTGTACAATTACTTTGGCCTGTCAACTGTTTTTTCCTTTACTTAAACTAAAACATTTAAGGAACAATATAATCAGTAACAAGCAGACCTTAAACAATGTTCATGATCTGTGATTATTAGATTAAATAACAGTTTTCTTTACTATCTGCAATATTCTTCCCTTTCCCTTATCAGTTCTGTCAACTGTTTTACCTATTCAGCTATTTTCAAAGAGGTAAGGTCAAAATCTTTGTAATTTTCCAAAACGTGGAAATACACATTAAAATCATTTAAATGTTTACATACACAAACAAAACATGTTTCACTAATCACACTTATAGTAATGTACATGTGGTAATGGGATTAAATGTTTTTGTATATGACAAAGGTTTATACTTCTTTGAGAATGGCTGAAGAGTTAAAAAAATATTAAGATATAACCCATATTTGTAAAGGCAGTAACTAAATCACTGGTATTAGATTGTTTGCTTTTTCTCCTTTTGGTGCCTGTATCCATTTAAGAAGATTCTGATAACCTTCTATGAATCATCAAAACCAGCATTTCAGCAATGACTTCTCTCAGAGTACTTCCTTTGAGTCATAATCAGCCTCAATATAGACGACAGAGTGTTTAATTTTAGCCTGAAATAAGAATTAATTTTACATTAATTCTTTTAATCCTTTAGATTAAAAAATCAATGTACTGATATATAAGAAATATAACAAAATGTGTTTTGCATTTTAACTTTTTGGAACTGCTTAAAAATATGTTAATAATAATAACCATTAAGAAGGAATTTGCTTAACTTTGCTTTTGTGCATATTTAAAATGCTTCAAACAACTGGTCATTGAGTTTGAAATACATATCATTCATTTCATACATTGCAAGAGACATAAAAGCGGCCAAAATTTATTGGTATATTAGTTGAGTATATGGAGTGGTACAAGTGGTTAGAAATTGGTTTTGAGCATTTAAAGATGGCAATTCAAATGCACATGACGAAGAAAAAATTGGCAACCTCCTGTTATTAATGATGACCTGGTACAAAACTCTCAGCTTAATAAGCTACAGTGGCTATTGTATTTTTGCTTGTGTGCTGATGTTATGTAGCATTTCGCCATCTCAGCTCAGACGGGCCACTTGTCACTATGTAAGAAGAGCCACTGTTCTTTATTACTTTACGCTACAACTTGACTGCTACCTTGTAACACTATTATTTTTTCTTATAAATTATAGATTGAGCAAATATATTTGGTAAGTTCTGCAATCTTTTAAATTTTGCTAATATAACTGACCTAACTCAAAGTCACTGATTCAGCTTTGTGACAACTGTTATTGCATTAGTTATCTAGTCAGTTCTTTGCACCATGTGTCTACACCTGCAGGATTTAGAAATTACTACTATAAACCATTTTTGTTAAAATTTAAGGGAATTAGTTCATTATATTAGTCTAGATTGGCATTTTGCAATTTTTGGTAAATACTGATTTTATAAATATAGTACAGCTACAACAACTGTGCTATGGCACTCACTTGTTTTTTTATGATTTTATTATACTGGACTAGCATTACCCATTGTGGTTATTGCCCACGAAACAAACTTACCATAAATTATGAACATTACCAAACTCGTGATTATTTTATAGTAAATCATGTTTTATTGATTTCAAACATGTTGCTTTCAAATTAGAATGCCCAAGAAATTGTAATATAACACCGACAAACGTCAATGGGTACTACGAATTTATTAATTTTTCAAAGTAAAGAAACATTTCAATGCATTACACATTAGTCAATTTTGCAATTCTTTCTACATGAGCACCTCTTTAATTATTACAGAGGATTAATAATAAAAATGTCTACAGCTATTTATTTTTGTTAAAATGAAATATGTTTATTATTTGAGCTGTACAATATATACCTCTCTTTCACACCTTTAGGAGGTGCATTGTGAGAAATTACGTAATAAATATTAAATATTTCCAAAATAATATTCACCCTGTAAGGTGATGATTTTGAAAAATATTGAAATGTGTTTTTTTTATTTTTAGGTAATTTTTTAAAAATTCAAATTAAAACATATTTTTCCCAATGCTAACTTTTACAATCCCCCCTTCCCTCATAGGGCATGAATTCTGGAAAATGATGAAACATGAATCTCAGTTTTTGTGAAGAAAATGTTTAAATTCATTTCATTCTTTTGTGTTTTAGTATGTGTGTTGTGTGTGTCCCACTTATCCATTAGCCTCAAAGAGCAATATTTCAAGCAATATAAAAGAATATATATGTTTACGCACCCCTGTCCCTTTATGCCTGCATGTCACTTACACCTAGCTGATGACCTACATTCTCTTCAAAAGAAAGAGGGGTTTGAGGTCCATCCTTATACCTGCTCTGTTCGTTCATTTCTGCCTTTTAGTATCATTTCAGATTCGTAGAAGAGTTGATGTTTAGAGTGCATTCTGCTTGTGTGTGTTTTGTAACATTTCATGTATTTTCTTTTTTATTCGATTTTCTCTACAAGGTGTTGTGATGGCTTCTAAAAGGAAGAAGGGGGCTGTTTCACGCGAGATGTAGCGACAAGAAAATGTCAAACAGTTGGTAAATAAAAAAACAATTACAAACTTTTTCCATCAGGTTTGATGATTTGATGTACTGCTTTTTGCTACTGTAGTGAGATTCTGTGTGCTGTTTTATATTTTTGTACAATACAGTTAGTAATAATACTATACAATTAGCAATTAATTATAATTAGTAATTCAAAGTTTTTAAATATAATAAATTCAATTCAATACTTTGAAACGTTTTTTAATGGTTCTCTGTGTAACCTAACTTTTCCACTAATTTGACCCAGCTGTGCCTGGTTTAGGTTGGATTAGTTCTCTGAGTTCACTAGTGTATATACACTAGTTCACTCTATTGTATATATGATAAATTTCTAGAAAATACATAAAAAAATATGTTTTTCAATGTAAAATTATACACTTTTCCCCCTTGCTTGCCCCTTTAGAGGATGAATTATAGAAAATGCTGAAATATATGTTTATTAATTTGTGTTTTAGAATATTTTTGTTAAGTTTTAAATAAATGCAATGAACAAATATTTTTCTTCATTACAAACATTTATACCTCTATATAAATGTTGCCTCTATATAAATTATACCTCTATATAACATTTATACCTTACCAATTTAGGGAATAAATTTGGAAAAATGCGGCATTAAGTTTCATTATTTGTCTTTTAGAGTATTTATGTTTGGTTTCAAAAAATGTGACCAAAAACATATTTTTCCAATAAAAAGTCCGTATCCCCTTTTTACTCTTTTAGGGGTTCACCTTCATATTTTAAAAATTTCAAGTCTCTAGCTATAATATTTTCGCTGTATAATGATTCTATGTCAGTCGGGACAAATTTACCGCTTTTTTACCTCTTTACCAAATGAATTATGGAAAAAGTTAAAATATGTGTTGCATACTTTGTGTTTTAGAATATTTTTGTAGTCGGGACAAATTTACTGCTTTTTTACCTCTTTACGGAATGAATTATGGAAAAAGTTAAAATATTTGTTGCATAATTTGTGTTTTAGAATATTTTTGTAAAATTTCAAACAAATCTGATAAAAAAAAATATTTTTCTCCAGTGCAAACATTTATACCTCTTTTTTACATTTTTACCCTTTTATGGGATGAATATGAAAAAATGCTGCAGAGTACTCTTGGAAAAAAATACTTTTAGAGTATTTATGTTTAGTTTAAAAAAAAATTAGTTATTTTCCCCCAAATGCACAATTTTATATCCTTTTTTACCCTTTTAGGGGATGAATTTATGGAAAATACTGAAAGACATGTTTTGTAATTGTGTTTTAGAATATTTTTGTGAAGCTTTCATTTAATCCAATAAAAAATATTTTTCTTCAATGCAAATGTTCATAAAACATTCAGTAATTCAAAATTTTTCATTTTTGTTCTTTTAGGGGATGAGTTTTGAAAAAAATGCTGAATTATGTGTTTAATAATTTGTTTTATATTTTTTGTTTAATTTTAAGAAAATCAGATATAAAACATCCAATGCGAACATTTATACCTCTTTCTTGTATTTTTATTCTTTTAGGAGATGAATTTAGAAAAATGCTGCAATATGTGTTATTTTGTTTCAGAATATGTATCTATAATATACGACCAAAAAAATATTTTCCAATGCAAAATTTAAACCCCTTTTTTACATTTTACAAGGAGTTCTCTTTTAATCCCTTTGGGGGATGAATTTTTAAAAACTGTGAAAAATGTATTTAATTACATGTGTTTTACGATAATTATGTTTTAAGTTTCAAGAAGATCTGTCCAAAAACATATGTTTTCTAATAAAAACTGTTGCACCCATTTTTACCCCTTTAAGGGTTGAATACTGGAAAATAATTTATTAGTGCACCCCTAGATGGTAATACTAAGGTACTCTGAAAATTGACGTCACTAGCTATTACAGTTTTGGTTGTGCATTAAGTCAGTCAGGACACTGCTTTTTATTGTAAAAAAAATTACAATTATGTATTATAATTATAAGTGAATTAGTATGTCAATCTATATTTAAAATTTGAATTTAATCTGTTTAAAAATTAGGTTATTGTATTGGTCTGACATATAACACAAAGCTAGTTTTATATATAACTAGCAATATTTAACAATATTTTAACAAATGATATTTAGCAATATATAACTAAAAAACCAAGTAACAGCATGATCATCAAATTCATCAACCGATTATTTTTTATAGTGAATATGAAAAATATCATTTCTGGAATATTTATTGACTTCAAAATATGTTGCTTTCGAATTAGAATGTCCAAAAACTGATATAACCCTGACAATACTTTAATAGGTACTCTGAATTTATTCATTTTTTGAAAACACATTGATCTATTTTCAGATTCTTTGTAGATAAGCACATATGATATTGCATTACAGAAGATTAATAATAAAAGTGCCTTCTCAAAATGAAACAACCATTTCATTATTATTTGAGTTGGAAATTATTTTTTCTAATTACAAACTTGTATACATCTCTTTCACACCTTTAGAGGATAAATTTTGAAAAATGCCAACATATATTTTTAAATCGTTAAATTTTAAAAAATACAATCAAAAAAATATTTCCTCCTTTTCGCCCCTTAAGGGATTGAATTTTGTAAAATTTTAAAATACGTGTTTCTTTTTTTTAGTATTAAGTACTAATAAAATTGGAATAAAAATATTTTTTCCAATCCTACAATCTATACTAAATTTGTAACCTTATGAGGATACGAATCCTTGAAAATGTTATATATTTGCTTTTTAAAGTTTTTTTTTGTTAACTTTCATGAAAATATATTAGAAAAATATTTTTTAATACAAACATTTGTACCTCTTCTACCCTTTAGGAGTTTTAGAGTACTTTTATTGTTTTCAGAAAATGTGTTCAAACATATTTTTTTAATAAAAAAAAGTCACCCTGTATGATGATCAATTTTGGGAAATACTGAAATATGTGTTTATAAATAAAGATAGTTGTATTTATAATCCAAATTAAAAAAATACTTTTCCCAATGCTAACTTTTATAATCCCCCTTTCCACTATAGGGCATTAATTCTGGAAAATGCTGAAACACATATCTCAATTATTATGTCTTTGAGTATTTAAGTTAAGTTTAAAAAAAATATGATTATTATTTTCCCCATATCTCTTTTATCACTTTTGGGGTTAAATTCAGAAAAATGTCAAAATTAATTTAATTATTTTTGTATTTTAGTGTATATTTATAATGTTTAAAAAATTTTTTTTCAAAGAATATTTTTTCAATATAAAATTTTATACACTTTTCCTCCCTTTTTGCCCATAGGATGAACTACTGAAAATGCTGAAATGCGTGTGTCATAATCTGTATTTTAGAATATTTTTGTTGAGTTTCAAGAGAAATGACAAAACATATATTACGCCAATGCAAATCTATTTTTTACATTTCTATTCTTTTAGATGATGAACTCGAAAAATGCTGAAATACGTACTTCAATATTTGTTTTAGAATATTTGTTTAGTTTTAAGAAAATCCAGTACAAAAATATTTTTTTATAAATGAAAAAATTATACTCCATTTTTTATATATTCTACTTCTTTTAATCCCTTTGGGGTATGCATTTTGGAATATGGTGAACAAATATATTTAATGATTTTTATTTAAAATTGTGTTAATTTTCAAGAAGATCCGATAAAAGACATTTTTTCCAATAAAAACTATTGTACCCCACCTTTATCCCTTTAGAGGTTGAATATTCTTTCTTGTTGAACATCTACATTATGAAAAGAACATATCCTCAAAATTTCAAGTATCTAGGTTAGTAGTTCTTGCTCTGCATTGATTCTGTCAGTTAGGACTTCGCCTCTTATACATTTTTTTTTTTTATATATTGTTATATTGTATATAGAAATATATTAAATTGAAATGATCCCATTCCGATTTTGAAAATCGACTATAATTTTTTTTTTACCACATTATAATTGCAGACGAAGCCGCAACGGGTAACAGCTAGTGTGTGTATATATATATTTTGTATCAACACTCTATTTTTTGTATCAACAGAATCACTACAATTTGCAATTGAGGGAGTTACCATAATTATTTTGTATTTCTCTGTATTATGTTTTTAACTATTAATAAACTAATTATGTATTGCAATGTTAAGAATTTTTGTGTTGAATGTATTTTTATATTATTGCATGTTTTACTTTGGCCGAATAAGTTGTGTTAAAGCATTTTCATGACAAAAATAATTAAAATTATATATATATATTTTTTTTGGTGTTTAACGTCTGACTATTGTGCACACTTGGGCTAATGCAGATGGGATGATTTATAGCATATGAAAATGCCAAGCCCTTGCCGGGAATTGAACCCGGGTCCTTGGGGTGAAAGGACACACACTATCAACTAGGCCACCGAGGCGACTAACGCCTCTTATACATACATAGATAATATTTTGTAAGCATTATAAAATTATAATTCTTATAATTTCATACTTTTCATAATTTTATACTTTTCGTAAAATTATACTTGCTTGTAAATAAAAATGTTCATTAAAATCTTTTTTTCATATATACTTACACAAGTAAACAGTTTTTTATAAATAAAAAAAACTATACATTAAAAAAACATATATTCTATTAATTTTTGTATCAATAAACATTACATGATCAATTGCAAAAATTTATCAAAAAACAATTACACTGACCGATTATTGATTTCAAGAGTGAACCAAACAGTGTGATTTAACTCCGAGTGCTAGGCATGAACAAGGTCTCACACAAGCCTAACAGCAAAACAGTGCAAGTCGCAAGTAATGATCCATTTGAGAAATGGATACTCTGAAATAAATATTTATCTAAACAGATTTGAAAATCATTGATAACCACACAGTTGCTCGCTGAACTCAACGAGTTGTTTTAAGTATTGTTAATGAAATTGTAGCACAACATTTAAATTTTCAGAGAATTTCAGCTACCAAAAATTCTGAGTTATACAAATCCAAACTTTTAGACAATGCTTTTGACTTATCTTGAGAAGTACACTATCAAAAGGGATATGATTTTAAGCCAAAATGTGAATAAACACTGGACATTATATATTACAGGTAACAGTAATTGCAGGCAAGACAACTGCTAAGTGGCATGTAATGAATGTGGCCAAAATAAAGAATTTAAAAATAATCCCCTTATTAATATTACAGTTTAAATTTTATGTAGCAAATGCCCATAGTATGAATTTAACTATATTACACTTTTTTTAAAGGACCATTGACTTGCGAGCCAAATTTATGTAAATTTACTTCTAATTAGCAAATACAGTGAAACTTTGATTAACCTTCAATGTTGACACCGGGACTGTGATGGATACAATTCACACTGTTCGTTGCATATGAACAGAAGATTTTAAAAATGCATGTTTATGAACTGGACATACATTCTGCAATAAAATATGTGCTACAACCACTAATATTGGGAACTATACTTATGTCTTAATTTCATACTGAAACATCCAAGCAACTACTCACTAAGCAATAAATAATATAAACACCAATCACTTCAGCCTATCAGCTAGGACTGCAATGTCTGCAACTGACTATGAGTCATAGTTTATAGTAGGTAATCAAAACATGACAAGACTCAACAATGAAACAAAAATGTGCTCCATTTTGGCACCTCTCAGCAATGAAGTGAAAATTAGATTTTGCTGCAATATGGCTACTGTACATATAGGAGCAGTAGGTATTGTACTAGTAATTACTGTATACACTTTTATTTATTAGTTGCTTTTAATATTTTTTTAAGAGCTATGTATAAAAAAATATTACAATAATATTGAATTACTGTAATTAACTTTTAATAATGGAACAGTAAACAGAAACTGGCAGTTAATGAAATTTGCACTGTTAAAAAATGTTTTCTTCTAGAAAAATTTAACAATATTATTTTTTTATATGGTGAACTTCTAAAACCAAAAATACACAACTATTCCCTACAGTTTTCAAGAAAGCACAAACACAATGTCCATTATTTATTTACTTCCATGAATGGGTCTAAACAACATAGGAAGCCTTCTCTGACACATTTCCTACTATCTTGCAAAGTAATTTACTTTCTAGTTGTATGTTGTTAGACTGTTACTATTTGTACTCATGAAAGCTTATATTATTCTAGTTCTATACAGTACTTCGTTGCGTAATGTTTACTGATGTTTCTTATAACAAATATTTTAATTTGAGAATTGTTATAATATTTAAATATATTTTGCTGAAACTAAATTTGTACAAAAATAAAAGCACAGAACTTAGATAGGAAAATACTTGTTTTAAAATTCACTTTAGAACTTTATTAAGCCACGAAAAAAGTTTTTTGTATACTTAAAGCACTTACCGTAACTTTTTAGCCAACAGCAGTAAAATTACGATGTCAGTTAGCCGAAGATAGGCCAGGATATTTTTGCTGAAATAAATAACACAGCATAAAGTATGATTAATAAAATTTCAAATAGATGGTACTAGTACAAAAAAAAAAAAAAAAGAAAATACAAAGTCATAGAAATAGGTTAAACAAATTTAAAGAAACTCAAGCTGTTGAGCAAATATTTTTTTTAAACTACATGGAAACTACAAGTTTTTCTTCATGTGATTGTATAACAAGTATTTCCTTCAGCTGATTTGCAGAGAACACTCCAATTAAGCTGAATAATGACTACTTACAAAAAAACCCTAAATAAATTTTGAGGTTCAATTTTATATTTGTTAATGTTCAGGTTATTTATTTCCAAATCACTACCATCTGTTTTAAACAAGATGTTAGAGATAATTTTTATCATTTTGTTATCGTAAATATGTTGTTATTATGTCATCATAAGTGAGTATGATTCTTATGCGACATGTCCAGAAAGTACTGTTTTGTTCTACTGCCACCACAGCACTGCTATCAGCGTTCCTAGCATTCAAGCTAGTCTTCCTGGTGGATTGCCTCTCCACTGATGCCACTATGGTTGACTTGTGTAGTGTTTTTAGTTTTCTATAGTCATTGAAAATGTTAAGACAAATCATGAACCCGCTGACTGTGATATTTGTTGTCATTCTTTTTTTGAAAGCAAGGAATGTAAAGCCAGCAAAAATTCATCACCAAATTCAAGATATTTACAATGAAAATGCAATGAGTGATAGACAACATTAACAGCCAAAACACTATTTGGGTTACGACTAATCATCGTTTGTTACACAAGGTGGTAGAGTGTGGTGTACCATTAGTAGAGAATTGTTGGACCAGAATTTTTTGACTATATGGTTGGATTGTTGTTATGCATGCAATATACAACAATTTATAGTAATGCTTAAAGTTAAAATATTGAAATAATCCTAGAATGCTGCAAAATTTAAAAAAAAAAACAAAACATAAATGACACTATAAAGGATATCCCACATAATGTATTTAATCACATATCAAGAAACATGTACCATAAAGTGGAAATGTACCTGTTACAAAATGGAGTACAATTTAAACATCTACTATTTTAACATAAAAATGTACCATAAGCAATATGTTGTTAAATAAATTCAGAATTTAGAATAAATGTATTTATGCTATTGTATATTGCAGAATAAAAATTTACAATTTAAGCATACAGATTTATTTTTACGGTCCAAAATATAAAAACTCTTTCTATAAACACTCGATAATAAATCCTGTATCCAATTTATGACTGTGTAAATAACTATTCTCTTTGACAAAAATGAAAAGAATAAAATCTAGTGAAATTAAAGAAGTAAACAAGATCATACAATGACATTCTAAATAGAAAACATTTTATTAAATTGCAGTACTTTGCAAAAAAACCTACTGATAGTAATATTAAAAACAACACAAATAGCAGCATTATTAAATTACTTTAAAATTTCAGACTTTTACTATTTTTTTTCTTAGCATGCATACTTTATGCCGGACTATCGAGAGCGAGAGTTTGGTATTAATGATAAGGGAAAAACTAATGACAATAGCTTTAGTTTTGAATCTACGACCTTATCGTGTGCAAATTTTCAGGATGCAGCAGACTATCCAGTGTTTTAACTACCTAAGACATACCCACCCTAAGTCAAATACAAAATAATACTGTTATCATTTCTACTGTAGATTAAAATAAAATTATCTTGTATTAAACTCTTTAGCAACTGTTAAGTTCATACATAATAGCACAGCAAAAACAGTTAAAGAGTTAATCCAAAAATCCTAAAAACAGAATATTAAGATCTGGCAGGACCTTAATTAATTACTTTGCTACAAGTTATAAGTAGTAATACACCTTAAACCACTTACAGCATGTAAATACATAGCGAATGACATGTAAATGACACACATAGTGTAAATGACAGTGGGCAAAACCTTGGTTGACAAGGCTTAGTAAGCCTTGTCAACCAAGGTTTTGCCCACTATGTTATTTGCTGACTGTATAACGTAACTATGAGTGAATCCTATGTTTAATATAATATACAAGATATGGCTAAAAAATAACCAGATTAATGGTACCACATTCCTTTATTTTTGTTTTTTTCTTCACAATTTTAACATTACCCATCTCAATGTACTCCCTTACACTGCTCACACAAATTTTCCAATTGTCAAAGCAGTGTTTCAAATCATCTTCTGAAAGCATGTTAAGGTCTTCCTCGATTTTTCTTTCACAGCTTCAGCTGTCTCAAATCTTGTTCCTTTCAACACTGATTTCATTTTTGGGAACAAAAAGTCACAACGGAGCAAGGTCTGGTGGCTATAGTGGGTGTTCCAACATAGTAATCCCATGCTTAGCCAAAAACGTCTTGACAACTAATGCAATATGAGCTGGTGCGCTGTCTTGATGAAGAATTAAAAAGATTTTTTCCACAACTCGGGTGTGCAATTCTTCTTACTCATTAACAGAGAATAGTTAGGACCTTAAAATAATAATTCTTATTCATGGTTTGACCTTCAGGTACAGAATCCCATGAATGTCAAAAAATACAAGTATTATGGCTTTGAATTTTCATTTGGATATTTAAGCTTTCTTCAGTCTAGGTGAATGGGGGCTCTTATAATACATTTATTAGTGCTTAGCTTCTTTTTAAGTAAAAAATCATGGTTCATCACATGTTAGTTATTCTTTGCAAAAGTTTAGGGTCTTTGTTGACGTATTTTAAAGTGTCAGTATAAATAATATCCACTTGAGAGTCAATTGTGAGATTTTTTAGCAACATTTTTGAATAAATTTTCATGTTAAAATATTTGTGTAAAACTGTGGCATTGATTCTTTGTCGATTCCAACGATCTCAGCAATAGAACGATTGCTCAACCAAGAGTCTTTTCAGATTAAATTGCTGATTTTTTCAATGTTCTCGTTTGTTGCTGGTGCTGAAGGTCGTTCTGGTTATGGGTCGTCAATATTTCCTCGCCCTTCTTTGAACTTTAAAGCACTCAACAAAAAAAAAAAAATGTATGATAAACATTCATCACCGTACACTTATTTCAACAAATAATGAGTTTCTGTGGTGGACTTTCCATGTTTCACTAAAAACTTTACATTGTTTTGTTCTTTTAAAATGCTAGACATTTTCCCAACGGGCAGCGGATATAAAGTCTAGTACGAACAAATGCCACATTTCAACTAAAAGTCAGTAGTTGTATTGGTGGCAGGAATGGAGAGAGGGGATGTCATGTGACTTGGCAATGTAGCATTTGACCTTAACACACTCATTGGTTGTCTTTGGAAAAATAAGTTCGGTTATTTTTTTAGTCACACCTCACATATTTTGGGCAAATAGAAAATGCCAATCACTTCATTTCAATTATTCTACCCTGTCTAATAGTCAAAGATTGGGGTAGAGTTATGATTTACTTTCTTGAAATACCATTTAAATTATGTCAAATGATTGCATAACTAAATTCTATTAAGGCAAATAATTTCTTTGAAAATAAACAAATAGTCTTAACTTTATCTGTCAATGAATGGGAAATGTTTAACAGGTTGTCTGCCATGAGTACTACAAGTATTACTACCATTTTACAAGTGAAGGTCAATTTATGAAATTTCTGATTTTATTTGACTACACGATAATAAAAACATGTCATAGTAATAGTATAAAGTCTAAAATAACATTCCTTGCCCTCAGCAAATAATTTGTTCATAAAGTTTGCCAAAACTGGTAATATTTGTTCAATCAGTTTTTTTACTAAATAAGCTGGTCTAAATGTGTAGTTTCTGTTCTGTTATGAAACTATATTTGTAGCCATATTTAGAATTTAGGCGCATATATATATATATATATATATATATATATATATATATATATATATATATATATATATATATATATCTGAGGGTTGATCAAATATAAACGAGACTGACTTTCTAAAAACTTTTCCGTTGGACATTG
Organism: Callitettix versicolor; assembly: GCA_022606455.1. Lineage (NCBI taxonomy): Eukaryota > Metazoa > Arthropoda > Insecta > Hemiptera > Cercopidae > Callitettix > Callitettix versicolor. The sequence continues at coordinate 37,768,985 of CM040182.1, forward strand.
AACTCTAAAGGGTGGGGTTTCAGGTAGCCTGGGAGGTTTGGGACGGGCGTAGACGGGCAACATTTCCGTTCGGACCCTTCAGTATAAAACTATACAATGAGTGAGAGTGAAGTGCACGCTTTCAGTGAGCAGAGAATTATTATTAAGTTTTTGGCCAAGGAGGGGTCAATCCGACTGAAATCTTTCGTAGATTGACGGCTCAATACGGGACAGGACCCTGTCAAGAGCTCGCGTTTTGCTTGGCACAAGGAATTCGCCAAAGGACGGGAAGCAGTAGAAAACCTCAGCCATGATCGTCGCCCGACCACTTCCGTCACGGAGGCGAAAACATTGATGCTGTTCGAAGCTCCTGGACGAAGACAGACGTATATCGCTGCGATTTATTGCAGATGAACTCCAGTTGAGCTATGGTAGCGTTCAAAAAATCGTTACATCAAACCTGGAACTCAGCAAAGTATCTGCAAGGTGGGTTCCACGAATTTTGACCGACGTTCACAAACGGAATCGTTTGGAGATTTGCCAGCGACTATTGACCCAATTTGAACGAGATGGTGAGGCATTATTAAACCGGATTGTCACCTGTGACGAAACATGGGTTCACCATTACACTCCCGAGTCGAAACAGGCAAGTATGGAGTGGCGGAAGAGGGGAGAGAGGGCGCCTCTGAAGGCCAAATCACGATCGTCGGCCGGGAAGGTAATGGCCACTGTATTTTTCGACAATCAAGGCGCCTTTCATGTCGATTTCCTCCATCAACGACGCACAATAAATGCACAATATTATTGCGATGTTTTAGAGGTCATAAAACAGTCTTTTTCAGTAGGAAAAGGAAATCTAAACCGGCGAAACGCCATTCTTCTTCACGATAATGCCCGACCACATTCGGCGAACGCTACGAGGCTTAAACTCGATCAAATTGGCTGGGAACCAATGGAACATCCCCATACAGTCCAGACTTATCACCCTGCGACTATCACCTGTTTGGGCCACTCAAAGAGGCACTTGGAGGCCAGCGTTTCAAAGACGATTCTGCGGTGGAGACCTTCGTGCTCAATGGCTCAATGAACGCCGAGAACTTTTTACGAAGATGGAATTAAAAACTTCCAATCCGTGGGAAAAATGTGTTACTCGTCAGGGAGACTATGTAGAAAAATAAGTTGTATCAAGAATAATTTGTAAGTAAGCAATAATTTTTTTAAAAATCAGTCTCGTTTATATTTGATCAACCTCGTGTATATATATATATATATATATATATATATATATATATATTGATAATTTGATAATTTGTACACAAGTACTCTGTTAGCTAAAAAATTCTAACAGTAAAAAAAGAAGAACAATATACAAGAGAAAATAAAATTCAAGGGTGTTGTAAATACTAAATTGAAAAGTGATCTTTACATGTAGTAGCTTTGAAAAATAAAAATAATGTTACACAAAAATAACTGAATTTAAAGAAAGCTTGGTTAGGCAATTTTCAAGAGAGATAATGAAATACAATATATGATAATCATGGCAATCAACCTGTTAAGGGCTCTATTTCAAAGATAATGTGAACAATTTATTATAATATTACAGATAATTGAGATGTTTTTTAGCACACTTGATAAACAGATTTTTTTAAAATCTTGTTATTTTGTGACAATCTGAGTTGAAAATAACTTCAGTTTTTTTAAAAAAATCCATAGACAAAGCCTTATAAGTTTGTTCACATGTCCGACTGTTAGACGCAGGTTGATGACAAACAGTACTTAGGGGTAACTTTTTAACAGTAAATATATTTTTATTTATCTATCATGGGTTATTATTATAAGCTAGAAGTGATAGTGATTTGAATACATATAGTTTTTGCCTATACAGAGTAACTATATATGTATAAAGAGCAGCCGGACCTTTTGAAAAGTTCAAGTTTCATGTTTCCCTCCTAATTTCAACATGTTAGGTCAGAAAATTTCAAAAAAATTATGTACCTAAACCTAAAACCTGGATCAAAATTTTAAAATGGTTTTTACCATTTTTTGCCATGATTTTTTAAAATTTTACACATTTTTTATTTATGGGTGCATTAAATTAACATTTGCAGTGCAGGTAAAAGTAAGTAGAATACAATTCGTCATTTTAATGTTTGTGTATCAAGTACAGAAAAGGAGCATTTAAACTACACACTACAAGTATTCTTGTCTATTCTGTGTCACATCAGTCCTACACATTCTTGTTAATACCTCAACCTATACTACTCCATCTTACGCAGATGCAATTTTTGAACTGCACACAAAATATACAATAATTTTTCATCAAGGAAATTACAGATAGGTAGTCGGAGGCGATATATTTGAATCATGAGGGAGGCGAAGTAGTATGTGACATTTTTTGGATAGTTACTGACTTATGACTAGCTGGGTTTTATCCTCAAGTGTGTCCTACCAAGTATTTCTTGGTTCAACTGTCATTTGCTAGTATCTTTTCTTTTATGCTACAAAGGTTCTGCACATTCATTTCAGATTATGCATACCTCAGCTATAAAGTATTATTTTGTGTTATTGTACATTTTATAACACAAAGTGTGTCTGGTACATCAACGGAGACTTGATAAACTCCACTACGTCATCCAAACGAAGCAGAACTAGTTCTTTTTCATCAAACAAAAAAAGAAAAACATCATCTCTGGAATTTAAACTTAACATAATCAAAGACATAGATGCAAAAATAAAATTTGTGGATTGGTAAACACGTTTGATCTACCAGAATCAACGGAATCTACCAGAATTCGGAACGGTAAAAAAAGTACGGAAAAAACTCTTGAAGCTGTGAAAAATGCTCGATTTTAATTTAAGTATCATTTGTAAATGTTATTAAAGCTTTCTACATCAAATTCAGTTTACATTTTTGAATTTATATGTAATATAATTTGTTGTACTGTATTATCCAAGATTTTATTACACATTCTCTTCTAAATCATTGTTTTTCTTTTGTATCCAATCCCAAATAAACATAATTTGTACGTATTTATATGCACAATTGTATCTCGACTAATACAAATTCAACTTACAGGGTTATCGCTTGGTCCCAAATATTGTGAAAGTTCGGGGTATTACACAAGGCACGGGCCCTCAGTATATGCTTTTCTTATTTTATTTTGATGGGAAATTGTTAAAAAATAAAATTTTATAATATTGAACATAAATAAATTGATCATTAAAGGATAAATATATATATGCCAATATGCTGTATTATAGAGGAAGTACTTTTTATTACGTTTTTACAAGAATGCAATAGGCATAAACCTATTTCTGGAGAAATTCTAACGGAAAAAGCTACATTTTTTGTACACGAAATCATGAATAAAGATGTCTTTCAGGCTAGTGAGGACCAATTTTTAAAATAACAAATGTTTGAAAAATAACAAATAAATTTTTTAAATAATAAATGTTTTGGTATAAGGCTGCTGAGTAAGATGTCATGTGACGTTGTCGCGGTCAAGCCATATAATCAAAATTCTAAAATGTGACTGAAGAAATGGCTTTAACTCCTGAAAAAGTGTACAATGCACATAAGTGGTTTGTTTTGGCAGATTTTGCCTTTTCACTGTGTTGAAGCTAGTGCCCCTGGACGACAACTAGCAAAGGTCTTGTTCAAATGCAAGTGGTACACATAAGAACATGTTAGTGATTGCTAAGGCAAAAAACCTTAGGGAATTTAAGAATGTTCAACTTGCTGTTGATCACAAAAACCAAAGCAAAGTGTGGATGACTAAGTCGTTCGTTGTATGGTTTGACAAACTATTTGTACCATAAGTAAACAATTTCTTAAAAAACAGAACCTTCTGCAAAATGCACTGCTTATTTTGTATAACTACCTCGGTCACTCTGATGAAAAGGACTTGAACTAAAAAAGAGTTTTATCTGAATCAACCTATGAATCAAAATATAATCAAACAATTAAAATGCAGTGTAAAAAGTCTTTTGTACATGGTTTTGTATAAGGACGACAGTGTAATTAAATTATTAAAAGAAATTAATCTGACAGAAGTGGTTTGCTTACCTACGATTACTTGGGTAAACCTTAATGAAAAAGTGATTTTTTGTGGGGAAATGCATGGCCTAACATGAAATTGTGTGTTCTATCAGCTCAAACAATACCTCACAACATTGCCACTGATTCCTGTGCTACATCTATTAACTGGGCAGAAGAAAATGGTGCCTGCATGAGTGACACTCTAGTATTGAAGCGACAAATGTTCAAAATGTCATTTAAAGTGAAAAATCAGATGAAAATAGAAAATTATTTTATGTTTTCCACTTCAATGGAATAATGTAGACTATTAACACAAAACAATACAGCATTGTATTGTAAATTAATTTTTTTCTTATTGTAGTTTTAGTTTATGTTAACACTTCAACTGTCTGTGATAATGTTGTGTATAATACAGTACATATATATGTATACAATGAAACAGCTTCTGCCACTTAAATGTGTTATTATTAGTGTTTTCCAATAATCTGGCAGTGTTCTGGTCCGATATCTCCGTACTTGAGAGACTGCTGTGTGTGTGTGTGTGTGTGTGTATATATATATATATATATATATATATATATATATATATATATATATACTTAAAAGAACCCTTGTATACCTTCTAAATATAAATGCAATGATAACAGATGACAACTGTGTTAAAATACATGAAAAGATTTTTGTTGAAATTATATGCCTCAATATCAATATCTCTAATAGACTATTGTTATGCAGCAGGTCAAGAATGTTTATACTATAATATAGTCGGTTACACAGTTACTTTATAAACATTTATACAAAAAGTTTTCATATTTTCAAAATTAAAACAGTCACAAAGTTTAGTCAAGATTTGAAAAAGTCTGATATCAAGTTGTAAAACTAACTTTTAAAACAGAATTACAGTTTCAAATACTGTAATTCTGTTATTACAGTTTCAAATACTGTAAACGACTTGTTATCATTTTGTACTGTAAATGTACAAACATTTTTGGTAAAATATATTTTTTCTCTCTCCATGTAATTTTTTACAGTCAGTTTTCTATTGTTCCCATCCACCTTGAACTATTGAAACTATTGTACAGTTATCACTTACTTCGAATGACAGTAAAAACAAATCTACCTATAAAATAAAAAATAAAATTTACCATACTTCCATACTGTAAAATATGAGCTGTTTTGTAAATAAATTCCAATTATGCCAGGCTCTTATTTTTTTGTCTATAAAACATTTTCTAACTAGCTAGCTACACAGTGCATCTCACTAATACCTTTAAAAAAATCCAGCTGTATAATGCATATTACAAAAAAAAAAATCGTGCAGTAAATGAGAATTTACCTGTTGGAAAGTGACCGGTGCAGTGGTCAGGTATGTGATCTGAGGCACAACATGGTTTTGTGCAGATGTTAGCCGAACATTTTGGTTCACTACGAATAACATTATATTGTAAACTTATCATTCAAATAATATATTTACAATTTCATTACTTCTAGCACAGATAACCGACTCTGATTAATTTAAGCATTTTCAGGGGTTCCTACAATTCCTAATGAGAGCAGTTCTCAATAATTTGAAATTTATTTAGATGATTCGAAAAGAAAAAAAAATTATAACTTGTATGTATGTTTTTTTATACTTAATGACGTGGTAATATTTTTAATCAAATAAAAAATTTGCTGCAGAACGATGGCTTAAAAAAAAATAAACAGAGTGATGTGAGTTTTGCACAAAAAGGTCAACATTACATTGCAGGGAAAAATAAACCTTTCGAGAGATATTAATGTAATTTAGCTTTATATGGTATTAAAATTAATTTGCTGTTGGACCCTAAACTGAATGCCTGAACATTTTTTAATCTATTACCAAAAGAAAGCTTAAATTACAAAAATCAAAAAGTACTTTTAAGTGCAATACAAAGTTAAATGTATCTGATTTTTTAAATATTTTGTAATTTAGATTGGTCTATTTGGATTTAAATTATTTGATTGGATGAAATATGAAGAATTAAATGACACATTACTTTTTTGCAATTCCCAACTATGTGGAATGAGTTTACTACTGTTCAGTTTTGGTTCTAAACTAATGGAAAAAAAACAGCTAATTCTGTATCTGGAGCTATATAGCCAATTCCAAAATTTGAAATAGCTCAAATTACATAATTTTTGTGACGTATAAGCAATACCTTCTAAATTTGTGTAAATGCTTATTAATTAAAATTTTCTTAATATCATAAGTACAAATTCAACTGGTTAGGAAACAATATTGTTTTCAAAAATAGAACAGTTATAATAAATTCATAACTGAAACTGTTTCTCATCTGTTGTAACTGAATTAAAATCATCCTGTACAATCAAACTCAACCAATACTACTTCCGTTATTAATTTATAACTCTACCTTTACTGTTTTTACATGCACAACCCACTACACTGTACATCACATATTGTAGTTACTTTAGCATATTAACCTGGCACATAACATCAGTTATTGCATTCAGTGTTTTTGACAGATTTGAGTTTTTGTAACTTTGTAAGTAGTGAGATAATAGTAACATAACATGCAAATATAGTAGCAGATGTTTAAATTTGTTGTCAAGAAGAATAATAAGTTTAAATAGTTGTAAATTACTTACTATAGCATTATGAATCGTAATAATGGAAGATACTTTTTTATATTTACATTTGGTACCCTTTAAACTGGTTGTCTCAACTGATGAAAGTGGTTTGAGTGGAACCTAATTTCATTTGGTGAAAATTAATGTTTGGTTCAGAAATCATACCAAAAAAACTCTCAAAATAATACCTCTTTACAAAAAAATGTGTACACTTTTAGGTCTGCAATAAAAAATTCGTATGAAGTAAATGTGCAGCTTATGACATTTGTAACAGTAACACAATGGCAGAAACAAAAATAATGAGCAATAAAGCATTAATCCTTAATAAAAATTAAAATAGATATAAAAAATTCTGAAAATAGAATTTAAGGATAAAACAAAACCTTTCTAAATGAAGGTGAACAAATACCATTTTTAAACACTGTTTGAAGTGAGAAATTTGGTTCCATTTTGTGAATGAATGTTTTTTCAAATTTTTACCAATTTTATTGGTAGGTCCAGACTTTTTGAAACACTTATAAATGATATTTAATTACAAATTGATATAAATAAAATTTGAAAGTTACCAAAATATTTAAATACTTTTTAATAAATATTTAAATTAGTTGCTAAAAGACTGGCATATAGTAATGTTTTCAGATTTGGACTACTGTCAATAGCTCATACTTCACATGGTAGATCTGTTAAAAATTATAGGCAGATATATTTTACTTTCAAGTAATATAAGGTGGGTGGTATAATGTCAAATAAAAACCATTAGAAATCACATAAGTAAAATACAACACACATAATAATTAATTTGTACACTAGCCCTAGAAAGCTAACATATTGTAAATCATACAATTCAACTTTCCTGTTTTTCAGTGAACACCCCTTTGAACAAGGAAAATGGACTTTTTTTTCCCACTACATCTCTTCTTTCATGTAGTTCAGTTTTCCTTGTTTACCAGATGCCATAAGTAAGTCATAAGTTTTATAATATATTAGCTTCACTGCTGGATTTATATTTCAAACCCTTTTAATAATATTTATGCTTTTTCAATATCTTACTTAGGTTTTCAAATGTTTAGGGATAGTTTATAAATATTTTTGAAAAATAGAAGATCAAATTTTAAAATATTTGAATGACTGTGAAAGATATAATTTGGTCTAATAAAATGGATCAGATGATGAAATCTGTCGCATGAAACACAATATTGTAATTAAATAGATTTCTCTACTACAGAGTAAGAACTGATGTGGACACACCCTCGCCTCTTGAGCAAAGAAGAAAACAACATCTAATGCTCCTGCACTGCCTCTAATATTGCCAATGTGACTTCTGTTGTTTCTGTAGCCTCAATAGTGTAATATGGTACCAACACTGCATCTAGCCAGCATTCTACAATCAGGTGCACTACACATATAGAGGTAAATAAGAAATTAGTTCTTAGAGAGAAACCTAATTTTGTTTTAGGTGAATACAGTGAATTTTATAACTGGCTGAAAAAAATATAATTCACATAACCTCCAGTCCTACTGCCGTTATAACCTGTCGAAACTTTTAACCTATTTTTACTGATGAAATAAAAAATATGATTGTTTTGCTCACAAATTCCGGTATTCTAAAGAAAGATGACAACTACATCAGACAGACTGCAAAAGTCAGTCAGCTCACATCAGTGAAATTCAATGATTTGGTGAACATATTAGTCCTTTTAGAAACCCAAAAAGAAAATCACCTACCTTCAGTAGGAATTTTCAATTCGAAGTAAGTGTTGAGAGATAACCACATCACTATGAATTAAGACAGATCTGATTTTTTAATTGAATGTTTACATGTTGACAATGAAACTAGATTTGAAAGAAGAAAAACTGATAATTTTGCCCTCTTCCTAAGGGAAATTTGGCAAGTTTTGTTGCTACCTGCTGCAGCACTTAAGGACCTGGTTCCTTTCTGATAACAGATAAACTATAACTTTCATTTAGATGGCAGTGCACACTTCAAGTGTTCATCCTGCTGAATAAACCATATATATATATATATATGGTATAAAATAATCAATAACATGTGATAACTCAACCAAGTTTATGTTAGACTCTATACATTATAAAGGTAGATTATTACACAGAAAGTTACCTTCAAGCTGATTTTTTCTCCGACATGTCATGGTTACAACAGAAACATAATTGTTAACAGTTTGGTTTATGTCAGTACCTCTGGTAACTTTACTGTTAGAAGCACAATACAAACTTACAATTACTGGGACTCTTAGAAAGAACAAAGAAGAAATCCCTCCAGAAATGTTGGAACAAAAATGTAATTTCGATGGGATGACAACAATGGTTTTTTATAAAGTAAAAAACCAAAATGTTTTAATAGTATTATCAACTTTGTATGAAAAACCTGCTCTAACAGAAACCTCAAACTAATATAATGTAACCAAAGACACAGTCGACACCTAAGATCAAATGATGTACAGCTGTAAGACAAAACAGTTTGACCATTCTCTACATCATGTTGAACATAATGCTGGCAAACTAGTATAAGATTTATATAGAAAATGTGATGAAATGGGGTTAAAAAAAGCTTTCAATGGGAAAATGTCCCATGAAAATCCACTATGAACTTACGAAACCACAGCCCCAGCACAGAAATTGGTTATTAAAATCTACATGTGAAACTCCACCAATCCATACTGCACATTCTTCTGCCAAGAGACAATGCAGTTGAAGCACAGACACAACCTCACACAATATGTGGAATTTGACATCAGCTAAGAGGATGACGCTGTATTAAGCTAGTGTAGTCATTAAAATCATTTTGTAAAAAAATAATTAGGACTTGTTAACATTAGCTCCAATACAACTTTTAACACATCAGCTCTCTAGGGTTAATGTAACATTTGTCTAAAAATAAAAAAAAAATGTTTGAATTTGAATTTGCACTTTGAAAATATATGAAGGATTGAAAAGCAAAATTGTTTCCTAATTAAAACTATAAATAAACATATTAAGAATGAAAAAAAGATAACACAATGAAATTACTAAATAAGACAACATAGTTAAATTAAATTGTGATTTATTAATTAATTACTATACTTGCTAAAACAATCAGTTACAGTTTTATTATTACTGTTTATTTTGATATATGCCATCATTTGTGTACATAGAAACAATACATAATATTTCAAGAATATGGATTAACTAAATTGTTCTAACTACTGTACTCAAAAACATAGACTACTGTTTTAAACTAGGCATTTAAAAACAAGAGTTGATCCATACCCTCAAACATAGTGAGTTGTTTCTATATACACAAATGATGGCAAATATCCAAATAAGCAATAATAATATGAAATTCCATCATTAAGTAAAAACATTCAAAAGTTACAGTTAGAATTGTGAAGAAAATGACAAAATACCATCAAGTAAGTGAAATGGAAAAATGTATTACAATTTTCAAAGGAAATATTGTAACAAGCACTGTAAGAAATAATACACCAAATAACAATAACAAAATTATGTTCAAACCATATATTCATCAAGACAATATTTAAATGAAATTAGGATGTGTTGAACATTTACAAGGGTGTGTTTCATTGTTGTGACTAGCAAATTTCCCACAATAATACTTTTTTGGAAATACAATCAAGTTGGAAATTGAATGCAATAAATCGGTTGGATAATGGCTAGATAAGAAGTTGCTAATTTAAGAGTTGATAAAGTTATTTAATTGCCACACCTTATATATATATATATATATATATATATATATATATATATATATATATATATATATATAAATATACTGTCAAAAGTTATAAGAAGTAAATAGCAAATACAATGAAAATACAAGATTTCACTTTCTCCTTAAATATATGGCAATATTTTAATCAAATTGTGAAATGGTTAAAAATTTCAAGAGTAATATTTTGACAAGGCATACAAAGTTATGAGTTACAATGGCAAATATATGAGGATATATATTTACATTATTTTTAAGTTAATATAACAGTTAACTTTGAAATTTTGTTACAGAGAAAATATTGTAATAAGCACATATAATACAGTAAACCAGAAGAAAAAATAGATTAAACAACAATAAAGAAAATTATGTTAAAATATGCAAGAGTACTACTTTGACAAAAACATACAAATTTGAGTTCTAGTTGAATGTGAAATGGAAATAAATGAATATTTACATGGTTTTGACTTAATTATGTATCTACATTAACATTATTAAAATTATGCTGATTTTTTGCATAATTATGTAATTATTCAATTTTTTTAAATATGCTCAATTACGGCAATGAGTAGGTCAAAGAATACCCAATTCCAACCAATCATTAAAAATTTATGTGTTTGTCTGTATAATATTTTTAGTTTGGAAAATAAAGTTTGTCTGTTAGATCACAAAGTACAGTGTTTTTTCAACCCTTGTTAGCAAACATATTTAATTCAAATTCTAATAATTTGAAGTTTTACTATGGTATCTTGCAGTTTGAATTATCCAATGTTTTACTGTAGTAATTTATTATCATCAATTTTGTCTCAAATTAAAAATAAAAGTTTTATTACCAGATAACATCCTAATATTTTACCCATCTAATTTTAAAGTTCTACATATAATGAGATTATAGAATTTAAATTACAGAGTAATTAATTTTCAGAGCAAACAATTTTAAAACATATGGAAACCTCTTATGATGTTTTGCAGAAGCATTAAAAAAAAAAAATTAACAAAACATTTTGATGTGACATGACATTCAATGATATGAAAAAGATAAATAATATACTACCTATTTATTTAGTTTTCATTTCAAATATATTATATAAAATGGCATTACCTGTAATATTAGAATTAGAATTATCTGCAGCCTTAGAGAGTTCTCCTATTATATTAGTGCTATATATTGCCTTCGAGTCCCCATCCACTAAGCCATTAGTAATCGCTACTCTAACAAGAGGCATATTGTTTTTATTTTGAGGTAAACCATTTTTTGTATGGTTAGATAATAACGAACCAATGATCTGTGCAGTGTTCAGTTGCTGATTTGAGGGTGAAGTTCCTGAATCCATAGATCTCTTTAGCGCACCTCCAAGAATGTTCGGAATATGAAATTGTCCATTGTTTTTAATGGTTAAGGAGCTTGTAGATGTAGATTGAGGTGGGACAGATTTCACACTTAAAGGAACATTTAAAATACTAGTGCCTTGCTTAGGTAAACCCATTAGGGCAATTTTTTTCGAAGGCTTATCAGAATTTTTAGTTCTTGTTATACCTTTTGATCGTTGGTATAAAACTTTTGAACTAACGTTGTTTAAAACATTACTGATAGCAGAATTACTATGTCCTGACAAAGGCATATTTGCATACAGTTCACGAGTGTAAAGACCATTGCCTAAATTTCCACGATGGAGGGCTACTTCTAAACCTTGCCTAGCAAATTGCATGCGTCTGTTTGTATAAACTAATCCTCCAATCTTGTGACTTGAAAACGTACAAACCTGAAAAAATGACAATTATAATTTAAAGTTAAAATTACAACTGAAATATTGAGTTACTAACTACTAAAGATTTTTTTTAATTTTAGAAATTATTTGGTATTGAACAAGAATCAAATTTTATATACATTACACAAAATTCAGAGAAGTTTGGAAAAATACTGCTTTGGAAAAAAATGTATTAAAAAAAAATTACTAAGTTAATGAAACTTTTAAAAACATGCTATATATAATATTTATTATTCACTCAACCAAGAAGTACATCAAAAACACTTTTTAAAAAAGTCAAGGGATAAAGGGTTTTTTTAAACATTTATATAAACTGTTTACACTTTTAGTGCATAATTATTTAAAAAAATCTTCCAAATTTACTGATAATAATTAAATTATTAGTTAATCAGATTGTTAATTAATGAAATTATATTAACTACTCCTTAAGGAGCATAAATTAACAATAGCATAAATTTGCTCTTTCAAATCACATATTTTTCTCTACTTCCCTGATAATAATCTAGAGTTCGGCATTATCTACTTAGGGAAACTATGGGTACATTAGTACTCTCAAGTTATGTCTTTAACTGGTTCCTGGTAAATAACGTAAGTCGAGAAATGTTGTTCTCTTGTAAAAGGTAATACCCAAAAGTTTCAATTTGAACCATTTTATGGTATGACCTGTTGCCAGTAAAGTGTGATAACAGTACTCTTTGTGAATTAGTGTACCAACAGCTGTGACAGTGAGAGACTATGTTTGTGAATTTGTGTAACACTGTGTTTGTTTTGCGGCAATTTTTTAAACTTGTGTAAATTGCAAATTTTAATGAGCAAAGAACTTGCATTAAATTTTGCTTCAAGTTAAAAGAAACTGCTAGAAAACCATTGCATGCTTGTGGAAACATTTGGTGACAGTGCCATGAGTCAAAGTAAAATTTGTTGTAGTACAAAAGCTTCAAGGATGGACGAACATCTGTTGATGAGAATGATGAGCGTTCAGATGACCATCAACAAGTATAACACCAGAAAACATCATAAAAGTGTGAGAGGTTATTGTAGCAGATTGTAGACAAATAATCTGACATAACGTTTGTGTTTGCAGGAATGTCATATGGGTCCCTGCAACGCATCTTGTCAATTTTGGCATGATAAAGATAACGTTCACCCACACGCTGCTCATGACACTCAAGCTCTGCTTTCGGTCATTCAGCTTACTCCTGACTTTACATGAACGATTTTGAATTGTCATGAGTATCGTGTTGGCGAATGTTATCGCGGAAAAAATTGTTTTGCTCAACTTTCCCCATCTTTTGTTTTGTTTTGTTCATTGTGTAATGTTGTTCTCCCTTCAATGAATGACTGATGCCAATGAGAAACCACTGACCTTGACATAACATCTTAACCATACACACTGCACAACTCACGATGAATTTCAATTCCACTATCTTTGCTGTAAAAAAAAACTAATAATATTATGAACTTCACAATTGGCAGTAGGAGCAAGTGGAGTCGCCATTATTTCTGGAGCAAGACTGTCCAAAAGGTGAAGGTAGAAGTATAAAACTTTTTCAGTACAACTGCCATTGTACCCAGACTTAAACTCTCGATGAATTTTGGACTTTTCCTGCCTACCATGCAGATTAAAAAAATATAGTGTAACTTACTTTTGAGATGCCCCATATAAAATTAATCTGCATATTGTTTGCTTTGCCAAAAAATGTTTAGTTTTCTTTTCTTTATTGCCCCATGACAAAGTGAAGATGTACTATGGGAGAACATAAAGAGGGGTATGACTATACCTGAATCTGGATTTTTAATGTACACATTTCTGACACTCCTCTTTACTAGTTTACTCAAGCTTATACTATCTTTATGATTAAGCAACTTTTGTGTTTACCTTGGTCCCTTAGGTGACAAATAATTGAGCTTCTACTTTATTAACTTTGTGTATGTTACTTCAATCATTTGTCTTTATTGGTCAAAGTAATATAAGTTATATAAATGGTAACATATAAGTTATTAGGCTGTAAAAAATTCATGATACATTGTTTAAACTTGTACAGAACCACGATTATCCATGGACGGATGAATTGGATCACAGTTCAATTAGTGTAGAGAAGTAAAACTATCATTCAAGAAACTATGATTTAAATATTTTATTACAGTTAATTTTAAAATAATTAGTGTGTAATAGACATCACACATGTTAAGTTAGGCATGGTGATGTAGAGAAATAAAGAAATAATGACGGATTGATAACAAAATCTCAATTAATGCAGCGGTGGGTTCAGGAGAGGCATAACCCCTCCCCTGGGCCTACAACTCAGAAGATCAGGAAGTTCTACATGACTAAAAATTAATAAAAAAAACATTAAAAAAATGATAATGAAAGGCGAATCAAAACATAAATATTGGAAAGGGAAGCCTTAACCTAATAATCTTTTATTCATAATCTATAAAACTTTCCATGAGAAATTGTCTTGAAACCATTGGCTATAATATCCAAATTTTTTGTATATCCAGTCTGTGTACAGATGGTTTACCATCTATGCAGTGGATTGTAGTGTTATTCTTATGTTGCTACAATTCTGTATTACTGAACTGGTTTAATAAGTTAAATAAATAAATAAATGAGTGACAAACTGAATTCAGTAGGATCTTGATAATCTAGCATGTTTGGAAAAACTGGTAATGCTAGATTATTAATTATGCCAGATTATAAAGGTCTCATTTTATAATCAAGTGAAAATTAGAGAAAGAACATATTGTATAAAAGTGTTAATTTTATTTAAAAGTGTGCAGTACTGCACATACATACTGTATACCGTTTAATATCAGAACATAACTTATGTAATCTATTCAATCACTTTTTTTATGATAATTTTAAAATTATTGTACTGCCTAGAGTTTTCTCTGAATCAGTCTTTAATCTGAAATATACATATCACATAATGGCATTAAGGAACCATCTGTTGATTGAGCAGACTGGATAAGTTTTATTATTACTTTGCAGTTAATAATAATCCAAATGTTGTGATTCCAGTGAATCCCTTATGACCTAAATTTACTGCATGAATCAGTAACAAAATTCATGCACAGCTCTCTTTAACACTATAGAGATGTCAACTTGTTCCTTAAACTGTGCCTTTAAAAAAAAAATATTTTGGACTACACGAAGGTTTACAAATTTTTTTAAAGCATCTGTAGCTTCACCACAAGTGATGTACTTTCTTTATCATTGCACTCAAACTTTTGTGTGTCCTGTGGTTTAGTACATTTTGCATGATGACCTCATCACTAAATTCTACTTCAGTAGTTTCTTCTATGGGGTGGCAATTAAAATAAATGGACTGGTGCTGCTACTAGTAAACAGCGAGTGCACCATGGTAGGTTTGAAGATATCTGTGACTGTTAATGCTTTCTCCACCCAAAGCTAAATAAGCACGCTATACGTCACTCAGTCTTGCTGTAGCAATTGCCCGTTAAGTCCTTGCGCTAGCATCTTGTTGAAAAAATGCAAAGTGTTCAGATGGAGCAATGAGTTAACCTCAATTTTCTTGTGAAACTGGGAAAAACTGCTACAAAAGTGCATGCCATGATGAAAGTATAGAAGTATATGTTTATCGTGCCCACAAGTTTGTCAATGGTTTAAAAGGTTTAAGAAGTGATGTGAAATTACTGATGACATTCTGCACCCTACTACCCTCAACAACAAAAACAGACAACACCCAGATTATTGATTAGCAAATTAGCATCTAAGTGCCTGAGCTTTTGCTGAAATTAACAGGAATTAACAAAGAAAATGTCCGTCAGATTTTGCATGAACCATTGAACATGCAGAGTTTGTGTCAATTCCTTCTCACTCCAGAGTAACAGGAATCAAGACTGAATATGTGCTGACTTTTTAAACAACACTGATAATGAATCCAGAAACAAAACGCCAATTGGATGCACTGGAAGAGCCCCACTTCACCACAAAAAAAAAAAAAAAAAAAAAAAAAAAATGCAAATGAGCCAATCAAAATTCAAGGCCATGATTATTATATTATTATTTTGACAAGCGTGCAATTGGCTAAGCTGTCTATGAAGAATAGGTCCCTGAAGGTACAGTGGTCAATGAACATAATTGTATCATGGTTTTGACAACCCTTAGTGAACTAGTAACAAGTCGAAGATTTGTGGAAGGGAAATTCCTGGATGCTTCACCAAGACAATGTGCTTGCCCATTCTGCCTTGTTTGTGAAGGCATTCTTTGCAAAATATGGTGTCACTGTGTTGGACCACCCATAGTATTTATTTGCCTGAGCTAGCTCACTGTGACTTTTTATTATTTCCTAAGGTCAAATTAGAGCTTAAGGGGACAAGCTTTCACAGTGTGGAACTGGTGAAAGCAAAAGCAACAGTGGTTTTCAACAAGCTAAGAGAAGCAGACACTGCTTTGAACAATGGCAAATTCTTATAGAGCATTGTAGGTATCGACAAGGTGATTACATTGATGGGTAACTTTGTGATATTATTGGTGATTAATAAAATGTTTTGTAACACCATTCCAGTTATTTAATTGCCATACCTAATATGGCAACATCTAGCCATGTAATAATTTCATCTTCTGAAAGCGCTTTTAAGAGATAATTGGAAGTAGTAACACTGCAGATACAATGTTCTTAAAATCGTATCCAAAACTTGTGTGTACAATATGTTCATCCTCTTAAGTTAAATTTTTTTGTGCCATTCTTGCCATGCTCTTTCTAATGTTACACCAGAGAAAAATGAAGTCTTTTATGCTGAATTTGAAAGTCTTTGAAAGTCCTTCACACTGCAGGCAGAGCCAATTTACAATTAAAATTTTGGATGACCCCTTAGTCCAGAGGCTGTTAAAACATTGCTTAACACAAGTTTTAGCATGAGCTCTACAATTGTTATGGGTCCACAGAAGCTTGAATTTTTTGAAATTTGCTTTTATAGGAGCAACAAAATGCTGGAAAAACCATTTCTGAATAGCTCATCTGTTAACCAAGCATCTGACTGGGCTCCGTAAATAACAGTCAAATTGATCACTTTATCTAAAGGTCTAGGCTTTTTATATTTACCAATAATAAAAGGTTAATGATCTCCTGAAGCATTTCCACAAACTAAACAGTCAATATATCTTTATTTTTTTTAAAAGCCAGTGTAGAATTAGGTAAACAGTGACACAAAAGGCCAGTCTCATTTGCACTATAAATCTGAAACGAAGATAACTTATGCACATTAACTAGAACTTGGAATGTTATTTTGCATTCATTAGCAGCAGCCTAATCGGCAGATTTTATTTCTGCCAGAATAGGTCCAGCTAGTATATGCCATCGCGAAATTTGAAATTGTGAAGCCATCCCTTAAAAAAGATAACATTTTGTTTCCTGTCAAAATATTTGGACTTTTCAATGATCATTCGCCATTTGGCTCTGTAATAGGCTTACCTTCAGCCTTTCTTGCACTGAACAATTTGTACAACACAACATCCAGTGTTTCTGGTTTAGGCTTTATAAAAGTTTTCCAAATGTCAGTACTTTTGCTCGTAGCAGATGCAGGGAAAAATGTCTGCTCTTTTTGTTTTTTAATCTTTTGCTAGGTGAATTTCTGGCATTATGATGTGCCCCAAAAAGCAATTTTTAAAAAAATATATTTTTACTAAAACTAACAAATTGTGGCAAAAAATATATTGAAATGAAAAATTAGTATTGAAAAAATGGAGCCCACGACCATGTGTAATCATTTTTACTATCAAATTCACATTGACTATCAGAATCACAATCAGGATCACTCATAAATTTTGTTATCTGACATTTTCAAATGTCTTTCATAGTTAATAATTTGTAATAAATAATAAAACTAATTTTCTAAACAAAAGAAACAAAACACTGTAAATGGACAGACTATGTATAGCATAATCAATGGCAGGTGACACTAATTACTACCCTAAGCAAACACTGATAATCGAAAAGTAAATGATCCTATCCTTCAGTGGAATGAGGTACAAATACTTCAAATAGGTAAATAGGTATCAATATATTCTGAAAGATTGCATGAATATTTCTATTGAAAAATAAACTCTCACACTATTTACGATAATACTATTCAGCATACGAGGTACGTCCAGAAAGTAAGTTCCATTTGGTAATAAAATTAAATTGTGTACAGATACAGAAAAAATATTTATTTCACAAAATTCTACAACTCTTTGCCGAAATTTTGCAGGCATTGTCATAGCGTGGCACAAGTTTTTGGAAGTTTGCCGCCTGTGTCTTCTACCAGTTAGAAACATTTTCTTTCAGCTCTTCGTCATTGTTGAAGTGTTGACCGCCAAGGAAAGACTTGAGATGTCGCTAGGAAAGACAGATGAAAGTCGCTAGGAGCGAGGTCAGGGCTGTACGGAGGATGGTCAAACACGTCCCAGCCAAATCCCTGTAGGAGGTTTTTCGTCACATTTGCAATGTGTGGTCGTGAAGAAAAACAATACCTTTTGACAGCAATCCTCGGCGCTTATTCTCTATTGTGTCTATTTCCTAAGTGTCTTGCAATAAACATCTGCTTTGACTGTTTGGCCACGCGGTAAGAAATCAATGAGTAAGATGCCTTTCCAGTCCCAGAACACTGTGCACATCATTTTTCGAGATGTCAAGATTTGTTTCGGCTTAACCTTTGCTGGGGATGAAGTGTGCCTCCATTCCATTGATTGCCGCTTACTTTCAGGGGTGTCGTAAGAAACCCAAGTTTCATCTCCTGTGACTATCTGTGTCAGAAATTCTTCGCCGCCTTCATCATAACGGGTCAAAAACTGAAGTGCACTACCCATCCGGTTTGTTTTGTGTTGTTCAGTAAGAATCTTTGGTACCCAACATGAGCAAAGTTTACGAAATTTCAGTTTTTCGGTGATTTTACAATTTCATGAATTAGTGATCATGAGATTTGGGGAAATTCCATAGCGAGAGCACTAATTGTAAACTTGCGGTTTTCCTGGATCTTGTCATCAATCGCGTGAACCGGGTTCTTCTGTAACCAAAGATGGACGCCCACTTCGTTCTTCATCGTGCACTTCACTACATCCTTCATTGAACTGTCAGACCCATCTTCTCACCATTGAATCACTCATCACATTTTGTCTGTAAACTTCGTAAATTTGCTGATAAATTTCAATTGGTTTCACTTTCCTAGCATTCAGAAAACGAATCACAGATCTGACTTCACAAGCGGCGGGATTTTCAATCAACACCGACATTGTAAACAAGCACAACAAAGCGTACATGGCTGACAGCGATCTCAAAATGGCGCACATTTCTTCTCTTTGATACAGAGCGTCTACCACGCATGTGCGGAACTATGATCGCAGCGCTGCAGCATAGAGAAATTGAAACAGAACTTACTTTCTGGACGTACCTCGTATAAGTCAATCACGTAACAGTTATTTAAGTACTTTAAGTGGTGCTCATGGGGCTCTCGCATATATTTAAGTTAATACTTGTCAAAAGGTTAATATCATATTATAGTAGAGGATGCAATATTAAATTCAATTACACTATTATTTTTATTTTCACTTTTTTCTAATCAACGTATTATGGCCAGTTTTTTGTGTACATACTTTCATCCAGTCAGTGTTGCATTGATATCATTTTTCCGATTTAAGTGCACAGTTTCTAGGCTTTGAAAACACATTTGTACATTAAAACTAACTATGAATAAAATTTTAGCTCTATGACCAAGACACCAGCTCTATGACAACAGCACAGAAAGTTTGTTGGAAGATTATGTCTTCAAATATAATTTCAAATTTAATTATTATTAAAAAAACTAGATGACAATTTGGCCTATTTTTTAACTATGAAAATTATAGTGGTGTATACTATTTGGCAGTTACAGGCAACTTTTTTCCATACTGATAGGCCTATATGATTTATTTTTGCCATGAATGTATAAAAACTTGTACTCATGAACTGTAATCAAATGAATCCCAGACCTACGATCATACAACCCAAAAATAAAGAATTTTTTTAAATTTTGTGCATGAACTTGTTAGAATAATTGTAGAACCTAGTTGTACAATGTACTATTTAAAAATCTTGTAGCAAATATATGTGTCATACTTTACCTTACTCTATTTCCTTTTTATATTTTCTTGTTTTGTATAATTAACTAAAAAAATACCAATAATAAAGTGAAATAACCTAAGGCAGTGGTTATTTTTTTAAATTAACATATACGAGGTTTGTCCAATAAATACGCGAACTGGTCGAATATGGTGGCCATTACGGAGAGTTAAGCCACGTCCACTGGCCTCACGTGTTGTCTGGGACCCAATGAGCCGTCAGTGCTTGGCAGAACGTTACGCTGTGCGGATCTTGAGAGTAGAGTTATTTTTAGTTTTGCATTATTTTTTTGTTCGTCGATATGGAAATTGACCAATTCACTGAACAACGAATTGACATCAAGTTTTTGGTAAAGCTTGGTAAAAATTACCAAGAAATTGCTGAAATGTTGAGAGTTGTTTATGGTGATAATGCTATGAAGAAAACAGCCATTTTCAAGTGGATTAAGCGCTTTAAAGAAGGTCGAGAAGATGCCACGGATGATGCAAGAATTGGACGACCTTCAACCTCTTGTGTGCATGAAAACATTGATCGTGTGCGGCGTCTTTTCCTTACTGATCGCCGAAAAACTGTCCGAATCATAGCTGAAGAACTAAATTTAGGAAAATCAACAGTGCACACAATCTTAACCGAGCATTTGGGCTTAAGAAAGGTTTGTGCGAAAATCGTGCCAAAACTGCTGACTCCGCATCAAAAGTTGAGAAGAGTTGAATGTGTTACTGACTGGGAAAATTCCATGGAAAATGATGTTGGATTCTTAAATAGGGTTATCACTGGTGATGAATCGTGGTTTTTCGAGTATGATCCTGAATCGAAATCGCAAAGCATGGAGTGGAAAGCAACAGGTGAAGCTTGAACAAAAAAATCAAGGAAAAACCGATCAAAAATCAAAGTCATGCTCCTGGTTTTCTTTGATATCAAAGGTGTTGTTCATCATGAATTCCTTCCTGAGGAAAAAACGGTAAATTCTGAGTTCTACCTTAACGTTCTCAAGCGTTTGAGAGATCGAGTACATCGTGTGCGACCACATTTGACTCAAAACGATGGATGGATTCTTCATCAAGACAATGCACCCACACATTCGGCTTTGATTGTTCGCCGGTTTCTGGCTAAAAATTCAATCACTATCCTTGATCATCCCCCTTATTCACCGGACCTCGCCCCTGCGACTTTTTTCTATTCCCTAAATGCAAAAATGTGATGAGGGGACAGCATTGGGAAGATGTGGACACAATAAAACAAGAAACGACGAGGAGACTGAAAAGCCTGACTTCCGAGGACGTCCAAGGGTGCTTTGAAGAGTGGAAAAGAAGATGGGATAAGTGCATAGCAGTGAATGGAGAGTATTTTGAAGAGGACAAAATCAATGTAGATGAAATTTTGTAAAATAAAGTTTTTATGACCTTAGTTTGCGTATTTATTGGACAAACCTCGTATAAATACTATATGGTATATAAATTTAGGGTTTATATAGAACTTAGGTATACTGCATGGTGGTAGGATGGAGGAGGGGTAATTAAGAACCTTTGACCCTCCTTAAACAAAACCTTTGTACCTGCAGCTGAATCAATATAATAATATTGATCAACAATTTTAAATTCAACTTGAAAATGGCAGAAAAGAGAAAGAGGAAATATAAAATTGCACATAGGGTACAATTTCACAATACATAATAAACAAATTGTTTACAGTGAACCCTCGTTTATCGTGGTAGATAGGTTCTGAGACTGGCTGTGATAGCTGAAAATTCATGAAGTAGGGACACCATATTCACAATATTTATTTAACGTGTATTCAGATTTTTAAACCCCTTCCTTTACGTAATGTTAACAAACAACCCTTTACAGTAATGTACAGATATCTACAGTATGTATATACAGTACACAGACACAAATGTTAAGCAATAATACAGTAGATGTATATAAAAAAAATGAAAGATTGTTCAATTCAAATTCAAAGACAAGGTACATGTTTTACGCTTGTTTTGTTGTTCGTAGACTAGGGAATAATATTTTTTACTAATATTTTAATGGAATTAATATATTACATTTACATTTATATTACTGCATTTAATGAAATATTTTGTGGAAGTAACGAAATATTTTGGGTCTTCATATATCGCGACTATTTACAAAATTTCTGGAAAATCCGTGATATATTTTCTCATATAAAATAATGAAAGAAACTCCGCAAAGTCGTGAATCCACGAATGTCAAACTGCGAAATATTGAGGGTTCACTGTATTTCTCCACGTTTTTAAAAGATAAGTTCGAAAACAATACTGTGTCTCACCAAAAAATCACATTTTTTGTTCACAGTATGGTATTGTTTAAATCTGTTTAAAACATAGAAAAAAAAGATTTGTTGTTTCCTGGAAATGATCTCTTTTCTCCTGTCCAGGTACCTGGTGACCAAAATCAAAAGAAGTGTAATTGTTTACTGACTTCCCTGTGTAATACTACAAGAAATAAATCCTAATTGTGAAACTTAATGACCTCGTAGACTTAACAGAAACATATGATTTAGTTTGCTAAAACTACTGTGCTTAAAATTACATAAAGCTATACATGAGTGTTTAGCTACTTACTTCCCCTAGGACTAGTACAATCAATAATCTAAAATAGGTAATTTTCCAGCTACCAGTAATATTTTTAATTTGTCAAATCTGAGATTTCAAATTTTTGTTTATTTCACCCAAAGTTTGTCAATCTAGGACTTAAATGACTATATTTGATTTTTTAAATTACTAATACAGTTTTAAAACTACACATTTCTACTTACACTTAGAGATTTCGGATGATTACTACTCAAAGGTAAATCCAGTTGCGATTGTACTTTCCGTGCACTAACCATTGTTAAAGATGAAACTCTTTCTAAAACATGATGTTTGAAAATAAAAGACTTTGGAGTTGAAGACAAACAAGCTGGTTTTTCATTTGTAAGATCAATACTGAAGTCCGGTATCCCAGGAGGAGGCATTGTTATTGGACTCAATAATGAAACTGTAATTGGCATATGAAGGGCGACTTCTTGTGATCCACCTTCAGTTGTACTTGTGTCCCCACGCACAGCTTTGAAAGGCCCTCCAACAATAGCTGTTGTTGTTCCACTTGATGATGTCACTAACAATGTTGGATGTTCTTTTTCTTTTATTTTATCTTTATCTTGATTTGATAACTAAAACATAAAAAAATAAAATTTGAACATATAATTTGATTAAATGGTTACTAAAATCAGTAGTTAAAAACAGCACTCTTGATTATCAGTGATAATGACAGGGAAAATTGCAGTTAATCTATATTTGTTTAAAGTGTTATTTTGACTAATACCGTAAATTTTTTAAATTAAAAATATTACAGTTAAGAGTAAAGTGAGAGAAGTAAATATGTCAAATAAAGGAAGTTATAAAGGGAGGTTATTACCTGACCGTTACCATTACATATGTAGTTGGTCCAAATATATGTTTCTAACTCAAACATGGTTTCTTAATACATTTTAGAAACACAATATGGACACTAACCTACTACTGTAACGAAAATACAGAAGCCTATTGAGCTTTAGTCTTGAGTTTTTTTTTTTCTTTCTTAATGTTCATATTTTAAGCTGATTAGATTATAATAAGGATGAGAGATCAGCGTTAACGGAAAGGGTAATATATTTACACATAAAGAAATACATAAACGTACAGTCAACTCCCAGTTAGCTGTGGACTGACATTACACTTGACTGGCATGACTGCTACCAGATATCGAAATTAGCAGATAAACCACGTAAAGGAAAACAAGTTTTAGAATCACTAAAACATATTTCACAACAAAAACTATATGCACAGTATTTAATTAAGCTACTAAACTGTTTACAAATTAATTAGAATAATAATAAACTATTTAAAATAATAATAATAACAGCAACAAAAACAACAACAACAATAATAATAAACTATTTAAATAAAAAAGAATAACTTACACAGTACTGAGATGAATTCACTCTCCTGCTTAGCAAGCTAAGAGACAAACTGTTACCTACTACACTAGGGATGCACAGACCGTCTCGCGGGCCGCATGCGCATGCGCCCGCCGGTGAAATTCTGGTGGCCCGCCGTCACCAAAATAATACTCTCGTACATTCGAAAAATATTGAATTCTGTATCAGAATAAAACCCAAAAAAATTTGTTCAAAAGTAAAGACGTCCATAAAACTTATGAAAATTATTCAAATACCGCGCCAGTTCATGAATGAAACGACGCCGTCGAATTAGTCCGAATAGTCCCGAATAGTGTCAACAGAAAGAAGCAGTTTAATAGTGTAGGAGAGGACCTAGGAGCTGTGCCTAGCCCAGAGGAGTGGGAGGTGCAAGGTGGAGGGGCAAAGGGCAGCCCTTCAGTCCTGCAGTCCTGACCGAGACGTGGCAGACTTCTCAAGTAGTGTTCTGTGTTTTGTCTGATCTTCTGTACCGCCGTAACTGTTTGTTTCTGTGTTGTTGCTTGTTAACCCTTTTTTATTTTTTTGAAGTCTTATTAAAGTTTTTTTTTATCATTCTTGCATATAGTTTAATCCAAATTCAACGTAGATCTACTGTTGCAGTGTTAACCCGTCAAGTGTATAATTGTGTTGTGAAATCGTAAGTAAAACTCTGTTATCAATAAATGTTTCCCTACCTATTTATTCAATTATTCTTGGTAATTTAAAAGGATGGGTAATTTAAGTAGGTACTGTAATTGTTTTTAGGTGCAGTGTTAACCCTAGACAGGATTATAACGCAACATGGACAAGCCAGGACCTAGTAAAAACGTAAGGCTAAAGATGAAAATCGGCAGTTTCAAGAAATATGGACTGAGAAATATTTTTTTGTATGGTTGCATAACAAAGTCGTTTGTTTAATTTGTAAGAATTCTGTTGCGATTGCAAAGGAATATAATGTAAAAGGCACTATGAAACGCAGCATTCTTCTTTTACCAAATTTACAGGCGAATTAAGAAAGCAAAAAGTGTTGTCTTTGAAACGGGAGCTTATTGGTCAGCAAACTGTGTTCACAAAACTCATTGAAGATTCAGAAACGGCTACAGAAGTTAGTTTTGAAATTTCTCGAATGATAGCAAAGCGAAGTCGCCCCTTCAATGATGGAGATTTTGTAAAAGAATGCATTGAAATCGCCGCTAAGAAAATGTGTCCAGAAGCAGCAAAAAAGTTTGAGAAAATTCAACTGAATCGTATGACAATCCAAAGATTTAATTATGTCTTTGTCAGCTAATATTGCGGAACAATTAACTGAAAAGACTAAGATAATTGAATTTTTTCATTGGCACTCGACTTAATCAACTGATATTAGTTCCACAGCTCAACTACTCATATTCATACGAGGTGTTACTCAAGATTTTGAAGTCGTAGAAGAGTTATTAGGAATGTGTTCATTGAAAGGTCAAACTAAAGGAGTTGATATACTCAATGTACTTTTGGATGAGTGTTCAAAACTGGTTTTGACTTATCAAAATTATCGGAATTGTGACTGACGGTGCTCCTTCTATGATTGGTGTCAATTCCGGCTAGTTACTTTGCTAAAAAAGTATCTGCAAGAAAAAACATAAACGCTGAAGATCTCATGCAGTTTCATTGCATCATACACCAAGAAGCCCTTTGTTCTAAAAAAATTGAATTTCAAAATGTCATGAAGGTGGTAGTTTTGACTGTAAATTTCATCAAATCACGAGGACTCAATCACAGGCAATTCAAACAATTCCTTGATGACATCGAAAGCGAATATGGAGATTTGCTGTTTTATACAGAAGTAAGGTGGCTAAGTCGTGGATTGACACTTGAACGATTTCTAAATTTAATAGAAGAAATTGGAATATTTCTGGTGGAGAAGCAAAGGGATGTCCCGGAACTTAAAAATCCTGATTGGTTGTGTGATTTGGCTTTTTTAGTTGACATTACAAATCATTTGAATGTCTTGAACACACGGATTCAAGGCAAAATCAACTGATATCCCAGCTCTACGCTCATGTATCATCCTTTCAATGCAAGCTGACTCTTTTCAGATCGCAACTGACTTCTGGAAATTACAATCATTTTCCGAATTATAAGAAAATGGCGAAAAATTCAACAAAACTGCGATTAATTTCAGTTATGTAGAAAAGCTGGATATTCTGATTCACTCTTTTCAAGACAGATTTTCGGACTTCAAAAAGTGAAACCTCTGTTGGACATATTCAGCAATCCTTTCTCGATTTCAGTTGAAAATGCGCCAGAGTCAATGCAGTTAGAAATTATCGATTTGCAAAACGACCAAGATTTGCGCAACAAATTCAACGAGGGAGACTTGTTGAACTTTTACCACTGCATTGACAAAAATATGTACAAAGAGTTGCGCATAAACGCTCTGAAATGTGCCAGCTTATTTGGTTCTACCTATATATGTGAACAAACTTTTTCAATACTGAATAATAATAAAACAAAAAATCGAAACCGCCTTGCAAATGAAAGTTTGGAAGCAGTTTTACGTGTTGCTACAAGTAAATTTGACCCAAATATAAAAAAGATTGTAAGCACTATGCAGTGCCACGCTTCAAATTAATAAATTATTTTTCAATTTTAATACATTATATGCATTTTTTATTGTCTTTAATTACCTATACTTCTGGCGGCCCGCCATCAGTTCATGATTTGCCCGAGTGGCCCCTAGTTTTAATAAGTCTGTGCATCCCTGTACTACACTGTTATCTATTTATTGCCTAAGCTACCATGGACCTGTCTACTTTTGATATGATACGTAAAATATATCTGAAATTTAATGCTATTATTTATGGTGATCAGGAACCTTAATCATACATACTAAAACATGTTAAGGTGTACAGAATTATTGTATAAATGTGTATTGTTAAACAAAATTTAATTTAAAATTTGTATATTTTAAATGCACATCATTTTTAAAGATAAAACATAGGTTTTGCTTATTGATTCCAACCTTTCCTAGTATACTACTACAAAAATAAAAATTACATTTAATGTATTTGAATTTTTTTTATTACTAATTTTTTTTTTTTTTTTAAGGCAAAAAGCACATTAAGGCTATTGTCGCCTCCCTAAATGTAACTGTAAGTGTAAAGTGTTAAAGTTGAAAGTGTAAATGTGTATTAGACTTGGGTACCGTGAGGGATGTCTAAATCTTCTCAATAGGTGCAGCTAGTCTGCACCCCCCTGCGGGGTCTTTTCTTTTTAGTTGTCCATATTAGTTGAAATATGTAACTTAGGTAAGTAACAAACTGAAGTAAACTTACCACAGCAGGAGAATTTTTTGTCGATAAAGATATAATTTGTGATTCTAAAAATTTTTTCTGTCTGATTATCGCTTCTTTTGCTTGCCTGTGTTCCGCCAATAGTCGATCGAATGACTTACTCCGACCTGTTACTGCTCTTCGCAGAGACATTGAATGTGACTTACAAGTAAGGGAACGAGTACACGGCTTTGCGAGCTCACCGCTCACACCGCAATGTTTATCAGGATCATATTCACGTTCTTTGATAGGAACACACTTTCTATCTGGTCTTGGAATTTTAGGTACTTTTATAGGTGATGAAGTTAACATAGCCAGATCACTAGGAGTAAGCATAAGTGGGATGAGTGCAGGTGGAGTTAATGGCATAGGTGCGACAACCACCTGTTGACGAACATCCTCCTGAAAACAAACCACTGCATGTTATATGTTATAATTAATACAAAATCTGTAATTAAAGAATTTTTAACACTCTTCACAATTTCTGTTAGATGCATTTCATCTTAGGGAATCTTCAAACACAATTGTTTGAAACTTTAACACTTCAAAATTTGCTGAAACATAGTATCAACCTCATTTTCACTGACAGTTCCTCAAGGCTGTTGTATTAGCAAATTTCTTGCACATTAAATTGTCATCAAAGGCAGATTAAATGATTAAAATCACTAATAACAACAATTCATAATCATTTATTTCACTAATATCTAATATGACTTTTCAACTCAAAACTCGACACCAAGAATAAAATACATTAATAGAAACTGAACAGTAACTGGATTCCAGCTGTAATTTTAAAACTTTAAATGAAGCTACAGGACTTTTCAGCATTATCTGTAAGTGTAATTTGTTCTATTAGAAAAACAAAAAATTACCAATCAATAAGTGTATTCATAAGAGAATTAAGTTTCTGGGCTAAGAAAAGTAAGATGTACTAGGTGCGAATATTCACAATTGGTTAACTTTTAAACAGATCCTTAAACAATAGAATCCTTAAAACATCGACAAATAGAATATTAAAAAAAATAAACTTTATCTAAATTGTTTCCTATTGTTTAAATCTATTTAATTAATTTAAGAAAAAAAAATCATCTATTTTCAGGTGATTATTTTTTCCTGCAACACAAGGACACAAATTCAGCAAAACGTCACTGAATAAAAATTAAATTTTTTCTTCCAACGCAATTACATCTTACCTGAGAATTTGTTGGAGTGACTGCAGCCTCTACTGATAAAACCACGGGTATTCTCACTGGTATTGTATTAGAGTTTGTAACACCACTATCAACATTTTTCTTTGCATTGATGTCTTTCACAACTGATTTTTTAGGTTTAATTTTTATAGAAGAAATCTTCACAGGTTTAACCAGCTTATTGGATAATTTTTCTACAGACACTGGAGGACTTGCATCAATTGGTAGTGAAGGCTTTTTATGCCGTAATTCTGTAAAAAAAATTAACCTAAAAAATCTTGTAAATATAATTATTAGTACCTAAAAAAGCTTTTACATATATTCAAATTAAATAAACAACTTTATTTGGTCCAACAACAACCTATGTTATACAACAGATGCAACTCAGACTTAGGACTTCATATTAATTTAAAATGTAAACAAATTTATTTTTTTCGAAGGTTATTGTATAACAGGTTTTATAACAAAGAAAATGTACAAAAAAATATATACGGTCTATACTCTTGTTTGTGAGAAAAGAATATACATAGTCTACTCATTGGAATTTCCTACAAAAAATAACATTTAGCCTTTGTGTTAAAATACAGGAGGAGCTTCTTTCTCTTCTCAAATGAATGGAAGTTTCCAGAACTTATAAATTTGTTTTATTTCTTTCCAACAGGTCATTCAGACATCCTTTTTATATTTTCCTAGCTGTGATTCTACAATAATTAAATAACCTACAATATCTGTTTACTTTAAGAGTACTCTAGTACAGTGATTCAGTTAGTATTACTTAAGAATAATTTACGGTATTTATAAAATGTATAAAGAACCCATGAGAGACTTTATAATATAAACTAGTGTTATTTTAATGAACAAATTTTTCTACACATCTACTGCAAAAATTATTCTTATTTGCTGCTAATACTGTTTTAACTTCATTAAATATGCAAAGAAGATAAAGTATATAAAACAAAAACATATATTCTACTGGTTAACACTACACAATCTGAAACCATTCATTCAGGCAACATTCTCCTAGAATTTTAAAATAAAGACAATCTGTTTTTTGTGAATAGTATAAAATCTTCTTGAAACCAGAATTAAAAGATTTTTTTCAAGAACAGCATTAAAAATACTAACATACTGAAGAATAACTGCACAATGGTTCAATCACAATAATTAAACGATACAAAATTGTTTTAAGTGAACTAACCTAGGTGTACTGGGACACATACACAAATAAAAGGATTATTTAATTTGAACTAATCCAAATTAAATTTTGCAGACAGTTTTTAATATGTCAAATAGATAGCAGCACATTAGAGTTACAGATACATTTCTATACTTTAGTTTTATCAGTGTATTGATAAAAGTGAAAACAGAAAATGAACAGTTACAATCTAAAATTAAATAAGTTAAAAGCTTTTTTTTTGTGTTTAACATCCGACTATTGTGCACACTTGGGCTAATGCAGATGATGGAATGATTTATAGCGTATGAAAATGCCAAGCCCTCGCCGGGAATCGAACCCGGGTCCTCGGGGTGAAAGCCTTAAGTTAAAAGCATGAGGTATAAATGTGTAAAATGAAAATGGAAAATTTTTATTTCAATGAAAAATGGGAAAATGTAAAGATTAATTATACAGCAGATTTGGTAACTCTATAGTACATGTAAAGATACGTATTTTAAATTATTAACTTTGTTTTGCTTTTGTTTTAATTGTAATTAGTTATGTACATTTATTATTACTATTTATTATTATTTAAGAATTCTGTTACTGATATTTCTTTTACATTTTTTAACAGATGTTCCTTTTTCATATAAAAGAGTAATTTAAGTTTCACCTATTTAAAATTTAAATATGAGTTTCAAGCACGTAAACATGGTTGCTGAAAATGCCAGTTACATAGTGCATTTAAATAGAAGGGAAAAGTGCAACAAAAATTCACTGCAGAATGAGCAGAACATACAGTGAACATTTTATGAGTGATAGTATTGAATGTGATTTGTGCAGAAAATTTAAAAATATCCAACTGATGTTCATGGCAAAGATGAAATAATTACAAGTCTGTTGCAACAGAAGACATTATTCAACTCTTGACCAGGTAATTTAACAAAACCAGAGGTTTACCAGGTTAATTAAGTGTGATATTTCCTGAAGTTTAAAGATTATTTGTTATACAATTACAAATACCTACATACAACAAATTGCTTTGTCAGGTGGCCACAAAGGTCACCGCATGGTATCATCTAACCTGTTATGATACTGATGAAATTCTTTTGAAATCAACTGTGGTAAGAGATGAGACCTGAATTCAGATAATACCTTTAAAACAAAAGAACAATCATGGCATTGATACATTCTTAACTCATCAAACAAACCTTTAACAACAGGAATGTTATGGCTATCATATTTTGGGACTACCAGAAACACCTCTCTCTCTCTATTATGTATCTGATTTCCAACGAGTGATCCCGTGTTTCACTAACCGTTGTCAAAGATATGTACATGTTTTCACTAAATGTGGATTTTGACTCGAAGGAAGACAAGGTACTGTGTATATCCTTTAAGCCAAGAACACTTCCACCATGGTTATCTTTACAAATTATATCCATGGCTCAAAAATTATCTGGATAATTTTTTCAAACATTTAAGTGTGTCAAAATCAACTTTTAATTATATTTTAAAAGTTGTTGAACTAAAAGTTATAAAGAAGTTAAATACATAACTGAACGTAGTCAATACAATATCTGTTGAAGAGTGACTTCTACTTACCTTGAGATAGGAAATGTTTTTAGAAGTAAAAAGTGTTGGATTCTTTTCCTTAGTATTGTTGTAAAAACTTTACATTTTAACTGTACAAATTCTCAGAATTAATGAATTATGGTGTGTTTTAAAGTAGAGCTGCATTCAACAGTTCATTGAGTATTTGTGACCTTGAAAGAACCAATCACAGAGCAAGTTTGAAGATGCTAGGCTATGATCAAGGCTTGAAAATCAAACCAGTTTGTTAACATCACTGTGGCGAGGATAGAGCAGCAAAGTCACTATAAATGCTTCAACTAAAAGATATGGGTTTGTTTTAGCATTACCAGACATCCATGTAAAAAGTGAGGTGATGTGCTAGCAGCGAGGCTACAGCATAAATGTACCCTAAGTGTGGCAAGCATGTAAGTTATGGGTTTCAATACGTACATCACTGAAGTTTATTATTCCTTCTTCTAATTAATTGTAAATGATGTTATAGCTTAAAAATACAGTACAATATTTATACAACCATTTTTTTTCTCTATGTGGGTTATCCACAGTGATCATTACCAGCCAGTCCCAATGATAATCAGGAGACAACTTGAAACTTAATAAATAAAAAAATTTCAAATAATACATGACTTTAGAGCATCTTTACCTATATGGTTTAAGAGTCCTTGAGGAGTCACACTAAGTAAACAAACTTCACAAACTACAACAGAGAAAGGCTCTCTCTCTGGGCATACACCAAACAGCCGCATATCTAGTAAAACAAACACATTTATTAAACAGTATCAAATTAATATCAAAATTTGATATTTTACATGCTATAAGAGGGAATATATAGGGTCCGGTATAGAAGTATGATGTTTTTAAATGACTGTCACAATTTAATTTTGAATCAATTTTAAAATATATTGATTTTATAACTAACTGATACATTGCCATTTGCAAAAAATACTTTTTTTTTAAAATAATGAACTTTGGAAAATCACATCACTTAGGTGGGCATCCATATTAGTTGAGGCATTCTTGTAGACGGGTGGTGAAATTGTTCATAGTCCTTTCAAGCATGGCTATAGAATCCTTTGAATTTGAATTTCTTGAGTTATGTTTTCGGAAAGCACTTTTAAGTGTACGTGATTTGTTAATGTAAACTTTAGCTTTTAGGTAGTCCCATAAAAAGTAATCACAAGGTGACAGGTCTGGTGACTGTGGTGGCCACTCGATCCTCATGCAACGAAATCAGTCGCTGGGAAATAATGTCTTAAAAAAGTCATTGTTTCTTTAGATGTATGGGAAGTTGCACCATGTTGAAACCAAACTGTGTTGAGTTTGATGCATCATCTTGTTAAATTGGGCAGGAAATAATCACGCAACATGGTAACATAGCAATCTGTGTTAACAGTCATTGATTGTCCGTTTTCATGAAAAAAATAAGGCTCAATAATGCAGGTTCAATCACACCCCCGTGCAGTCCCCGGTTTTAAAGATAATGTTCTTTGAAAATTATTCACCCGCTTCATAATGGTATTCATGTTGTGGAACACGACCATGACGATCAATATTAAAATGATTTCAAAATATATGCACTACAGAACGTCCCGTAAAGAAATACACGATGTGCTGCAGACTAAGACTCCATTGTTACTGAAATGGCAACTGTTGACAAGTAGATATTAACCATTTCAGAAAAAATCTGACCACCCATGTGCGCATATCAGCCATTGTAAACAAACTATTATTGTTCATTACACAAGGTGAATTCTACTCTTGCCTCTGTTGGATCAGATAATACCTTTAAAACAAAAGAACAATCATGGCATTGATATATTCTTAACTCATCAAACAAACCTTTAACAACAGGAATGTTATGGCTATCATATTTTGGGACTACCAGAAACACCTCTCTCTCTATTATGTATCTGATTTCCAACGAGTGATCCCGTGTTTCACTAACTGTTGTTCCAAGATATTGAATATCTTGGATATATTGAATATATATGTTGGATCAGCTTCCCTGGATGTCACAGTCATATGACTCCAACGAACTGCCAACAACAGTCATCATAGTTTATCTGTATAACTTCAGATTAAAGGTTGTTCTATATAATACTAGCACAAAAAACATACAGAAGGCTCACACCCATACTAAACAGTGTTTATCAGATTTACATAGCTTTACACATAGAGCGCTAAAGCTGCACCATTGTAGCACACATCAAGCAATTGTGCCAAGCCTCTCATCTCCATCTTTCTCTTCTGACATATAATGTAAACAGACCATTTAGAGTGGTAGAGACATAAAAGTGCTACAGTATTTGTATTCAACAGTCACTTTCATCTGCTACTTTAAATTATTAGCTAAATTAACAGATACAACTTCTATTTGCTAATTCTTGGCACTAGTGTGATATCAATCATCTCGTTTTTGCTTACCACATTACCTTCTTTTTTCTAATTCAAATATTTTTAATATTTTCTACAACTTTTGTCAAAATTAGGAGCTAACCAATACTGTTCAGTATTTGTTCAAAAACGATATTTATAGAAATGTACAAAAAAGATGGACAGGAATGTATATGGGTACAATACACTCATTCTGTATTATAAAACTAATATTATAAACTGTATTAAAACTATTTTTATAAATATCTAAGATTTTTTTAGTGGGTTGTAAGGAACACGTAACATAAAAAAGTTTAAAAATACTACGCCATATAATCTCGATGACATTTAAGAAAATATGTAACTGCAGGATAGCAACTTTTTCAGTTGCTAAATTATTCACTATCCAATAATAATTGGTGGGGTTTCAGAAGTGATGACTGAGGAAATGTAAGAAAATGTACATGGGGAGGGAAGTACTTACTCAGTTTATCAGTAAAGTGGGACATTATGAACAAATACGATAAGGACCTTGCACACAGAGATGAAACCAACCAATGCCTCTGATACCAGTAAAGTATCAATACACTTCTTTTGATATTATTATATTCTTTTTATAATGTAGCTAGTATTTTTTTATTTTATTTTTTATTCGATACTTTCACTGATATCAGTACTAGTAATAAAGTAACGGTCAGGAGAGATACTGGTAAATTATTTTGTTAAACTTAAACACTATCACCAGTTTCGACATTAACTTGAGATCTCTTATTCAAAAAGTACCATTAAACCTTTCCAAGACGACCAAGATGTAATGTACACTGTAAAAGCATTCCTAACTTTATGCAGTCATCCTACGGAACCTACATATTTATTCTTACAAAGTCTAATGGATAACCAATTAGGTTATGTCTATATTATATTATAACTACTTGGACTTATTTTCATTTATTGCTTTTAGTATGTTCATATTATAACTTGTGTACTATATTTTATCTTTTTTTGCTTTTGTTATGTCTATACATTATTAATTAAAATATTAGCTGCATGTACGTTTTCATTTACTGTTTTTAAGTACATATTATATTTCTTTCCTTAAGTGTATAAGAATTGGTTTTACATATTTATATTTATTGTTTTCCGTGTACATAATATTATTATATCTGGTATATTTCTTTGATTTAATATTTTGCTCTTAATACAAAGTAAACAGATATAGTACAGCCTACTAAAGAATTATCTATTACATTTTTTTATGCTTGTGTCATATTTTTTTCAATACTTTTATGCAATACCTACTAATATTGATTTTTCTTTTATGATTTTCCTGCAATATTGATACCAGTATCTAGTAAAAGTATTGATACTTTTGATATTCCATCCCTACTCGTACAGTAAAATCCTACACATACAGTTAAAAAAAGGGTGGGGAAATATTGTTTATGTTAAAAAATAATGTCACACAAGAATGTCTCCTACTAGTCAGCATATTTCCCAGTATCTGGGTTACAGATTGCCTATACAAATAAGGAGCTCCTTGGTTATGTTTATGGAGTCTGCCCTGTCGCTTCTATTCTGCAATTTATTAGAACTAGCAAAAAAAAAAAAGAAGTTGGCGAGAGATTACTGTATACCATACTGTCTCAGTACAGTACACTGTAATGTAACCCCCTCAGTAGTATACTGTAATGTACCGTATTTGTATTTTTACCTTCATTTTCATTAATGTACAAACATAGTACTGTATAATGTATGCTTTACTATTGACCCTCAATAGTCCAATCAAAGTCGGATTAGAAAGACTTGCAAAGAGGTGCAAGTAAAACCTCAACTTGCGCGAGGGAAGTTGCAGACCTTGAACTGTTTCACTTGGCATTAAAAAAACCAGATAAATGTGGGTAGAAGTTAATTTTTAAGGAACAGTTAATACATGATTTTACAGGTGCTATTATTTGTTATACTAATTATAAATTTTTGAGACAAAGCAGATTATAGAAGGTAAAATGAATCGGTATTTATTAAAAGGGCATTCAAAAACAAAACTATTCTAAAAAAACAAACTTGAGGGGACTGACAAAACAATAAAAACAACCACAAAACAATAAAAAACTGTTTATAGCCATTTGAAGAACAAATATTTCATTTTTTTCGTGTGTTTCACATAAAGACAAACTATTTAACAATGTTTTTAAGGGCAATTTTTTTAGCAAACATTAGTATTGCTATAAAATTTTAATTAATTGGACTCACGTCCCCAACAAATATAGAAAAAGATAAAAAAATATCTATTTTTTTTGTTTTGTTTATTTTTAACACATTTTATTAGGGGGAAATTACATACCTGTAATGAAAATAACATTATTATGCCATTACAACATTATTATTCTAAAATTGTTATTAGAGAACAATGTTAATACTAAAAAAAGAGCAGGGATTACAATGAATTTACTTCTCAATTGTTAACGAGGGCCATATTTGACCGAGATGGCCGCTCTAAAATCTCTTTGTAAAAGTCCTGATGCCCATCAAGGATGTACTGCATGACTTTTTCCATGTCTGTTATTTTCCCTGACTTGATCTTAACTTTATTCTTGGTGTAAACAAGTTTCTTGGTAAGGAATTACTGTTTCTTTTGTTGAAGACATAAAAAAGTGATGGTAATTGAAAAGGTTGACTGATGGTACTGTAAACCTTTATATATCCTTATGAACTTGAATCAAACGTAAAGTGATACATTTTCAAAATCAACTTTTTTATTTTTAGGTTTTTTTAGTTTAATGAGAAACAGGTATCTTTTTGTAGAATGCTTTCAATCAGCCTTTAAAATTTCAGGAGTCGCAAATAACTTCACAATTTTTTTAGGTTTACTGTTTTTTCCTATCAGTTCAATTTCCTCATAAAAACAGAATACTTTGTCAATTCTGTATAGTACTCTTTTAATGAGCCTGAAGTCCCAGCCACAAGGCAGACAACTGTGTTCTCTAACAGGATAAAAAGCTGAATTTTTGAAAAATTTTCACTGTCAGTTAAATGTAACAAAAATCTACTCAAGGCATGGTATTATATTGTCTGCCACAGTTATCAGACAAAATACGAACCTCAGTAATATATTTTGGAATTTAACTTAAATATTCATCTAGAAAAGAGGCCCTTCATTAGGGCTTTGCAAGCCTCTCCTTCATGACATCAGTATAGTAACCTTTATTTAGTTTTATATTGGTTATGCAAAATACATTTACTGTCAACTAATGTAAATAAGAAAGTGCTTATACAGGAACCCTAGCCAAAGAAATGTTTTGATGTAATCAAAAGATAAGAAAATGACATTTTTCTCATTTAGACCATCTTCTGAGTCCTCATACTTCACAGCCAAATAGAACTTCTTACTTCGTTGTTTATGCACAATAAGGTAGACAACAGCTGTACATTTTGCAACATCATTTAAATGAGGTGACTTTATTTTTAGCCTCACAAGTGCAACTTGTATCGACTTGAGGGCAACCAAATAAGAGATTAGTTTTCTTTTAAAAAAATCTTCTGTAAAAATCATAGCTTATATATTTTTCTGAGTGCTCTTGATGAAAGATACTGTACAATGTTTTTACATCTAAATCAACATTTGAGGTATTTAGTTCTCCTCAGTAATGAGATTCTTTTACAGGGAAAGAGCCAATGTGTTCTCTTAAGTTTTTCATTTCATCTGGTAAGCTCAAAGGAATTCCTCTTCCTCTTTTGTCTTCAGGTGTCAAACCAGCTTGTTTAAACTGTCATATTCGCCTCAGTATTTTAGGAATTATACCAAAGGCACATAAAAAAGCTTTTATACGTACAGTTTGGTGGACAATACGAATGATCAAATTGTACTTGAAGAAACAAACTGCACTACTGATGCTTAGGTTTTCTTTCCGTGGTCTTCGATGATCAACTACTTCAACATCAATGAGTCCGTAAAGATACAAATCTTGTTCACTTTTTGTACTGATGTTGTGAAATTTGAAAAAATACACTGTTCACATTATCTTCTCCAATCTTCCTCTGACAATCTTTCTTCCTTCTAAAACAAAACAATAGTAAGAGCTAATGTAGAAAATTTATTGCATCTAAAACAAAACAATAGGATGAGCTAATTAAAAAATGCACACTATAAACACCCATCCAGTTAAATCATTTGACCGACCTCAGCTAATCCAGGGTTCAACCCAAATGTTCAAACTCAGTGTTCAAATCAAACTAATCAAATCAAAACATGCTTTATACAGTAGTATTAACAGCAATACATTGAATGGTGTTACAAAATAATAAGTACTAGTACATATTCTAAAACTATCATCACATTCAAAGTTATTACCTAAAAGAAAAAAACAATTATTACTAATAGTTCAAAGAACAGTAGACTTCCCAGTAAATTCTTAATTAATATACATACAGAGCACTCCGTAACAGTACTTGTAATTTTTTCCTGCCAAGTTAACCGGTAACCGTAATTTTTATGAAAAATCTTACTGAACCAACTTTGTTGGAAACGATATGCTCTTTCTTAATGATGCAGTCAAAATTGATTGTTTTTGCCGTTCAACCAGTATTAAAGGAAAAAACCAGCAGCTACACTCTTAATGTTGAAACAGAGCCTACATCTTGAAACAGAAAAGAATTGATAAAATCTTACACATACACCACTGTGATAAATTCTTACACATAAATCTTTTGGGCTTCATACATGGTAACTTCACACCAAATTTTAAAATAATCGGCCAATGCGTTTGATTACAATTTGCGTATGCTTATCGTTAAATCAGAGGCTGCCATCATTTAAACGGAAATAAATAGAAAAAATATTACACATATGTCATTAGGCTTTATACAAGATATTTTCATATTGAATTTCAAAACTATCTATCAATGCGTTTGGCCAAAACTGCATACACTCGTCACTGTTAAATCAAAGGCTGTCATCATGAAATGGAAGTAAACAGGTAAAAAATGTTACACACATCACTTGGGCTTTACACAAGGTACCTTTGTATCAAATTTCGAAACAATCGGTCAAAGTGTTTGGGAAAACTGTGTACACTTTTTATTGTCAATCAGAGGCCGCTATCTTGAAATGGAAGTGAATAGGAAAAAATCCTACACATACGTCGTTTGGGCTTTATACAAGGTATCTCTATACCAAATTTCAAAACACAGTCAATGTTTGTAGCCAATACTGTGTAACTACCAGCCAAACTAACACAAACCAAATACCAAACAGTCGAGTTAAAACAGAGACCCCACTTCACTCGGTCAATTATTATTATTATTATTATTATTATTATTATTAATGTCAAAAATGACTATTTTCTTAAAGAGAAAAACAATAGAAAAGATAAAAAAAGGCATAGCCTTAGACTTACCTACATGAAAAAATGGCTTTTTTGTTTGAACTTCCTTTCCAGTGTGGCTCGCATACTTTTCCCTTTTAATTATTGCATCCTTTATTTTTTTTCTTTTGTACGAACTGGGATCCTTAAATTTTCTTTTGTGAGAGTTATAAACATCACTATTAATTTCACTTTCACTCATTCTAACTACACTTTAACAAAATTGTAAACAACATAACATAACCATATATTATTGAAAAAGCAAGGCTGAGTGATGGAATACCAGTTGCAATACACCAGCTCTCCTACAATGGCAATGCTACCAACGTAATTTGTTACAAGGACTTGAGCCCATGACTGAAGCCCTTTTACAATTTTCACGATAAAAAACCCCATGCTGTTGGCTTATTACATGAGTGACTGATGCATACAGAATGTGCATCAATAAACAAATATCGGCAATATGCAAAATGTAAAAACAAATGATTGATGCTCTTTTAACAAATGCCGATTCAAATAAAAATTATGCCTAATCGTAAATAAATCTAAAATACAAAAACTTTTATCAAAATTAAATCATACACTATAATAGTAAGTTTTGGTAATGCTTGTACACGGCATATAGTTTCTTACTTAATTTACCAGCATATTTCATTACATATTGTATTGCTTAACCTTTCATTTCAATTCGTTGTTTTCCTATAAAATTAAAACTAAGCTATAAAAAAAACATAATTAATATAAAAAATATACACAAAAAAAGAACAAAAAAGCTTTTAATATTTTTACTTTTTTCACTTAACTGGATCATTTTTGTTAGATGAATTGTTACAGAAATATTCACCATCAGTGATGTTGCTGGCTCCATTTCTCTAAATAGCATGACAAAAATCTAGTTTTCTGTTGCATACATCGTTGTGTCTCAAGTAAAAT
This sequence comes from Callitettix versicolor, assembly GCA_022606455.1. Classification (NCBI taxonomy): domain Eukaryota; kingdom Metazoa; phylum Arthropoda; class Insecta; order Hemiptera; family Cercopidae; genus Callitettix; species Callitettix versicolor. Next base: position 37,809,093 of record CM040182.1, read on the forward strand.
TTTGTTATAGGAAGTACTTCCATTTTTGTTATGCCTTCATTAGTCTTGAAACTTTCACACTTCATTCTTTGTTGGGATCATTTTCAAGAATATATGTTATGTGACTTTCCATATTGAATAAAGGTTTAACCACTCCACCCAAAGTTAAAGAATTTTTTTGATAAACGTCTTCCTGGGTATTACCTTCATTTCCTTCACAACTCTGTTATTATTTAACTCTGTTATTTTTTAATTCCTTCATTACCTTATTATTTAACTCTGCAATGTCTTTGTTCGTTAATTCTTAACTGAGACTTAAGATTCAAGTAGGTCTTCCACATTTGCTTGATACACCAACAAAACCAACTGAAATTGTGAAGCTTCTAATTTCCTCGATTATTGTCGTAGTTTACAAATCTTCATTTGGTGAGTTCTGAACTGCTTTGGGCAATTTTTTTCCATACGATAGAGCTTGGTGCTTGATGTTACTATGGCACAGGTCAGTCTGCTGCATCTCAGAACTACAAAACCTCAAGGATGTGGGTTCGAGATGCAGTTGCTCCCATTGCTTTTAGTGTTTAAATTCAAACTAGAGGAAGAGATAATACAACCCCAGGCACTGCAGTCAACCTCTATTGTGCAATCATGAATTATGTGTCCTGCAGTTTCTCATAAATACCTAACCTGTTCACATGCAACCTCAGACCACAGTGCCCCGTAATGAGCCCCATGATTTTCCTGAGTTGTGCTCTGCCCAAGACATCTGCCGCCCCTTTAAGCCCTCCATATGGAACCCGCTTAAGCGGCATTTCTTATGGAGATGCCCATGAAGGTTATCCCATCTTACCTGATGTTGATTATTAATTCATCTTTTAATAGCAGACCTGGCCAACAGAGAAATCCTAAAAACTGGCTCAAGTCAAATAAACTTAGGTGGAGATCCCAGTCCAGCAAGTTGGTCATCCTTCTTATTCATGACCTGGTGATTTGAATGGGGGAAAGATATTTTTGCCCATTCCACCTTACCCAAATCCACAATTTGGTTTGTGATACTCCAGTCCCAATACTGGGTTTCCTATAGGGAATATCCAACACTCGCTCCCTTCCTACATTCCTGACTTTTGAGTCAAGAAACTGTGTCCTGTGTAAGAGTTCTTACAGTTTCCTCCCCAGTCATTGCATACTCCTCATTAGGTCCTATAAGGATCCCCATAGGGTTCAAAGGATGTGGGGCCAGGACCTTGTAAAGTTGTCCCCCCTGAGAAGAGCAGTCAACCTCCCCACATAACTTCCTCCATGAATCCTGTCTCACCAAAGCATTATTATACTTAGTCAGGGCTCACCTGTATCCCTCCCACTTACCGTAATGCTTGGCCACATTATACAGCCTCCTAACCTGCCCTCTTTGCTCAGAAAGTGCCGGAGTCTACCATTTAACACTATCTTATTCACCTTCCTTGTAAGAGAGCAATTCTAAAGAAAAGAGTTCACAAATTCTTACCATTAATAATGACCCGTTATCACCATTCTAACTAGCAAGAAGTATGGGCATTAAAAAAACATCCATACCTCTCTATTTAAGCAGCTGATTGGTTATCTCATCCCAGGACTGTGAGATAAAATACCAACAACCATTTTAATATTAAACATTTTCCAAAAATGTGTAACATTATTTTTTCTTTTGAATCTGGTTCTCTAATCATTTTCTTAAATGTCCTACGAAGACGATAATTTTTATAACACCCTGATCTACAGGTTAGATAAGGAATGTAGTGTTGGGGGGGGGGTTAAAACAATGCCTTAACGTTTTCATTGTTTTTTTTTGACAGTGAATAACTAGGCAAATTATCAATTAAAATTAATATTTTAAAAAGTATGATCCTTCTCACAATATGCTTTTAATTCAGGAATGAATAAATTAGAGAAATATTCTTGAAATAAAGCAATTATAACCCAGCCTTTTTTTTATTGAATTTCCATTAAAGTGGCAAGTTTTTTTTTTAAGATGCCTTTAAATGGTGTTTCAGTTTGATAAAGCACTAAAGGCATTAGAGCCTAATAAAATTGTATATTGATCTTCTGCGGCTTTGAAACCTGTAGCAGAGTTCTCTTCATTAAAATAAATGTATGGCTAGGCATATATTTCCAAAAGGGACGAGTTTCATTAAAATCAAACACTTATCTAGGTTCATAATTTTCTTTGGTAATGACGTTCTTTACAATTTTTGGCCCAACACTTTATCAGCAGCCACAACTTCCCCAGTTATTTTTTAATAACTGACATACTTTAACTGGATACCATGACAATCTTTAAATTTTTTTAATCATCCATTACTTGAAATAAATGATTCTGCTTCTGTTTCGTTACACTTTAATGACTCATAAATATTAATAGCATTTACTTTAATTACTTGTTGAGAAACTGGCATGTTCTCTTGATTCTGAAGTTCGATCCACCTTTCCATATTCTCCATAAGTGTTATCGAATTACAGAGACTTTCGCAGTCTTCATATGCACAGCATTCCTACATGTTTCTTTTACTTTCTCAGAACTATCTCTAATTGTCCGAGACATTGAATCACTTAGCCTAGATGTTACTTTTATGATCTTAGTTTTTTCACCCTTTTCATATCTTTTTACAAAGTCTAACTTTTCATCTAGAAAAGGTAGCCTTCCTTTTTTTTAAAGTTCTATTGGAAATCACATTGAAGAATGCAACTTACACAACAAAATAATAATGTAAAATATAGGATTTTTTTTTGGTGTTTTAACGTCTGACTATTGAGCACACTTGGGCTAATGCAGACGATGGGATGATTTATAGTGTATGAAAATGCCAAGCCCTGGCCGGGAATCGAACCTGGGTCCTCTGGGTGAAAGCCCAGTACGCTATCAACTAGGCCACCGAGGCGGCCTATTAGGAAATTTTATACAGTACATAATTGACTGGCTTCGGCCATAAGAGATTTTATACTGTGTTATTGTGCTTTTGTGACTACAGCCAATAGCGATATTACCTTGGCGTATTATTTGTTGTTGACTTGTATTTACTGTTTCACAAGTGAATAGTTGTAAATCTCTGTGGTTGCCTATGTAAATCTCTGTGGAAGCCCCGGGGCGAAGCTGGGCAACGGTTGTGACAGCAACCGGCCAAAGGCGTAAAACTCGGTGGATGGATAGGGTCAGCAGAAGCTGGTGTCCTGCTGATTGTGTGAGTGAGAGTATTCGTGAGTTTTTGTAATACTAGTTTTTTACGTTTATTAATTGTTTGTCTGTGAGTTCTTTTTGCAGGACAGCCATGAGCGAACGGAAGTCGAACCCGTTTTGCTGCTCGACGATGACGCAGAGGTCGCCAGTTGACGAAGCAAAAGAAAACTTGAAGAGAGCCCAGGAAACTATGGAAAGAGCATTAGCGGAAGAGGAGACGGCCAGAAGGGTTGCAGAAAGGAAAGTGATGCCAAATAAGGATTCGGGAACAGACACGGAGATGCAAACAGACAGTGACGTCGGAGGGAGCAAGAGACCCAGGAGGGAGAGCCCGAACCAGTTACGATCGAAGAAGAGGACACTAGAAGAAGATATAAGCGCGGCGGGTTATCTAAGAATAATGAGGAAGATCTTTGGCGAAGAAGTCAGAAAGAAGAAGATAGGGATATCGGCTCAAAGACAGTTTGAGCAATACGCAGCGGACTACCTAGAAGAGGTCCAAAGCCTGGAGAGGAGAGTGGCGTACTTGGAGGGTCGGCTACAGGGAAGGCGAGAGATGCTGGAAGCAGTGAAGGCGGAAATTCCACAGATGACGGAGCACAAAAAACAGTCTTACGCTAGTATGGTCAGGGTGCCTGCGAGGAAGATTGAGAAAGAACTCCCGGCGCCAAAGAAGGTTGTGGCAATCTACCCTGAGAGAAAAGTGGGACAAGTGAGGAAACGAAAGAAGTCTTTCAGCTAGTGTGTGCCAGGAAGAATAAGATAAAAGTGAGGAATGTAAGGAAAATTAAGGAGGGCGGAGTTATCGTGGAGGTCGACAGCGTTGGGGGCCTCAATAAGTTAAAGAATAGTCAAATTCTTAAGGAGAAAGGGTATAAGATGGAAAAGCCGATATCGAGAAAGCCGAAGGTTATTATATATGATGTGCCACGAGAGAAGGAGCTCGACTCTGTAAGGGAAGCTTTGTATAGCCAGAATGGCATACAAGAAAAGCTTTCGCTAACAAAAGAGGAGTTCCTTAGTGAGGTGGACTTCCGGTTCAAAACCGGCAAGAAAGACGCCCCAAGAGTGAATTGATTGTGGTTGAGGTCAGCGTCAGAATGAAGAAACTGCTGTTAGAAAAAGGCAGAGTTTTTCTAGATTGAAGATGTTGAAATGACCGTGAGTTCTTAAGGGTGACGAGGTGCTTCCAGTGTCAAGGCTTTGGACACATCGGCAAAGACTGCAAGCAGGCGAAGCCAACATGCTCACACTGTGGTAAGATAGGACACAAGAAAAAAATCCGCGATGTGTGAATTGCCTGCGAGTAGGAAGGGATCCGAACCACAAACTACACAGTAATGAATGTCCGACGCTGAGAGCAGCGTACAATATAGAGATCCAGAGAACAGATTATGGATTGAGAGGAACAGATTGAGAGGAGGGGGACTGAGGATATGTCAAGTAAATCTGGGAAGGTCCCGAGCTGCTACCGCCGAATTGACAGTGGTAATGAGGAGACTGGAGATTGATGTGGCATTGATTCAGGAACCTTACTCAGTGGCCGGAAGGATAGAAGGGTTGCCTCACCAGTATAGAATCATTGCTAGTAGGAAAGAACAGCATCCCATGGCGGCGATTGCTATAAGAAACAGGACTATGCAAGTGATAAGAGCAGGTCATCACACCCTATTGTGCGGCGGCTGTCGTTACATATGGGGGTGGTGATCTGACTTTGATAAGTCTCTATTGCCAATATTCGGACGCCATCTCGCCGTCTCTGGGACAGCTGCAAAGCGCCCTGGAACGTGGTAGGAGCGGAGTAGTGATTGGGATGGGAACCTACTCAGAGATATTCTGAAACAGCTAGAACACTGAGACACAGAGTAGAGGAAATAGAAAGCTGAGCGAGCTGCTACCAAATGATGATGAGCAGACGGCAGATTAAGATGAGACAGAAGGAAATACATAAAAAGAGAAATAAGAGGGAAAGCAAGAACAGTGTCTGGTGTAGAAGATATGGCTACGTTTAGCACCGAAGAAGTCGATAAAGCCATAAAGATGATGAAGAATGCCAAGGCGCCGGGACCAGATCTTGTGGAAAGTTGAGGTGGTAAAGAGAATTTGGGAGGTGCATCCGGAACTGCTGACCGGCTTATATAACAGATGCCTAGAAGAGGTAACCTTTCCCAGAAGGTGGAAAGAGGGCCGGCTGTGTATATTTCAAAGAATGAGACGAAAGACCCCATGGATCTGAGGTCGTATAGGCCAATATGCCTATTATCGCACCTGGGCAAAGGATTGGATAGGCTGATGGCTTCCAGGTTGAGCGAGATATTGGAGAAGGGCAATTGGTTGTCAGAAGGACAGTACGGCTTTAGAAAAGGAAAGTCGACAGAAGATGCGATTGGACGAGTTCTGCATACTGTGAAGAATTCTGAGATGAAGTACGTCGTAGGAATCTTCCTGGATGTGTCAGGTGCTTTCGACCATGCCTGGTGGCCAGGCTTCATCAGCGAGCTAGGGAAGATGCTACCAGGCAATCTGTTGGCGCTATACAAGAGTTACTTGAGAGAGAGAAATGCTGTGATTAGCGATAGGGGAGTGGTGGTCTCGAAGGAGCTGACGATGGGATGCCCGCAGGGTTCGGTCTCCGGGCCGATTCTGTGGAACGTCCTGTTTGATGGTTTTCTGAGAGTCGCCCTGCCAGACTGCTGTACTGTTGTGGCCTACGCAGACGATGGACTATTGATAGTGGAAGCCAACTCGAGAAGGGAGTTGGAAGACATAGCAAAGTCTGCTTTAGCAAGAATTAATGAATGGGCTAGAAAGTGGAAGATAAAATTCAATGCAGGAAAAACTGAAGCGCTCATGATGAAAGGGAAGATGAAAAGAGAACCTTAAATAAAAATGGAAAACAGGAGGATAAAAGTAGTACAGGAACTTAAGTACTTAGGAGTATACCTGGACAGTAAGTTAGGATTCCTAGGGCATGTAACTAAGACAGCGGAAAGGGCAAAAAATCTGTTTTTCAAGTTGAGAAGAATAGCGAAGATTGGGGGCTTGGTTACTAGGCTCTGAGGACGATTTATAACAGAGTGTATGTCCCAATGATGACATATGCGGCTGGAGCTTGGGGATATAGAGTGGAAAAGCAAGTGATAGGGAGGAAAATGCTACAGGCTCAGAGATTGGTACTGTTGACTGTAACAAGAGCATACAGAACAGTATCAAGAGAGGCAATATTGGTAGTAGCAGGGACTATGCCAATTGATTTGGTAGCATTGAGGAGGTATAAAGTGTATCAGTACAGCGTGGGAGCTAGAGTCCTGGTAGAAGACCGGGAAATGGAACAGGGCCTTACAAAAGGCGAGGCAAAAGGAGTGTTGACAAGGTGGGCCACAACAGTATGGCAGAAAAGATGGGATGAAGCAGAAAGTGGAAGAACAACGTACAGGTGGTTCCCGAAGATCATAGGCAGACGGAAGCTGAAGTGGCTTTACGCCAATCACTATTTGACGCAGATGGTTACAGGACATGGGGACTTTAATGCGTACTTGCATAAGTTCGGAAAGAGAAGTTCACCTCACGGTGATTGTGGAAATAGCTATGAGGATTCCTGGCACACACTGTTGGATTGTGGAAGATTTTCACTGGCTCGGGAACAATTAGAAAGTAACCTAGAAAACCTGGATCTGTCCCTCCACGGTGACATCTCTGCGTTGTTGGCGAGCGTCGAGGCGGCGAAGTTGGTTCAACAGTTTGTGGCTGAGATTCTTAAAAGTAAGAAGGTGAATGCGAGTGTGAGTGGCACCACTTAATTGATTGTGTACCTGGAGCATAGCTGTCACTATGGTCCAGGTAGAATAAAAATTAATAAAATTCCGCAATTAACGCGTGTGTTATAATGAATAACGCACCTGTGTTATAATGGACTTGCTATTTTTCTTTTTTGGTTTTTTTGGTAAAAGCACACAAATGATTATGTTTTCTGTATAAAAATGACAGCTACGTTAAAGAAGGTTTTGATTTATTTTGCAAACATTGTATTAGATATAAGTTAAGTTTAAGTCTAGGAATAAATTATTTAGGATTAAGTTAATAATGTGATATGCAAAGTGCAGCATATAGGGGGTATAATAATGGGCACACGCCCGGGGATACCCCTAGAGCATTACATTTGTATGACAAGTGTTAATCCTATTCTTGGAATCACTGTAGTAGCAAAAAAAAAAAAATGTGCTACAAACAATAAACCTATTAATGGAATCGCCATGTAGCATCAGCAAAAAAACATCCCTACTATAAGCGATAAACCTTTAAACTGATTCACTACAATAGTATCAGCAACAAAAAATTCCTGTTTACTGAATTAAAACAGCATCTGGTTGTTTAACGATAATCTATACCGAACAGCAAAATCTTTCTTTGAATTTTACTACCAACTAAGAACAATATACATACTAATCTAAATTGTATAGTTTTGTTCATATCTCATTTTTATTTATATCAGGCCTAGAACATTCAAAAGAAGAGTTGTGTAAAATCATTATTTTCTTGAAAATATCATTTTTTCAATTTTTTGAAATAAATTGTGTTAATATTAATTCATGCAACTCAAACTCGTGTAATATGAGGTTTTACTGTATATTCTACAAACTATAACTACTGTTAATACTTTTGTTATTGTAACAATATTTGCCATATACCATTCAAAACAAATTTTCATTGTTGTTTATACTGATGCTTGCCATATGAGGCATGACAATTAAATAATTGGACAAGTGCTGCAAAAGATTTTATTGATCACCAATTACATTACAAAGGTTATCACCTTCAATGTACTCTCCATGCTGATTCATTCAATTTTCCTCTGTTCAAAGTACTGGAAGTCCACTTCTGTCAGCCTGTTCAGAATCTCTTCCACACTGTGAAATGTTGCTCCCGCAAGCTCCAATTTGACATCATGAAATAAAAAACAGCACAGGGAGCCAAGTTTGGCGAGTACAGTGGATGACCTAACACAGTGATGCCATATTTTGCAAATAATGCTTTCACAGATACGACAGAATGGGCCGGCCGGAGCTTATTTTCTTGGTGAAGCATCCAGGAACTGCTCTTCTATAAATTAGGCCTTCGTCTTGTCACTCGTTCTTGAAAGACTGTCAGAACCGCAGGGTCCCAGTGAACATAGACAATTCCACGCTTATCAAAAAAATAATAATAATAATAATAAAAAAACATGACCTTAAAATTTTGATTTGCTCATTTTTTTTTTTTGTCATAGTAAGGTGGAGCTCTTCCAATGCATTGATTGATGCTGTTTCAGGATCATAGGTAAAAAATCACAATTCATCACACTCTAACATTCTGGATTATTATCAATGTTGTTTAAAAGGTCAACACAAATGTTCATTCACGTTTCCTTTTGCTTTGGGAGTGATGAATTTTGGTATCATTTTTGCACAAACTTTCTTTATTTTCAATAATTCATGCAAAATCTGATGGACACTTTCTTTGTTAACTCCTGAGATTTCAGCAAGACCTCAGACATTCAGACATTTTCAAGGATCAACTGACCAATTTTCTGGATGACGTCATTTGATTTTGATGTTGAGGATTGTCCAAGGTGCGGATCGTTTTCAGTCATTTCATGTCCCTTCTTAAACCTTTTAAACCACTCAAAAACTTGTATGCATGATAAACACTACACTTCCTTTAACTCAGTATTAGCTTTTATAGCAGTTTTTTCCTGTTTCACAAGAAACATGAGGTTAACTAGTTGCTCCACCTAAAAACTGCATTTTTTTTTCGACAAGATGCTAATGTAAGGACATGAATGGGTGAGACTGAACGATGTACAATTGTACCCATTGAGCTCAGGGTGGGAGAAGCATCAACAAGCACAAACATGTTCAAACCTGCCATGGTGAGCTCGTTGTGTGCCGATGGCAGCAGCAGTCTGACCTATATTTAATTGCCACCCTTCATATTTTATAGGATGATTTTTAAAAGTCTCTCCACCTTACTTTTCTTCATATTTCTCCAAATACTACTTATGAACCCTTTAGGTAGAGAGTACCTAATTTTGACAGTTAGTACTTTTGAAAAGCATCTAAAACGGAATTAATTTTTTTAAAATCTGTGTTTGGTATAGGCTGTGAATACTTAATTTTGACAGTAGGTATTTTTGAACATCATAAGAATGAATAATTTTTTTAAATATATGTTTGGTGTTATGGTACATGATTGAATTAAACACACAATGCCATAAACACTTTTAAAAATGTGTTGTTTTTTTTTACAATACCAGTAGATTTGAATATGTAATAACAAAGACAAACAATAACAATACTTAATTTTGATGAAGTTGGTACTTTCATCCACGATATTGAAATTTACTTATTTTTTGAGTTAATGCTGCAAAACAATTAGAAAATTATTCTTAAGATATACTTTTTATGCTTAATATTTAAACACTAAAACAGAAAATGAAAAATTTGATTCCAAAGCGGCAGATGAAAATAGCGATTTTGATAAAATTAAGTACTGATTACTATAAATGATTGACAATGTTTCATAAGAAATACCAGAAAAATGTATGAGATGCAATTAAAACTCAAACTAAAGTAAATTTAAAATGTATACTCTCAAAATATCTTGTTCTACCTTTATAGTTACACACAGTAAAAATTTCCAAATATTTCATACAAATTTCAGGGAATTATTTCTTACTCCATCAAACCCTTCTCATCATGCAAGGGCAATAATTGTTAGTTCAACCATTCATACACCACGATTCAAAAATATAACTACAGTTTCATAGAAACAATAAATAATGTAAATTGTAAGAGCCTATACGAATTAATAATAAGATGACTGTTAATAAGTATAATGATTGCTTTAGTAACATAATAATGTTTAAAACAAATAAGTTTAATAAGTAACTGAAAAATTTACCTTCCTTAGGCAGTTTCATTACAGTAGATATTGAGGCTGGTTTGGTCATTTGTTGGCATCTAAGCTCATCCCCATTCTCTGCAAAAAATTTTTCTTTAATTATCATCATTATTATTTTATTTTACTTTTTCATGATACTTATTACACATAAAAGTTACATATGAATTGGCTAACTATGATAACACACACACACACATACACACACACACACACACACACACACACACACACACACACACACACACACACACACACACACACACACACACACACACACTTGAAATTTAAACATTTATCATAGCTGTTAACCAGCTTTTTTATACCTTCTATATATTTAGTAGCAGTCAAGTTGTTGAACTACTTACTAATGTTCTCTTTTACTTCACTGTCACTTTCACAGTGATTTATGTCCAAAAAATCCTTCAATTTGGGAAAAAGATTGTAATAACTCGGGGTTAAGTCTGGACTATAAAGATGTTCAAAAACATACCATTAGCTTTTAGAAGTTTTTTGGAACTTTCTGGATTTTTGAAGCTGCTGAAGCAAGTTCATTGTCAATGCAGCAGCATGCGAACACGCATTATTGTGAAAAACCACAATACCGCTCAACAACAATAAACAAAATTTCTTTGTAGTTGCTAAAGGGTCTGACAGCAGGCTGCTGCATTTATTATATTCCCTCTAGGCACATAATCGATGAGTAGGACACACTTTTGATTCCAAAGCACTATAGACATAACCTTTTTGATACTCAGAATTTGTTTGGCTTCTTTATAACGTTTTTATTAAATCACTTTGGGTTTTGTCCGGGTGGAATTTTGCAATTGGTGTTAAAATAACTTCCCAATGAGCTAGAGGTTTGAAATTTTGTATACAGCTATTTATACAAGCTGTGAAGCATCCAGCTTGATTTCACAAGATTGCAATTAACAATACTAAAAAGTAAAAAATAATTATTTACATAAAATTTTTTTTTCATAAAATCGCATTTTTAAAATGGTCTAAAAAGTATAAAATAAATCCATCAATCTATCGAGATTTATAATTTATTTATACAATTTATAATTTATGATACTCAAAATACAATTGAGTTCTACCCAATTGTAGAACTCGATGACAATACAATAACATTGGCTTATTTATAAATATTGAACGGTATCATGAGCACTATTACTGAAATAGTTTGACCATTATTTCAGCGTGATCAAATGTACGATAACGATATTCCATCTATTTTTCTTGCTAAAGATAGTAATGCTATTATTGATCAGTACTAGCCAGGTTGCCCTAGATCAATAGTGGTCTAAGACACCAGCATTGAGCCCTGGTTCCCAGGTGGGAACATGAGTTCGAAACCAACACCTAACCAAGGTTTTTTATAGCGTTTTGGCAAGTTTAATAGAAACGTAATTCGTTTTTGTTGTAAAGCCCATATTTTTTTCAAAACTTATATGTTTTAAAAAGTATTTATAATTGCACTGATATCAAGCATTCAGCAGTATACTGATGTTATAATTTTACCTTTGGAAATTCAAAGTTTACAGTAAATTACAAAAAGTTCGATAATGACATTCCGTCTGTTTTTTTTTTTGTATTTTAAAAATAATTAATAATACTAAAACATAAAAAATAATTGTTTACATAAAAATTTTTTTTTCATAAAATCGCGTTTTTAAAATGGTCTAAAAAGTATAAAATAAATTCTCATAAATCCATCAATCTATCGAGATTTATAAACATGTACAGATTCATAATCACACACAGATTGTCTTAAAAATTTGTGACAGTGAATTTTTATAGATATGAAAATACTTGTACAATTAAAAACAAAAAATGTGGTGCACATGAAATTAGATAACTACAATTATCTATTATACGCGCCCCACGTTTTTTTTTTTAATTGTACAAGTATTTTCATATTTATAGAAATTCACCGTCACAAATTTTTAAGACAATCTGTGTGTAATTATGAATCTATATAGGTTTATACACCTCGATAGATAGATGGATTTATGAGAATTTATTTTATAATTTTTAGTCCATTTTAAAAACGCGATTTGAGTTAAAAAAGGTTATTTTTTATTTATATAATTATTTGGTTTCGATAAGGATCAGATATGATGCCCTTCCACTGACGAGCACTTATGTTACCATAAACCTCAGTTATTATAATTGCATAACCTGTCCTTAAATTTCAACTGCATCCTTTAATATTTCAATAAAAAAAATGTTTAAATATGTTCTTTTTGCCTATACAACATATACAAGCATGGTATTCTTTCAAAATAAAAACACAACTTTGAGAAAGCAGTAAATGTTACATCAGCTAACTAGCTGCCACATTAAGCAAACAACCTTTCAGGTTAGGTAAAATTTTATTTAAATGGTTTATAATTATAATTACTTTAAACATAAATTAAAATTAAAGTTAAGGATATTTATGACACTTCAAGCTTCTTAATGATTTTAAATAATGATAATAAATCTTTTTAATTTATGTTATACCTTATTACCTAATTAATACATATTCACCAGTGGAAAATAACTTTTTTAAAGATCACTTGCAATTTTAGGCCGTTTTTATGAAACTATATTGAGGATGTCATTGTTGTTATTACTTCTATTATAATGCATTGTATGTACAATTTGCAAGTACTGTTATGTACTTGCATTGAAATAACAAAATTTCATAAATGGATTTACCGATCATGCACTTTTTTATTAAATACATTTACTTATTGCTTATACACATTACAGATTCTGACAGCCATTACTAAATGTCAAGATTTAAAGCTTTGTTCGTTCTTGTCATGAAAAACAGTTAAAATGGCCTCAGTTATTTGTGAACTTTGCGATTTACCTCTTTTCATAACTCAAGGTTGGGATTCATTAGTTAGGTACACCACCCAATAACCGTGTAAGTTTGAGTATTTACAAAAAAATATATAGGTTTTTTTTATCACCCAACAGACATGTCAGTTAGGTCATTGGGTATTTTTTTTTTAATAAAGGTCTTTTTATCATTTTAGCAATCAAAAACATGTAACCTACATTTGCGCAGGTAGTAATTTTGAGGTTATGCGAGTCACTTTTATTTTTGATTTTCATCATACTTCTCATGTTTTTATATTTTGATTATTGTGTAATAAAGTTTTACGAACAAAATTACTGAAAATAACCTACACTGCATATTTGCCATTTTTAAAATTTTTAATACAGCCTATTTCTTGCAAATTTTGCTTAGAAAAAAAAGTCTAAAACAATTTTTTAATATAGGGAATAATTTCACCATAAACATACCTACATTTGCTATGCAACTATTATATAGGCCCTTGGAGTTTGTTTCAACAAATACCCATAATTACAGGCCAGGCTTATTCTGAAGAGATATTACACTTTAGCTAAATTGTTATATGAAGTAATGCAAAAATATTATTTATATTTTTTTTACAGATTACATGTTTGACAGACACAACTAAGTAATTTGATGTAATAAAACTTTTCAAACCAAAAATAGGCCTAGCCTAAGCATAGATACTACCAATACAATAGTTATATATTTTTGGAACAATTAATTGCGTATTTTTTTCTTACTACTATTACTTACCCTGAGGACTTGATTTACCCAAAACATTTGTCCATGATTCCCATGGCAGACCATGAAACATGGAAGGACTGACACTCCTAGATGTCATGATCTGTTTCTATTATTACAGATTTGATAACAACACAACAACATAAAATATATCATTTAAAATAGACAAGGTTTCATTTTTATGGTATCGTAGTAACTTTATTTATTTATTTGTAAATAAAATATCTATGCCTCGTACTTTTTCCCAGGGCTAGGGTTACTAATCTATTTTTCAGGTATCTATAGCGATTTAATATTATGAGCTTGGATATTTGTTTAGCAATAAGAATCATTATTTTAGTTCATTATTATAGTAAATTTTAAAAAATGATTGTATAAGCAACATTATCACGCAACTAAAAAAAAAAATCTTCAATATTTTATCACTAATATTCTACATGTTACCAATCTAGAGTAGTGAATACAGAACTGTGAAAACCCTTTCATTGACAATAATAAAATAAATTGACAGTGTGTAGTCTATGGTTTCTGCAATGCCAATGAACCACCACTGGCTTCTAAATCTAAATATTTTAAACGAAGGTCTCTTGTTTTAACAGAGATAAATACATGAAAAATATTTATTTTTTGCAGCTCTGTATCCTATAAACTGAGGATTTATAAGATTCAGGAAAATATAGTTTAATATTCTGATTAACTACGGAGAAACGAAGTATAAATGAAAACCAATATTTGAAAAATTTGTTCACAATAACAGCGTAAACATATATATATATATATATATATATATATATATATATATATATATATATATATATATATATATATATATAATGTATATACATTCAGCCTTCATAAAGAGAGAAACAGTAATTAAATACATTTATCACAATTTCATCAAATTTTATAAAAATTAAAAAATCTAAAAACTTTTAAAAAATATTACAATATTGTAAAAAATATTTTAATCGCTCAAAAATCTCTGTTATTTTATTTTTGTTATAGATAGGTAAATATATCTGCAATCAATTTATTTGTAAATCATTTTTTTTTCAATTTATTTAGTAGAATCATCTGTATTTAATATAATGTAAGCCTACTTACATGTATAAACAATGTACAACATACTACATTGTAACAGCTGTTCTCGTTATTTCATTAGCAATTTACTTGGCGCGAGTTTTAAAATTACATCAGTGTACAAGAACTGATCAAGTTTACATCATTGAGCCATATGAATAAAAAAAGCAAGTGCTTTAATTCACAAAATCTAAAGCATATCCTTCAGTTTATATGAATAAAAATATCAATAAAATCCTTCTTTTGTTGATCCATTTACTTCCCAATTGAAAAATTTGTTCATAAACAAAAGGAAATTATTTTTCATATGGAATGAAGGAAATACTTTTGCTTCTACATTTTATTTGAAACAAAACCTTTTACTTGATGCTTTTACTTTTCCTTTGGTTTTATTAACATTGGATTGGATATTCATTGATTATATTGTGTCTATTTTCGCCTATATAATTTTAAATTTTATATCAACAAATTATCAAAAGGTTTTTCAAGTGAAAACTTCTTATGCAAAGTCTCAGGCATCCATGTCCTCAAGCTTTTGCAGTTGGGTAATGAATGTGTGAAGCCACTACTTAACAAAAAAGTAAGAAAGAGGTAAATGTAGTATGAATTAAACTGAAATGTAATAAAATAACTATAAATGTAATATATATGTAGGTGTGTGTGTGTGTGTGAAGGAAAATGGCAACATTCCACCCACAGTATATACATTCTGGAGGTGATGAGTACAGATTTTCAGGAATGCATAACTTAAAAACAAATCTCGTATAGAATTAGTAGTACTAATAAACTGAATGAGTATGATGAAGTGACAGGAATCAAAAATAAAATTTTGAAAATTAGTGGAGTCAAAGCATGAAAAAAGATTTAAAATTTTCTTTTAACTTTTATCAACTTTCTCCTTCTTTGACATTGATACCTAATCGTCAAACTGACTTTGATTAGCAATGATTGTAACTGGCTGCAGGATGTACCTTTTGCATAAAAACTCTAAAAATAAATAATCATATCTTTATGATGGTAAAATTTTTAAAAAATCACATATTTAAAACAAAAATTTATGCCTTAACTACACAACCAATTTTGATCAGTGGTGACTCATTTTATTCATCATGGTTAAAATATATGTTTTTTATATAAAAGTAAAAAAAATGTGTCAAGAATTATTAAATTGCAAAAATCATCGGAATATAAAAACACAATTAAAATTGGAGCAATTGATGCTCTTACATTGAACTAGTTAACCAATTTTGATCAACGATCACTCATTTCATCCATTATGGATGCAATATTTTTAGCCTTTGTTTAAAAATTCTTAAAGTAAATATGTTTGCAATTACATTGCAATAAACTGCTAAAAGATTTACTGATTTCGGTACTTTGTAACTTACATATTGCAAATTTTTGACACTTATTAATTTTATACAAATACGGGAAAGTGGGGGCACATGTGCACTTAAGCGAAAGTTTTTTTGTAAATTTTTGCAAAGGGTAAATTGAAGACTATTTTTATCATTTTATTATTTTATTATTTTGAGTTAGATCATATTTAACTCTATGTAGAGAGGGGTAAACATACAATTTTTCTTAAAACTAACTTGAAATAAACACTAGTTATGTTAAACTATTAGTCATAACATATACTTTAACTATATCACAATAATATTTAATCAAAGTAATAAATAGAGACTCACCATCTTAGATTCTGAGCACTGAAAATAACAACACGAAGCATAATTTCATTGTTTACAATCTCACTGGAAATGAAACCGTCATGGCGGCCGAGTGACCAGTCTAGAGTAGTTCACTTGTCTGCTGCTAGATACAGTAGAAATCAGACAGCTCAAAAGAACCTATTAAATACTATAAACAATAGTGCACACTTTTACCCGCTGTGCACGTATCCCCCAGTCTCCCCTAGTAGAGCTATGGTGCTCTGGTACTTGTTAAATATTTTTTGTGACTTTATATGTTTGTTTTATATATAATTAATATTTATGCCTTTTTATAAAATTACAATTATTTTGTAAATAAAAATGTGCATTACTACTTTTTCACACAAATAATCATAGCATTTTGAGGATAAAGAAAATTATAATTAAATCACACGTTTCTTCATCTATTTTTTCAAATGAATAACTTTTATCAGTCATAATAATAGATAATTTAAAACTATTAATTTCTATATCGATAAAAATTAAATGATTTAGAAACGAAAACATTAATTGTAAAATTTTACCCTAAAAGTAATATATTGATTGTTAAAAGCTGACTAGAAAAAATAGATGCAAAAACGTGTGTTTAATTTTGTTAGTGCTAGGTGTAAAGTCTGACACACGAGTCAAGCAACAAAATAGTGCAAGCCATACATAATAGCCCATTTGAGTTCTGTGTATGCTGCATTTAATATTAATATGGTCTAATTAGAAGGTCATTGATAGCCATACATAGTGGCTCTCTGAGGTGTTAGTAAAACTAAATGCGGTAAAAGAATAATGATATTCTGTATTATATGCAACTTCTGAGTTGAAAATGCACACCATAATCTCACTGGAGTAGTGTTAATAATACCATAAAGAGTAGTGATGTTTTGAAATGTCATATTTAAGGTTTAACTACAAGAAATTATATTCCTTTATATATTGCTGTTTCATACATATTTAAGTTTCTGTTACTTTGTAGTATACAGAAGCAGGCAGAGGAGGGGTAAAAAGACAAGGGGGTTCACAAAGAGAGCCCACTACTCAAATAAGTAAAGGGAAGGGGCTTTGAAGAAATGCATGTGAATACTTTCTTGTGCTAAGTAAGACACATTAAAAAAAAACAAAAATAATTGCTGGATTTTAGGCTAAATTTATTGAAGATTGCTTGATTATTGTTTAAAAACACATCAGACTAATATTACATGACCACTAGAATCAAGCAGTAACAGACATCTTCTCCAACTGTTGCCAATTTTTTACCAGGTTTGAACACCTGAGAAAACTACAAAAGCATTGCCGTGAGTGCTATAACACAAAAAAAGATGCAAAAGAATGATTTAAGATTGCTCAGACTGCAATGTGCCATTACTTATATAACCCTGCTTCAAGGACATCCATATAAAAAAGAAATATTACTTCAAGAAAATTGGAACTTATTTAATATTCTTTTGTGAAGACAACTTATTTTTCAAATATAATATTAAATTGTACATTATTATTTGAAATTGAATATAAAGATTGATTAATATACTGAAGTAAAATCATTATCTGATTTTAAAGATAAATAACGTGAATTTTACTTAAATACAGTAAAAACAAAAAATTCAATTTCTATTTGTGTTTATGGGAAGACTCACATAAGACATAAAACTAAACTTGATCAACTAAAACTTAAGAAGGTCTAAGGTGTGACACCAGCTAAATCTATCTAACATTTAAGTTAGATTTTTTTTTCGTGTTTAACGTCCGACTATTGTGCACACTTGGGCTAATGCAGACGATGGGATGATTTATAGCGTATGAAAATGCCAAGCCCTCGCCAGGAATTGAACCCGGGTCCTTGGGGTGAAAGCCTAATACGCTATCCACTAGGCCACCGAGGCAGCTCTTTTTTTTTAAGTTACAGAATCACCATTATATATCTGTTCTGAGTACCACAAACATTTACAGTGGATTTATGACTCATTACTTTTTCTTTAGTTTTTACACCCAAAAATTATATTATTAAATGACATACTTATTTCACATGTGACAAAAATTAAACCAAAGTGATAGAATAGACAGGAGTCTAAATAACTACCAAACAGATTCTCAAAATAAACAATATTAAGTTGGAAAAGGCATACAATGAACAGCAACAAAACTACTATGGTGTGGTAGCATAACAGATAAGCTTAGATGCTTGGGATTAAACATATAGAAAGTTATTAATATCAACAAAATTTATTTTATCACAAATACATAAATTATAATTATAACTTTATTATTACATAGTTTAATATAAAACTGTACAAGCATTGAAATAATAATAATGTAACATGCAAGTTTTATTAGTATATAAAAATAACTTAAAATATTAACATTTGACAAAATACAATATTTAAAAAAAATGTAAAGTGAACTAAACATAATAATCATTTGGTAGAAGCCATAAATTTTAAACAATTAATTTAATTTTTGTATGTAACAAACATTTATTTAATACTGGAGTCTGTAACAAATGTAGCTGAATGAAATATTTATTTTTAAGTTTAAAATCATTAACAGAAAAAAGTGTATTTTCTTAAGTTTGTGTATTTACGTAAGTATATATATGAAAAACAATTTATACTGTATCAGAATAGCCAAATTTATAAAGATTATACAATAAGTTTTCTTTAAGTAAACTTTAATTTTAATAGTATCTGATCTTATAACAAAATGAAAATTGGATGACTTCACTTCACTACTTTTGGGCTTCTGCAAAGAAAACTGGGGGCTAATTATTCTGTTACAAGTAATGTTGTTGTATAATACTTCTGAAAACCTTAAATAATTGAGTTTTAGAACATGTTGTATTAAATTTTTTTTACTGTTGTTTAGTTAGCACCTACAAGTAATTTTAGAAATGACTAGTTTAACTAATCATAACCAGGACATTGTAACCACAAGATTGAATCGTGTCTATGGTTATTTTTATTCTTTCTCTCCATAAGATCATATATCATGAATTTATGGTAATCACTACTAATATGTACTTACTACTTCCACTAATCATCGCAAAACAGACTGCATTGCCATGTTGTCATGAGGTATTTATCCCACACTCCTGTATTAATTTTCTCATGAAATATGAATATAAACCAAAACAGTGTAGGCTCAATTTTTTTTTACTAGTGTGGTAAAATTTTGTAATATTTAAAATTAAAGCTAAAAAATATCAACCTGAATTTAAAAATAGTTTTCAGTCTTCAAAATAAATTTTTGTTTATAATAACAATTTTTGATTATATAACAAATTTTCCTTAACACCTATAGGAAAACATCTGTCAAACTGACTAAATGACATTTTTGCTTTCATATATTTTCTACACTGTTTGACCTTGACGTTTCTGGCTCATAATACCTTCTCTCTCCTTTGACCACATGCCTCAGGCATACTGTCTATTAATTCTGCTGTAGGGTTTGAAGGGTGTAATTGTTTTTGTAATTTTATGGTCGGTCATAAATACCTTGTGTTACTGCATTTGTGTTTTGTGTCCTGCACTTGTTTAGAGACTGTACATACTTTTTCCTGTTTTTTGTTTTTGTTTTGGTGATTATACATAATCACTTATATTTATGGACTGTACATATTTTTTTCTTTTGTTGCCTTTTATGAGTATATAGACCTATATAAACTGTACATCGACTGTAAATTGCTTTTTCCTATTTTTTGTGTTTTGTGACCATATATGAACTACTATGTTTTCGTAGTATATAGATTGTACATAGTTTCTGATAGTTTTATTGTATTCTTTATATTTTGTTTACAAAATGAACCATCCTGGTATTAGTAGATCTTCGTCAACTAACGATCCAGACTTTGGTGATAGAGTCTGCAGAATGTTGGACAGTGAGAACGTAGACGATAGAATGGAAGTTTTTTTTTCTTTCTTTTAACGTCCGACTATTGTGCACACTTGGGCTAATGCAGACGGTGGGATGATATATAGCGTATGAAAATGCCAAGCCCTCGATGACTCAGATATGGACCAAGATTTTTTGGATGATTCAGATTTGAATTCAAAATTATGTGATTTGGATAATGATAAAGATTCATCTAGTACAAGTGCTTAATAAATAAATTTCATTTTTTTAAGTCGTCTTATATTACATGAAAATAACTTAAACAAATGAAAACGTGAATGATCTCTCAAAATACATATGATGGTCAAAATGACCGCATGTTTCCCTAACATTATAAAAAACATGTTTCCATATAGGTGTTAATTGGAAATATGCCTATAGGCTACAAAACTAACCTAACCCAATACACAAAGGCTCGAAAGTCAGAATCATAATCATCCTCAAAAGCCTGTACACTTTGTTACAATCCGGGATTGACTAGCCAGATTAAAAAAATTACTGTTTAAAAAGTGATTTTCTTACAGAAAAACTTACTTCAACAGTAAAAGTGTATTATTGAATAAAAATAACATATAATTATATACATTAGACCTGATTATTAGATATAAAATCCATATATACAGTAGAGAATTGATTAACCATCATTTTCAGGACCACTGGGGTGACAAAAGACAGAATAGATGGATAACAGAAATAGGCCACCCTTACTTTCAGTGATTTAATAAAAATAAGGTACTATACTCTGTTTATAGTACAGAATGTTTTATTATTATTACTTTGGAAAATGTACTAAATTTACTATTTACTATTAGTTAAATTTTCTATTTAACTCTAATTATGTATTACACAAATTTTACATACATAGGTCTTTAATACAGTAAATTAACCATACTTAAACTTTTGACAAGTATTCACATAACATATGAGAGCACCGCACATTCCACTTAAAGTACTCATGTGATTGATTCATGATCGACTTAAATGATGAATGGTATTATCATAACTAGTGTAAGAGTGTATCTTTCAATACAAACATTCATACACTCTTTTGAAATTTGTTGATACTATTTGAAGTGTTTCTACCTCATTCCACTAGATGATAGGTTCATTTACCTTTCGATTATTATTGTTTGCTTAGGTAGCAATTAGTGTCACCTGCCATTGCTTATACTATACATAAGTCATGTCCAGTTATAGTATTTTATTTTGTGTAGAAGGTTACTTTTACTTTTTATTAAAAATTATTTATTATGGAAGACTGTTTAAAAATTTCAGACAATAGAATTAACATGATGGTTAATAAAAATTGTCAGCTGTCAACTATTAAGACAGATGTGGGGCATACTGAGGGTAGGAGGGAGACAATACTTAAGATTTTGGCCATTTTCTAGCCTCAGGTTAACTTTGAAGATGACAGCAAAGCAGACCTGACATCCAAAGATAGTGTTCATACATCTATCTATCTATCTGACAGGAACTTCCTCTGTCAGAAGAGAAGGATGACATTAGTCAGAATGAGATCCTCTTTACCCTTGAGATCATGAAGAAGAATAAAGCCCCTGGAGTCAATGGAGTTCCTCCAAAGTTTTGGCTGGAGGTTAGACAGTTCGTGAGCAGGCTATTTAACAACTGCTTAAAGGAAGGTGTATTCCCAGGGAGTGGAAGACTATGCTGCTCAGGCTAACTCCAAAGGGCTTGGACAAATCAAGAGATGAGATCAGGTTGTATCAACCAATAGCTCTATTGCTTGTCATTGGAGTTTCCTTCCCATTTCTTCAAAGATATAACAAAGATGAGATTTTTTTTTTTTATTTTATCATTACTTGGGACAAGATTTGGTTTAAGCATTTTAAAGGAAAAACAGTTGAACTGATAGTTTACTTTTTGGAACTTGATTCAAATATGAAAAATATTGTGAAACATTAAACAAGGTGTATAAAGTTATTCACAAATTGTGAGGAAAACATAGTACAAAAGTTACCAATAAGATTCAGGACCTCATCCAGTGTTTTGTGTGGGAGGAATACAGCCTAAATTTAAAGCCAAGTGACTACTACATATTTTCTCATATGAAGACCTGATTATAAATCCAGTTGTTATAAAATTAGTTTTGTATCCTCTGTACAATTTTATGTAACAACAATAAAAACATACAGCGCTTTGATGAAGATGCAGACATGAATAAATGATTGACGTTACATGTAGCAAATTTTTAACAATGCAATTTGTAATCTTGTTCATTGTTAAGCTAAATGCTTAAACTTGAATGACAACTTTGTATAAAAGTAGTGTAAAAGTACTTTTAACTTTTTATTATAACTGTTTGCTTTCATATGTATATAATACAAATGTTCTGTTTTTACTTGGGTTTATTTTTATTTTCAAACATGTTACTTTGAGGATGCTTCTCATATAACTTGTTAAAAAATTATTACAATTCACAATTTTGGACTATTTTTGTACCTTGCTCTGAACAGAGTATGATAAAATCTATAAATAAATGACCTGCAACCAGCACATCATCACCAACTGCAACAAGATCTTCAAGTAAGTTTTTCTGTTTTGGCGATGTTTATTGTTATGGTATCACCTACAATTTGTTTTATTCAATTAAAAAAGCAAACTGTCATACTGTAAATGTATTTAAAAATAATGTGGGAGAGAAAAAAATTACCAGTGGAAATACATTTGAATACTCACAAACACAGACACATAATTTTTATAATCTGTTTGATGTACACTAGTTTAAAACACTGTTAGTTTAATTGGTAACTGTTGAAACGTAAATAATTCAAACTTTATGCCTAGGTCAGTAACCAATGAAATGCAATGTATGTTGCATTATTTGTATTTGATTACAAATTGAAACCCATAGATAATGAAAGTGCTCTAAAATTAAGATGGTTCTTCTTATTTAGCATTTCTTTTTATTTAAGTGATACACTTCAGAAGACTAATTTGTTATCAACATTATTTTTATTATATATTCCTTACTTTTTAAATACAGTAATTTAAAACAGTTTAATCAAATTTAAATAACAACACATAATTTAGTGCAAAAACAAAAGAAAATAATTTAAAAAATAAAAAATACAAAAAAACATAAACATACATTAATGATAAATCAGTTCTCCTTTCATATTATTTCATTATTACAGAAGCATTAAAATACAATATTATAATAAACTTAATTAAATAATTAACATTATATTTAATGTAATATATATGTATATAATTATGTATTATATATATATATATATATATATATATATATATATATATATATATATATATTTCTTGTCTTTCATAGTTTATTATTTATTGCTTGTTTTAAATATAATTTAAAACTGCTGAATTAAAATTAAAAATCATTTACATTTTTTATATTAATTATCATTTGTATTTATATTAAGTATAAATATTAATCAGAGAATTAACCTATTTGCAGGCTTCTATACCCCTATAGGTCCTATAATTATTGTACCTATTACAATTATTGTAATTATATAACTATTGTTGTACATAATGAAAATATCGGTAATAAATAAATAAATATTTAAAAATAAATAAATACAATTATATATTTCACAAGCTAACAGCTGCCACATCATTATGATATGTATACTAAATTAAGATCTGTATAATATGTTATGAGTCTGCTACTTATTATTGTGTTGTGTTAATAATACTACCAGTAATTAATTTTTTTCAAATTTAATCAACTACTAGTTTATTAAAAATAACTTAACATGTTCACACTTAAGAAAAATAATTCTATTTTAATTATTTTAAAAATAATTAGCTGCTATTTTTGTAAACATAGGCTTTAGCTACCTTATCAAACCTAAAATAACAAGTTATTTGAAAAAAATGCACCGTTACTCTTTTTATTTTAACTGCAATTGGTGTATGAAAATATATAATGGAAGTTACCTGTGTAAGAAAAAATATAACTAATTTTACTCTTATAGTTTTAGCTACAAACTAATTAATATATAATCTGAAATCTTCCACTCACATAATAGACCTTAGGTACAGTCAACTTATGATTATCCACAGCGACAAAAATTTTTTAATGTATTTTTTTCTTGTACAGTGAAACAATAAAAAAACACATGCTTTGTCAACAAAAACAAACAACAAAAATTCAGATACAATGAATATAATTTTTCTTTATGCAATAATACACCAGGAAAAAGTTTGAATCAATAGACAAAACCTATGTTTTATCTTTAAAAACAATCTAGGTATCAAATACAATAATCTTAAATAAAGTTTTATACAGTAATTCTGTACACCTTTACATGTTATGGTGTATAAGATTAAGTTTGCTGTTCACAATAAAAATTTAACATTAAATTTCAGACACATTTCACATATCAAAAGTAGAAGGCGAATGATAGCTGAGGTGTGTGTTTAATAAATAACAGTGTGTTAGGGTTGCTTGTCTCTCTCAGCTTGCTAAGCAGAAGAGTCATGCGCCTCAGTAATGTAAATCATTATTTTTCATTCAAACATTTTATTATTATTTATTCTTCTAATTAATTTGTAAACGATGTTTTAGTTTAACAGTACAGTACACTCAGTATTTGTTATAAAATGTGATTTTATTAGTTCTAATTTTGGTCATTATGAATGATTACTGGATCAACTTCAATTTTTTTCATATTTTAATAAGACAATATATAGAACGAGAAGAAACAAAAAGACACATAACTGTTGTATGCCTTGTAGATTATCTGACTCAATGACAGGGATGTCCAAAGTCAATGCACTCTTACCACTGCTTTCAATCAGTCTTACACATGATGGCGTCTGCAGAAAATCTGGATCATTTGCAACAGTTTTTATACGAATACGGCATTTTATCTCGTTAGAAAAATTGTCTGAACTGTGGACAAATAAATGGAAAAAGCACGAGTTTCGATGTTGGAATCATAATGAAACCATGGACAAACATAAGAAAAAAGTGAAAGTGCAGTGTAAGAAGTATGTGTTTCAGCACATGCTGTGGTACATACTTGGTTTGAAAACCATAACTAATCTAAACAATTTATTTGTCATTTTGTTGCTTTTTGGGTCTTAACCTCAACACAACTAGCTGTTGAATGAACTTGGTCTATCTCATCACAGTGTAGCAGACTCACGTAAATACTTGAAGGGGTGTGTTTTACAGTTGTTATAGAACAATCACAGGCTATAGGTGGAGCAGGTAAAATAATCGAAATTGATGAAATGAATATAGATAAAAAGAAATATAACAGAGGTCATATAATTCAGAGTAGCTGGGTTTTCTTTCAGTGGTACTGAACAAGATTTAAAAAGTGTTTTTTTCTGTCTGTAGCAACACGAGGTCACTCTGAATTATTGCCAATAATAAAGCAGTACATTCTTCCCATTACTACGATTGTAAGTGACTGTTGGAAAACCTACATTGCTTACAGTTTAAAGGTTATTCCAATTTTTAGGTGAATCACAGTTACAACTTTGTAGATCCAGACACAGGAGCTCACACCCAGTACATTGAGTTTTTTATTCACATACGTTTCTTATCAACAACTTACATGTTAGTGGTCACATCTTGAAATGCACATGTCTACTTACTTTGACACGCACATATCTAGTTACAGTAGGGCTGTTGACAATGATTGTTTAAAACTATCGATAGCTTAACAATTACAGTATCAATAGGATAGACTGCTTTCTCCTTACCCTTCTTCTGAGAATAATTTATTTTTGGTTGCTTCCAAATGAAACGTAACTTACAAGACAAAACAAATCTACATCAGCAGAGTAATATCACTGCTGCTTGAATGCTTTCCCTTATTTCCTTGCAAATGTTACACTGTAGTTACTGAATAGGAGCCACCTTTTTCAGTCTACATGTTTTTTTAGCATATTAGAGGATTTCTTAGAAGTGTTAATATCAATTAAGTGATTAGAGAAGGAAACTCAATTTTACCTTCTTTCTTATGTTCCCATATTGTACGTTTAACCTATTTTTACCAATACAGTCACTTGTACAGGATATAACATCTTCAAGTCAGCAAAAATTAACAGCTGACACACAGAATTAAACAATATGTTCCTTTTTGTTAACCATACATAAAATTTTTAATTATTGATTATATGTTGCAAAATAGTGCTTATCCCAGTTAAACTATAGCACCTTATAGTTTAAGGTGCCTGGTGCACCCTGGATAATTGATGTTCTGCTGTTTGTGTGTGTGTGTGTGTGTGTGTGTGTGTGTGTGTGTGTGTGTGTGTGTGTGTGTGTGTGTGTGTGTGTGTGTGTGTGTTATAATTCTTTTAATGAAAGAATTAAACTGTGTTAACATATCACTAAATATTCTAACATTTAATGTTCATCATAGAAATCAATTCCAAAAATATACCTTTACTGGGAGTATATTAACAATAGTTAATTTTAAAACAAATAATACAGACAGTATATGGACACAAAGGCACTTACTTTTTATCACAATAAAGATTTATTAAACTGTAGACAAATCACTTGCCAAAATAGGAATCTATAATTGGACACTTCTCAGACCAACAAATTTAAATGAGCAAATTAGACCTACACAAGCTTTGTAACTTTGCAATACAAAAGTTTAATGTTTGGCTTGGCAAACATGAGTGTAAAACATACCCAGTTTTATAAGACATTACAAGGCATAGTAAGACTGGTTAAAAAATCACAAAATACTTACACATGTTAAAAGGCACCTCTGTCAATAGTATACAAAAATAAGTTAAAAAATATATTTATGGTGGACTGATGAAACTATTTTAAAAAAGAAAAGCTAATATATTATGAAGCCGTCTAAACTCATTATGAATTTATGAAACTCTAAATTATAAAACTCTATAAAACATAAATCCAACATTTTTTATGTTTTACGAAAATCATAAAACATAAAGCTATGGTTCAGGTAAATCATGAAGAATCAGAAATCTATTTGATGATGTATGGCCACCTTATTTACTAAATAACAGGTGCATCATTAAGTATAAAATATATTTATAATTAAAGGATTTGTGTATGAATATATTGGATACTACAAGTATAATATAATATAGTAACTACAATAATTAAAAATATTACTTTAAATAAAACTTTAAATATATTTTAACTTGATATATAACAATCCTTTAAACAGGTATATAATAATTAAAATATATAGTATTTAAAAATAATGATCTGTAACATGTACGTAGAAAATTAAGCAACAACTGGCAAATACATTGCCTAACTTTTCTTTTTATATGGGTTCTGTAAGATGCGAGGAGAACTTTCCATTACTCGTAGTAATAAATTATCTAAATAGTCTTCTAAATCTTTTTTTTGACGGTTTTGATTTGAAATCTGAGCTTGCATTTCAATTATCATTTCAACCAAATCCTAAAAATAAAATATATTTTAATACTAACACTTATATATATACAACTTTATTAAATAATATATAACACTAACATCATATACAAACATATTTTTGTTCTGTCGACATGTAGGAAGAGAAAATAAAATGTTAGATTTCTTTAAAGTCAAGCTGCACAACATTATACAAATTTAATGGGACCAAGACCCTTCTGGATAAAGCAGGAAAGCTTTACAAAACCTCATTTCAGGAAGGCCTAATACATCAAATAACATTATTATGAGCTGCCACAGCTTACAACAATTGCAAATATTTTTAGATTATAACTGCTCTAAATTAAACGTCAACAATTGACCTATTTTTGTCATCAAGGAAATGTAAAAAAACATTTTTCTTAAATAAGAAATTTAAATGCATATTTAAAATTAAAATTAATTTTACAAACTCATTTTGACAACACAATTATTTTTTTTAAGAAGTTATCCTGTTTGGGAGAATCACCAAAAGTACCGAGGGCTGCAAAATTTATAAAAAAAGACTGCAATTGGAATGTCAGAATGTTTTGAAACAAAAATGGGTTCCTAGAGACTGTAATAGGAGTGTCAGAATGTTTTGAAACAAAAACGGGTTCCTAGAGACTGTGACTGGAGTGTCAGAATGTTTTGAAACAAAAATGGGTTTAAAGCAACAACAATGTTTACTAAGTCCATTACTGTTTTCACTTTTTTTAAACAACCTTCACGCAGCATTGTGTGGAGTTTCTTGTTTTGACGGACTGTTGGTTCAAGTATTGTTTTACACTGGTGTCATAGTGATTGTGTCCTCTACACCTGAAGGCTTTCAAGTAATTAGATATGCAATAATCCCTCAGTTATCCAAAATAATTGGGGGGGGGAAGACTGGTTCAGTTACCAAAAAGTTCAGATATTCGAGGGTATTTATTTAAAAACCCTAAATAAAGCATGAAGTTTAAAAAACATTAACATATCACTTAAATATAAGACTCATCAAGAAAATATCCAATATTTACACTCACAAAGTTTTTGAACTGTTATTTAATCGGCAGTACGCTTACGGTAGTTAAAACCTTATTTTTCAACTGTATGCTCCAATGACTAGACTGTAAATGCCGCAAGTGTACTTTTCCATTTACAGAGAACTGTATATGGTAGACCCGCACTAATCTGATGTTCATGAATGGTCATGCTTGTAAAATTTTCGAACTGTTATTTAATTGGCATTGTGCTTGCGGTTGTTACAAACACTATTTTTCAACTGCACGCTCTCGATGACTAAAGCGTAAACGCCCCAAGCACTCAGCCAATCAGTTCAACACCCAATGCAGTCTGATGCAAGCTAAACTGCTATGTGAAAGTTCATAAATTAAAAAGAAAACTACTGTACTCTACTCTGTTCAATCACAACATCTTTATTTTAAATGTAACAAATATTTATCATTTTAAATTTCCTATTCTAAATGTGTTCTTTAAACCAATCTTAAACAAATCTTAAAAACTTAACAATCACTTAAGACAATACACAACCGAGCCCTAAGTATTAACTCTTGTTCTCAAGTCTAGCTACTTGTAATAATAATTCCTAGAAATCTGACATCCTGCTTATGTGTATTAAACTTTATTACAAATGCACAGTTATGAGCAGTTGACAAATTGTGCTGTCAAAGCTCACCGGGTGTTTACCAATAGATGTGCAGTATGTCATAAATAACTTCAGTATCATTATAAACAATGAACATCAATTTTGATAAATAAGTTAGACAAAACAAGTACTATACCTTATATAGGCCAATTTTTTATTATAATACGAGGGCGGTTTGGTAAGTCAGTGACTTTTTGAATAAAACAAATTTTTTTCGGCATAAACATTTTATTTTTCTACATAATCACCTTTTAGCTTGATACATTTAGTCCAGCATTTTTCTAATTTTTTTATTCCCTCCAAATAATAGGTTTCCTCAAAGCTCTCAAAATACACGTTTGTTTCGGTAATGACTCTTCATTCGACTCAAATCTCTTACCGCCCAGCCATTTCTTTAGGTTTGGAAACAGAAAATAGTCGCAGGGGGCTAAATCTGGAGAATATGCTGGATGGGGGTAGCAGTTCGTATCCCAATTCGTGGATTTTGGCCATCGTGACTAGACAAGTGTGCACACGTGCATTGCCTTGATGGAACAGCACTTTCTTCTTCGCCAAATGCAGCCGTTTTTGCTTCAAATCAACGTCGAATCTGTTCAAAAGCTTTGAATAATATTCGCCGGTGATCGTTTTACCTTTCTCGAGGTAATCGATGTGAATGACACCGCGTGCATCCCAAAAAACTGTGGCCATGACCTTGTTGGCTGACAGACTCTGTTTGGCCTTCTTTGGTCCACGTTCACCCCTAGCAACCTACTGTTTCGATTGTTCCTTGGTCTCTGGCGTGTTGTGATCGATCCATGTTTCGTCCAAAGTAACAAAACGGTGCAAAAATTCGTTCGGATTATGGCTGAACATCGCTAAACACTCTTTTGAAGTGGTCACACGATTGCGCTTATGGTCGAGTATGAGCAATCACGGCACCCATCTCGCAAAGAGTTTTTTCATGTCCAAATATTCGTGTAAAATATGATGTACCCGTTCAGTTGAGATATCTACAGCATGAGCCAACTCACGCACTTTCATTCTCCGATCATCCAATATCATTTCATGGATTTTATCGACGATTTCCGGCGTGATCACTTCTTTTGGACTACCTAAACGTTCGGCGTCACTAGTGCTGGTACGACCACAACAGAAACTCTGTAAACCACTTCTTAACCATTGAAATTGATGGTGCCGAGTCCCAGTAATATTTATCAAGTCTTTCCTTAGTTTCAGTGATGAATTTTTTACGTAAAAAGTAATGCTTAATCAGCACACGAAATTCATTTTTTTCCATTTTCATAAAAATTCACGAGGTTGTCTGCTTTGAACGCCTATCAAACACCAACTGCATGACTTAGCTTGCTCAAAATTATAAAGTTGCCCACTGATAGATTACAGTTGACGGCAGCACTGTTGTATTTGGAGTAACTGCGTGGGAAATTCAAAAAGTCACTGACTTATCAAACCGCCCTCGTACAGGACAGTTTATTAAAAAGTTACTTTCCTTGTTGTAATATTTTCTGATGTATTAAAAAAATTCAGTTTTTTTACGAATTAGATAGCGTTTTCATGGTGTTAGGATAATCCGGGGTTCGGTTATTCGAGGTTTAGATAACCGAGGGTTTACTGTATTAAACATTTCTTGCAATACATAGATTATAAGAGTAAATGTATAAAAAAGTAAAAAAATATAGTGTTTAGAAAGAGTAGGAAATCGGTAGCTAGAGAAAGATAGATAGATGTTAATAACAGATACAGAAATTGTAAACAATTGTGTATATTTACAGATTGAATTTTTCTTTTGAGCAATATTACTAGTCAAAGTTAAACTTGTATTAATATTAAATTAAGTTTAATTATGATCCGTTATCTGCAACTGATAGTCAGTACGTTGTGCAACTCAATTACTGAAATATCAAAAAATATGAGTTTTGAAAAAGTTTTTGGTTTTTTATAAAGAAATTACTAAGTTTAGCTTTAAGCATGCCAGAACTTAACTATATACACTATATAATTTACATTAAAGCTGCACTTCCCAGTTTTTGATTTAGGTATTATTTATACACAGATGAGGACAGGTTACCTAAACTCAAAGCTAAACAAGTTGTAAGTTCTAATATTGTGGTATGAAAAATGGAAACAATTAGGACTTAAATATAACTTGTAAAGTTGTATATAAAAAATAAGCAACTTTTAATAAACCAATAACTGATTAAATCAGTATTGAACAGAAAGAACAGCTGTTACAAGATACAAGGAATGGGACGTTTCACAAAATTTTCTAGTTTGATTTTTAATCTAGGTGAAAAAGAATATTTTATTTGTAAGACGAGTAAGTGGTGTAAAATACTTTGGTATTTAAATGTAGGGCTAACCTAATTTGTTTAAATAATATATCATGGATTGTGGGGAGGAAATTAACATCTTTATGTAAAGAAAATGAATGAATACAAACAACAATATCCAATATTTTCACAATGATACCCGATTATGATGCACATTTTTGGAGACAAAGCAGACCCATTTCTGAAGTCCCGTGACCTAAGTCTGAATTCAAGGAACTTTTGAATGGTTAACATAGGGCTTTATTACATAAATACCTTGAACAAGCAAGGCGAGTGTTATTTGAGTGTAGGTCAGCGTTAGTGAAATTTTTGAAAATATTATATTTCATAAAAATTAATGATTATAGTAATTAATTAGTAATTTATGATTACAGGGTTAGTTTTTATTAGTAAGAATGTTTGTCATTGTACATATCATGTGTGAAAGTTTAATTTTTCCTAATAATTACTGTAAAGCCTGTTTGTTTCATGAGAGTGTTTGGGTAGCTAAGTCTTAGTGCATATGAATTCAAAATATTATTATGCTAAGCATTCTGATCAGTTCTGTACCAAAAATAAAGACCTGCATTAGTGAAACTACATGTAGGATATCTACAAGTACGACAGAACACCATGGAACTCTAGTGCCTCATACATTTCCATTTCAAGGCTTTACAATTAAATCCTAAAAAAAAGTATTAAATTAAAGATAAGTGTATTGTAGTAATTAAATACTCGTCAATGGTATTATCTGAATTATTTTATTTATAGAATGCATGCTCTTTTACGTTCAATTATGAATAGCAATTTATAAAAAAGACATCCTAACTTTTCCTTTTCGTTCATGTACCAAGAAGGAAAGTTATGATTGTCATACATTTCATAGTCCTTTTCAACACATAACTCTTTTTAGCACAACCAGCAAATACCTACATATTGCACGTTTTTTCCCATTAACTGTGAAAAGTCCATTAGTGCCTACACTAGTATAACATGCCCATTACAGCATGGACCCATTAGTGTTACATTTATTAGGGATAAGTTTAGTTAAATATTAAGAATGTTTGTGCTTGTATTATTGCTTATAAAGAATGTTGTGTGCATTATAATTTAATTTTTGTTTGTATCAATTGTATCTGACAAGTGTTATGAAACAGTTACTTAATTAATGGAAATGTATGTGAAGATTGTTATGACATGAGTGGGATATAAAAGTTTAATTTTGTTTTTGTTTTACATACTTATTATGTTTAATCAAACTGATTTATGTATAAGAATAAATACTGGCTAGTTATGTGTTACTAACCTAGCAGACGGTTATAAGGCCATGTTAGTGATATGTTATAAATAATTAATAAAAAAATTCTAATTCATTAATTAAATTTATAAATAAAATATATTATTTTTTGTTATTAAAATCCTTAAATAAAAAAAGTATATGTCACTAAAAAAACGCATCCCCCCCAAAATATGATTCAGAAGCTACTGACAAAAATTGGCTTAACTTCCCAAATATGTTTATTAGTTTGGTCATGTATGAAAATTTCTCATGTTAGTATAATGAACATAAGATTTTAGAAAATAGTGTAAATAGAAAAAAAATGAAAATAAATCCAGATCACCACCAAAATGTTTTGTTAATCAGGATAATCATCTAAGACAGAATAGTCTTTAAATATTTCTATTAATTTTACCATTTACACACACACACACACACACACACACACACACACACACACACACACACACACACACACACACACACACACACACACACACACACACACACACACACACACACACACACACACACACACACACACACACACACACACACACACACACACACACACACACACACACACACACACACACACACACACACACACACACACACACATACTAATATAAGCACAAAAAAAGGAATTCCATAAACCTGTGTGTTCATGTGGAACTAGACTGGGTTTGAGACTATATGTGAGGTGTATGTGCTTTAGGTATGTGTGTGTAGGTTCCAATATCAAGTGGGTCTATCTTGGTGGATTTAACTTTACATGTACATATACAAGTTTGTATGTATGTGTGTATGTGTATATATATATATATATATATATATATATATATATATATATATGTATATATATATATATATATATATATATATATATATATATATATATATATATACATATGTATATGTATATTTACTTAGGATTAGCTGTGATCAGTGGTTGGAGTGACAATTTTTTTTCTTAAAAATGTATTAAAATAGTTTCTTTTGACTTGACTAACATAAGGAAACTTGTTTTTGGGGACAAATATTTTTTTCAATAACTAATAGACAAATTTTGTATATATAACTAATAGACATATATATGTATATGTATATATATATATATGTACATATATGCCTTGAAAGTATATATATATATATATATATATATATATATATATATATATATATATATATATAGATAGATAGATAGATAGATAGATATATATGTATGTGTGTGTGTGTATACTGCTATCTATCGATGTAGCATGCTACCAAAGTACTTCAATCCCCCAATACTCCGTGGTACTAACATGAAAACTAATCATATTAAAAAAAAAAAATTGGAAGTTAACTTATCTTGTAAACTTTAAATGCACTTACTTCTCGTGTTTTTCCATCAAATTTTTTAAGGAGTTCAGCTGGTAGCCTACTACCACTTGAAGTAGATGACTGAGAGGAATATTTTTCTGTTTCTCCACCAATTATAATTCTCTCCATAGGTCCTTTGCTAGAAGTTGATAGAGTTGGAGAAGATCTAATATCTGTTACAAATATATTACAAAATCATAAGTACAAATACTGTAGTTAAATAATACATCACATATTATAACTTTTTTAGAAAACAAAAAAGTTGTTAGTGAAAAAACTAAACCATACAGAATCATGAAAAAGTAATACAGTACAAATAATAAAAGAAACAATGTGGAAATAAATTTATTTGAAAAATAAATGTATTAGTCAATCTAAGAATTGCAATGTTTTCTAAAGAACTGGTAATCCTTATACAAAAAATTATACTTCAACCTAGTAGTTATTTATGTCTGAGTGCCATTTCATGTTAAGAATGGAGCCACCACTTTACATCTGTCACTGCGGTATAACTGAATATCATTGTATAAACAACAATTGTTCTGTTTCACAAAGAATTTTTATTACATATTACTCTAGATTTCTTAAAACAACTGCTGAATTTTATATTTCACATGATTTTTTTATTTCATATTATTTTATATTTTATAAACAATTACTCTGTATATATGATGTAATTACAGTATGTAATTTTATTTACAAAAACATCATTTAATTGTGACCTGTAAGCTAATTATACAAATAAAATTATTTATAGCAGATCTTTGATGTTTACGTAGTATATAATGGTTAGATATGCCTGCAAAATTTGTCTATTAGTTATTGAAAAAAATATTTGTCCCCAAAAACATGTTTCCTTATGTTAGTCAAGTCAAAAGAAACTATTTTAATACATTTTTAAGAAAAAAAATTGCCACTCCAACCACTGATCACAGCTAATACTAAGTAAATTTGCTATAATCTGGGAAGGGTAAATTGGCAGTTAAAAGAATTCCTAGCAGGTGAAGAGTTAACACAGAATTACTAGTGAACAGTCAGTTGAGAGAACTACATATGCAAGGGTAATTTATCATTGCATCGAGTACAAATGATGAAATGATGATAACATAATGTGCATAGAAAAATGTTTTATCTTGCCTGTTTTATGTTGATCCTCTTTACAATTATCCAAAAACACATTTTGACGCATTCTTTGTGGTGAGTATGAAGGCTCAGACTTAGGAGCATGTTTGGTGATCTGGTAGTTCTCTCCGTCTGTCTCACTTAAGAAAGAAGAATGGACTGAGGTTGATATTTTGTCTTCAGATGCTGATGTGACCAGTGGTGTAAGCCTTCGTTTTAATGTGTTAGCTGGAGAAATGTTTGAAATGTTTCCATCTACATTAACATATTGAAATTAATAGTTAATCTCAAAAAAAACACTATTGTTTTAAACAGTAAACAGAAACATTAAAAAAATATATCTAGTTCAAAACCTGTCAATTTATATTTTTGAGTCTGTTTCAGTATCTAGTTTCAAGTCTCATAATAACTAATAATAATATAAATAATTTTTGTTTGAAAGATTTGAGCAAATACCATTGCCCCATTCTCACAGCAGAAGTTGTCGACTTTATGCATTTCTGTTTGCTCTAAATATTAACTTTGAAAGTAATAATGTAATTTAGAGCTGAGAGCTGATGGATAAATTTAATGAGTTGAGATTAACAAGCACTGGTGTACTGCAATGATAACTAAGTAACAAGAGTGAGTAGAGAACTCCTAGAACATTAATTCAAATACATATACTATAAAGTAAAAAATTGCCTTGTTATAAGAATGTCTTACCTTTCCCATGTCTTCCATAGAGTTTCTGCTCCCACTCATCAAATGTATTTTCTGTTTGTGTAATGGTCCTTGGAGGTTTGCTTGGAGGAACAGAACGGGAATTAAATTCATGATCTGAAAATTTTTTCATGGATTCTTCAAGTGGATTTAAGTTAGTCTCTCCAATTTCAAGTGAACATCCTGAACCTTTGTGAGACAAGTCATCCAACTGAAAAACACATTCAAATCTAAATAAAAGTAAAAATTCTAAAAGTACAAAAAAACATAAGAGAAAGTATATACCTCATTAAATTATTTTAAAATGAAGTAATTACTTACTGTAAAGTCATCTTCACTTTCTCCTTCACTGATGACACCAGGATCTGCATCTCCAGCTTTTTGTAAAGATGGTCGATGTTTATTATCTAAACTTAACTGAGATCCACTCAAATGTCTTGAATTTTCAGAATCCTCATGTCCTTTATCCTTTTTCTTCCCAATTTTATGACCTAGAAATTAAAATACCGTGTCTTTTATTTTGTTCAAAAACAATAATAAGAAATAAAAAATAAATTAATTACTATTGTAGACTAAAGCATGGAAAATTTTTTATATCAAAACTACAGTACTAACCAATTTTGCTGGCAAGTTTTTTTAGTCCTTTTCTTTTATCCAAACTACTTATACTGATCAGACTGCTACCTAAAACATAATAATAATTTTAAAATAATCCAGAAATTTTTTTAAAAAATTGTATTTCATTCCACATAGTTCAAAGCATTATGTTTCAATAATTTTTATTATTAATATTTTCAATTACAGCATTACAAAGGAAATAAAGAAGTTATTTAATCAACACAATGATTTGAAACATGTTTTTCTAGTTCTGTTTTTTATTCTTTCTTAGCTTTCTAGTAGAGGCTATGGGCCCTTGCCCC
This sequence comes from Callitettix versicolor, assembly GCA_022606455.1. NCBI lineage: Eukaryota > Metazoa > Arthropoda > Insecta > Hemiptera > Cercopidae > Callitettix > Callitettix versicolor. The sequence goes on from CM040182.1 coordinate 37,846,220, forward strand.
CCAGTAGATGCATAATAAGATATTCCTCAGATAACAGGTTAAATAATACTAATGTACATTGTGAATTCTGCCAATATTTTTCTTAGTAAGTACAATTTGTTTAATACCCAATTAACCTTTTATAAACTTTATTACTTCATTATACTGTAACATAGTCATTTACATTGACCTTGAGTTCATATACTGCCAAGATATTATCAGCAACATAACTGATTTATGCGTGTTGCAAACATAAACAATGAACACAATCATATATTATAAATGAAAGTACTAATACATTTCATACTTGAATAAACAAATACAGTACTAATACTTGAAATTTGTTGTAAATATGAGAATGTGGAAGCATGTAATTGATCTATTTTGGAAAATAATGGTCATAATGATAACAAAACATGCTGAATATGTAAATCCCTGAGCTGCATAACTCGCTCAATAAAATTCATAGATAATCTCCAGGTATGGGGGTACACATAACACAGAGTAGTGTGGAATGGAATGAAGTTTTAAGTTAAGTACAGATAATTTACTGTATTAAAGACCTATATATGTGAAATTTGTATACAGAACTGTACAATTAGTAACTCTAATTATACAATTCATTAGTATAACTTGGCATAATAGAAAATTTAACTTTTACTACATTTTCCAAAATAATAATAATAATAATAAAACATTCTGTGCAATAAACATAGTATACATTACATTTATCGATCACCGAAAGTAAGGGTGACCTATTTCTGTAGTCTGTCTATTCTGTCATCTGTTACCCAACGGTCCAAGAATAGCAGTTAATTGAAACTCTACTGTATATATAAATTACCCATTACTGCATTTGACATTATTACACTTAAAGGGGGTGAATGGGAGTGATGAAGCGTCGTTGCTGAAAACCTAGCAACTTAATATAAGTACTCATGAAGAGAGTTCTCTTAGCCTCTCTCACTCTAACTCCAGCACTTAACCAACCTACTAGAGGTGCCCCTGTTAAGCTGAGTAACCCGGTGGAAACTGGGTCAGTGAGCAGATCTGTGCTGGGGGGGGGGCTGAGGAGTCTCCATCAGCTTCTTTTTAGGTATGGTAACCCTTACAGAAGAGTCCAAATTTAAGTCATGAGCAATGGATCAACAAACGGATAATAATACCCCAAGTGGCAGACCAGGTAAACTGGAAAATCCACCCTCTGAGGAGGTCGGTCCCAAGGATTCTGGGGGGGGGCAACTATTGCTTAATGATAGTCCATTTAGAAGGAGTCATATGATAGCTAGAACTCCTCCAAAGAGTTCGGAAAGTGATAAAAATCTTGAAGAAGAAAACATCGTACTTCGGATCAAACTTAGTGAGATGATAGCACTTTGTGATGAACTTAAGAAAGAAATAGCGGAACTCAAAAAAGGAAATAAAGGTAACACAGGCTCAAGTGCCAGAAAAGAACAAACCAGGATCAGTGAGACTACTACAGATAAAGATATGGAATACCAGACTGATGAAGAAGAATTAAGTAGAGAAACTGACTGGATCCTTAAAAGAAAAAGACCGCTCAAAAAACGGAAAGCGGAATATTCACCTGAAGTTGTAGATTTAACAACTAAGACTGAAGAAACAAAAGAAAATGAAGTGAGAATGAAGCAGCTGAAAGAACATCAACCACCACCAATCAACGTGACAGGAATAATAGACTATAATCAGACACTGATAAAGAATACAAGGTTACTACAATGAATAACAATGTATTCAAAATCAATGTGGGGGATTCAGACACTTATAGAGCCCTAGCAAAGAAACTGAAGGAAAATAATCTGCAATGGTATACATATGAAAACAAAAATGATAGGCCAATAAGGGTTATTGCTAGAGGCATCCATGCGTCATGTGTAGTGGAAGATAAAGGAAGATCTGGCAAACAGAGGTTATAAAATCCTTGATGCAGTTAATATACTCAGATATGAGAAACAAGTTAATGAAAGAGGTGAACAAACTGTAGTTAAGAGAGGACTCCCTATTTTCATGCTAACATTTGAAAACAAAGAAATTATTAAGAGAATTTATGAAATCAAGTCAATTCTCAATTTAATTGTAAAAATGGAACCGTTAAGGACAAACTCCAAACTCATACCACAATGTAAGAGATGCCAAGGATTTAACCATACCCAAGCATATTGCCAGAAAAAACCATACTGTGTTAAATGTGCTGGAAAACACCTTACTAAAAATTGTGATAAAAATAAACAAACTACCCCTAAGTGCATCAACTGCAAGGGAGCACACCCAGCCAACTATAGAGGATGTGAGGTTGCCAAAGAGCTCCAAAAACAACGCAACGAAAATCTAACACAAAGACAAAGAACTCAGCAGACACCCAGAGTTTTTTATAACAGGGCAAGACATGGGGAATTCAAAGAAAATGAACCCAATTGCTCTAACCAAAAAACATTTGCACAAGTAACTCAAGCTATTCCCAGTAAAAATGAAAAGTATATTACAGAAACTCTTGCTCTCATCCTTAGCAGACTGGATGAACAAAACGAAACAAACAAAATGATAATCAGCAGATTGGACAAACTTGAGAGCAAAAAGGATAAAGATAAGTCTAGGAAAAGATAAATGAACTGTTGTTTCAGAATTGCAAAATGGAATGCGAATGGGCTCCTGAACAAATTGCAAGAGCTGGGGGTATTCCTTTGGAATGAAAAAATAGACATTTATTTAATTTCAGAAACTCATCTTACTAAACAATCCTTCATTAAAATGAAAGGATATAGAATATATCACACTATCCATCCTTCCAACAAAGCAAGAGGAAGGTCTGCTATAATTATTAAAGAGTAATTAAAACACACAGAAAATATACAAATAGAATCTGAATCCATACAGGCTACTACTGTTACTGTGCAAACTAAGAGCTCTAAATTTAACATCACGGCCATCTATTGTCCTCCACGATATATATTACAAAAAAACAATTACTTAGACTTATTCAAAACTCTTGGTAGCAGATTTGTCATTGGCGGAGATTTCAATGCCAAAAATACACACTGGGGTTCAAGACTGACTAACATCAAAGGAAAAGCACTTTTTGAAGCAGGAATGGAAGTAAACTGTGACTTCCATTCTACAGGAATACCCACATACTGGCCTGCTGATGTCAACAGAGTGCCAGATGTTATCAATTTCTTCGTAACTAAAGGATTCTCTACAAACTCTACAAGTGTTGAACATAACAACGATCTCTCATCAGATCATTCACCTGTAATCTTAACAATAAATGAAACTATGCTCCAAAAAGAAATTCCACCGAGGCTCACTAACTATAAAACTAACTGGGATAGATTTAGGGATGTAGTAGACAGCCTTACTGTACTACAGGTGCCTCTAAAAACATTTGAACAGTTGGAGAGAGAAGTTGACCTGTTTGTGGGTAACATACAGAGTGCAGCTTGGAGGAATACACCAACCACCAAAGCAACTATAAATGGTACAACTAACATCGTCTATCCGGCTGAAGTCAGAGAGTTAGAAAACGCCAAAAGAAAAGCACGGAAAACTTGGCAACATAGTCGGTCTCCACAAGACAAAACTATATTAATCGACTGGGCAATAAACTTAAAGTCATGATTAATGAAGTAAAAAATGAAACCATAAGCCGTTACCTCCAGGATTTAACTGCAGAGAAGGATACGGACTATTCACTCTGGAAAGCTTCGAAAGGGCTTAAAAGGCCAGTATCTCAAGTACCACCTATTAGAAAAGACAATAACCAATGGGCAAAAAGTGATAAAGACAAGGTAGATATATTTGCACAGCACCTTGAAGACACTTTTAAACCATTCCCTAGACTAACAGCAGAGGAAAATATTACAATAAACCATCAAAATAATGCAATGGAAATTGAACCCATAACACTCAAAGAGCTTGAACAAGAATTAAAAAATTTTAACTCAAAAAAGCTCCTGGTTATGACCTAATAACAGGTCAGATTCTCAAAGACCTGCCTAAAATAGCATTGATGAAGCTTTTGCATATCATAAATGCTGTTGTTAGACTAAAAGATGTACCAAGACAATGGAAAGTAGCAGAAATTATAATGATTCTCAAGCCAGGAAAAGATCCTAATGACAAAAAATCTTATCGACCTATATCACTGCTCTCAGTAATATCAAAAGTGTTTGAAAGACATGTTAAGCCGTTTAAACCCAATATTAAAGGAAAGAAATCTGATTCCAAATCACCAATTTGGTTTCAGAAACAATCATTCTACAATTGATCAGGTACACAGGATAGCTAAAATAATAGAAGACACACTAGAAAGAAAAAAAGTATGCTCTAGTGTATTTCTTAATGTTACTCAAGCCTTTGATAAAGTCTGGCACGATGGGTTAAACTACAAGTTAAGACGTGACTTACCAAAACAGTTCTGTGAAATACTACAGTCTTATTTACCTGACAGACTATTTAGAGTAAAACATGGAAGTGAATACTCTGACTTCAAAGAAATATCTGCTGGAGTACCCCAGGGTAGTGTTCTTGGACCAGTACTGTACTTATTGTATACCAGTGACATACCATTAAATCAAGATACCACAATGGCCACCTTTGCTGACGATACTGCTATTCTGGCCGTAGGGAGCACTGTAGAAGAAGCTACTGGTAAGCTACAAAATGCGGTCAACAAAGTTAATGCTTGAACAAAAAAGTGGCGCATTAAATTAAATGAAAAAAAATCAATTCATGTAAATTTTACAAACAGAAAAATCAAGAAGATAACAGTGTACATAAACGAACAGGCTATTCTATATGCAAATGAGGCAAAGTACCTTGGTATGATACTCGACGCTAAATTAAAATGGAAAGTGCACGTCAAAAAAAAAAAAGAAGAGCTAGCTATTAAGTATAGGAAAATGTATTGGTTGATTGGACGAAGTTCCCAACTTAACATACACAACAAATTGTTATTATATAAACAGATTTTGCAACCAATCTGGAGGTATGGCTTACAACTTTGGGGTTGCACCAAGAAATCAATATTAAAATTATACAAAACTTCCAAAACAAGGTGCTCATTAGTGGAATTGTTAACGCCCCTTGGTATATTAGGAATGATGACATCCACAGAGATTTAAAGATGAACACAGTAAATGAGGAAATTAAAATTACAGCAATTAAGCATTTAAAGAAGCTTATTAATCATGAAAATCCAGCAGTGCTCCAGATCTCAAGTACCAACAGGGTAATAAGGAGACTTAAGAGAACCAAGCCTGTAGATTTAGTGCAGTGATGATACTTTGTTTCCCGCAGTGGATATCTGGTGGACTTAAATCAGTGGACTAAATTCCGCCTAATAGTTAACTGTTATTAGATTTAAGCTGCTAGATAAGTTTTATTACTTAGTTGTAGCGTAAAAATAAAAAAAAAAAAAATGTGAACATGTCCATGAACTGGACAAAGCGACCCAATTTTTATTGTTATTTTATCCCAACTATACATACCTATTTAAAAGTGAGTCTAAATACAAATGAGAACCGTTCAGGCTCGTCCTACTATTTTTTTCCAAAATATTGTACAGTAGTCGCCAGTTAATGCATTCACTGTTTAATGCGATCAGCCGCTTATAATGATCAAATCACAATAGACAAATTCCATTTGTAAATTAACACTACATTATGACAGTTATTAATCAATATGGTGGGTTTTGCTGTTTACTACTTTCAAAATTTTGTTGTGTTTTATTTAAATGTGGCCTTTTTATACATCAAGATAATTTTTTTTTTTTTTGTAAAAGTACGTTTGCTATAGGATTTTAGTGACCAACTACATTTCCATGAACTAGCAAACAAGATAAGACTGTATACAGTATATTGATTTAGTGAAGGTGAGTTATGTTAATAATAAAAAAAAAAAAAAAAAGAAAATGACAGTTGGTTTATTTATGACTGGTCAGCCGGTAGCTCAGTGATTAATATGATGTCGATACCATATACCAATCATGAATACAGTCCTTAGGCTGGCAAACAGGTCATTTTTGTACAGTGCAGCTGCTTTATTTCTGACCAATAATTTTTGTACACATTATCTGGAGAGTCTGTGACAGTTTGTTTTGCAATAAGTACAATACAGTAACAGACAAAATAGGCTTATTGCACTTTTATGCCTTGCAACATCCTTCTTTTTATTTCCAGTGGATAAGACATCAGGTTGTTGATTAACAATTAACCGATTCAGATTCATACAATGCAGCACTATTTCACATTATCTTAATTTTCAATATAATACAGTTTATACTGTAGCACATGCAGTGATTACTGAGGAAACGGTGTATGTAGTGTGTAAACACAATTAATCTCATTTACATACTTTTTTATCTCCACCTGAAAATGTCTAGTGTTCATAAAAAAAAGTGATGTAAAATTTTGAGAAGATATTTTTTTTTAATTCAACAAATTAATTTAACTGACTGCTATTTTACAATACTTAATTTTATATCCCCAATATCCATCCCGATTATTATTGCAACTAACTGAGCTGTCTGTAAATGTTAATAACATTCATACTAGGCTAGCTTTTACATAGTATATTTTTATGTAAAATATGTACATACTACTGAACTGTTTCTAATTGAAACTAAAGTAATAAAGAATGTAAAATAATTTATCTATTGTATTAAAAAAAACTTTAAAATGCATCTAACGTACTTTATAAATAAGACCTACAGCTTATTTATGTTCTGTGGATCAGGGTCACAGAATGTGATGCTAGACCACAACAAGACCCTAGCATGTGTCATTTTCCGGATCTGTCACTTATGTTCAAAACATGCAATTTCCAATGGGATCACAACAACCCGCAAAACTACAGTACTAAGTAATTACTTACTAAAAGCTTGTGAAACCTGACCCAATGATGATTTATGTTTTTCTTTCTTGCTCAGGTCTGCCAAACTTCCAGCTTTAACAATAAAAGCTACTTTCACCTCAAGCTCTCCTCTAGATTTCTTTTTATCTCTTCCAGGTTTATCTTTTAATGTGTACCATCTAAAAAAATTTTACATGAAACAACATAAACATACTCGTAACACGTTTTATGCAATAAATAATTATGACTTTCTATTATTTAATTTTACAATTATTATTATATTTCTGTGTTTGACTAAATCCAACAACTCTATTATAAAAGTTCTATTAATAAGATTTTAGAACCATTTAATATGTGGAATTAGCACATTCTTAACACAATTACAGTAGTGCCCCATGAATTAACGGTCTTAATTCATTCCACAACTAAGACTGTTATCTGAGCAGACTGCTGTGCGAGTCAGCGTTTACAATAGACTTATGGAAAACATTTTAATTTGTTAAATAGAAAAAAATTATTAAGGTCTCACCAATAATATGTCAAAACAGAAGTAACACTTTAACTAAATTCATAAAAATGTCATATATATATATATATATATATATATATATATATATATTATTTATTATTATTATTATATGTGCATAGACCCTGTTGGATCACGCAAAGCACTCCGACTCATGTCTTGTTCCTTCTAATCCTCCACACCTCCCTCATCCTGTCCCCATGGATCCTCTTCCGCTCCTCCGTCCATTTTACCCCTGCTCTCTTTGGGATTTCATTCTCTGGGACCTTCCAACCGAGCATCTTTCTCCTGTATGCGCGCCTGTCTTCAACATCTGTTGAGTCTATTCCTGCGTCATGCAGGTCTATTCTGACTTGTGCGATCCACGACGTTGTTGATTTGACACCTTGTATATACTTAAGGATTCTGTTGGCAAGTCTCGTTGTTGGGAGTCTACTGATGTGTCCATAGAACCGAAGCCTCCTTCTTCTGATATCTGCTGCCAGGTTCGATATCTTCTCTGTGGTCTTCCGGGAGTGCAACCTGTATCCATCTTCTGTTAATCTCGGGCCAAGGATCTTCCTCAAGATTTTGCGTTCTTCCTTCAAAATACCCTCCATGGTAGCTTTTGTGTGGAGTGCTAGCGTCTCGCTTGCATATAATACCTCCGGTTTTATGACTGTGTTGTAGTGTCTGATTTTTGTGTGCGTCGATATACATCTCTTATTGTAGATATCATGCGTTATACTGAGAGCCCTCTTCATTCTCAGTAGCCGAACCTTTTGCGCAGCCTTCTCGCCAGCTGTGGGTTCAAGAACTCCCAGATATTTGAAGTGCTTGACTCTGTTTATCTTACCATACTTTGTGTTTAGTTCTTGAATATTTAATTTTGTACAGAAGAATTCGGTTTTTTTAAACGAGATCTGTAGACCGACCCTCTCTGCACATTCCTTTAGGACTTCTATCTGTTTAATCGCTGTTGTTTCATTATCTGTGAGTATGGCCAGGTCATCTGCAAAAGCTAGGCACGCGATCTCTGTGTTGTCCTTAGGTCTTCCAAGTCGAACTGGTTTCCAGTGCCCTTCAATTTTTAATTCTTTCTCCCATTCCCTGATAACTTTGTCCAACACCAGATTGAAAAGGAGAGGCGAGAGTCCATCTCCTTGGCGAACTCCAGTTGTGATCAGGAAGGGTTTAGAAATTTCCCCATAAATTTCACCTTAGCGATTGTTCCTGTCAGTGTTTGTTTGATCAGTCGCAGTGTTTTAGGATCAAGTCCATGTTCTTCCAGGATATTAAACAAAGATTTTCGATCAATGGAATCGTGACGCTTTTTAAAATCTCTGAACGTTACAGATCACTGGGACATTCCTTTTAGCTTTTACTTGCAATATTGTTTTCAGGTTGAAAATCTGTTCTGTGCACGAGCGACCGGACGGAAACCTGTCTGGTACTCACCAATTCTGTATTCTATCTGTTTTTGTGTTCTTTGAAGAAGACATGTTGAGAGTATTTTGTAAGTAACTTATATATATATATATATATATATATATATATATATATATATATATATATATATATATATATAAAGGACAAATAAATACCGTATATTTTTAGTTCATACTGTAACTTTTTTTTAGTTCAATAGTCAAAGTTTGTTTTTTACTTCCATTACCACAAGCACATCTTTTAGTTCTCATTTAATTAATATTCACACACAAAAAATTGAAAACAAGATTTAAACAACAATTTGAAACTCACACACAGACACTTAATATTTCGTAAAAATTAAAAATCAAACACACAGTAAAAGAGTTGATGACACACTAAGTAAAGTTACCTACATGACAGAAAAGGGAATAGGAGTGGGCATTCTAAGAACAAATAACTAAGGAATATCATGTAAGTTACTGTCCTACAAAAACCAAACATACATCAATCAAATGCTTGTTTGTGTTGAATCAGCAGCTTTCTGTAGCCAGCACAATGTTATCTCTATATTTACACATCTGCTTAGAAATAATTTAAACAAAATGAAAATACTCAGCCCTTTATCTGAAACCTAAATTGTTATGTTGGTCATTTTTCATTCTGCGAGTTAGACCATGTCAACTGTTAGCCAGGGTATCACTGTATTTGAATATGTCCTAAACTACTGATATGAACATCACTTTTGTATAATATTCACGGGACTCAGTGGTCGATGTGGTTAAAGCACTGGTCAGTCTGCTGCATTTCTGAACTGTGCACCATAAGGTTGTTAGTTCTAGCAGCAGTTACTCTCGTTGCTTTTCCCTCCTGATGCAGTTACTCCGTTCATGCTGATCCTCATCCTCATTAGTCTAACTGGCATAAAGTATGGACAATAATATTCATAGCTCCTGCATGGAACTTTTTGGAAATGTCACATTATTAATTCCCAGCCCTAAAGTGATAATAAGGATTTCTTTTTTAAAAGTAAATGCTTTGTTGTTGTTAAGTAAGCTATACTTTATCCCTTACAGACTCACAATGTGCAATTGTGCATATGTTACAGGACTGTAAGGGTTATCTGTAAAGGCTTTTTCCAACTATTTGGGGAAAATAATTAATTGAAATATTTGTTGTGGATTTACTTATTTAATCTAAGACTACACTTTGCCATTTTATTGACCAACAGTGCATTCAGCTTATCAGTTTTACACGAGTTTCAGTTCATTATAGAGCTTTAAGTCAAACATATTCATAAAAATTAAAACATTTGTTGTAATATTAGCCCATTTACAAAAAATATTTAATCATATTTTCCTTATGATAACTAGTCAACCTTCTCTATCGAGTTTACATTACAGTTTATTCAGCCTATTGTTCCTATGTGCTTCAGACCAATAGGATATTCTTAACATAGAACATCTGAAAAACATTCTTAATACATGAATTACCCCCCCCCCAATAAAAAATCTACCTATAGAATTGTAACTCTGAAAAATAACATCTTACTAATGATAAAAATAATTTACCTGTTCTTTGGTCTGTCATATACATCTAAACCAGCAAGTGGAATTGATATATAACCTAAAAATTCATCAACTCCAAGGAAATTGTGATGAAGAGCTGTTAAGGTAATTTCTGCAGTATTTCCTTGTTTTGGAATTTGCCTGAAAAAGAGGTTAATTATGATAATTTTATACTGAAAAATTATTTTAAGAAATGAAAACTATTGACACACTTCAATATTCTTTAAAACTGTTGAAGATGGTAGATTTAACTAATTTTAGGTCATTATTTTTATTTTGTGATTTTCAAAGATCACATTAATTAATATTAGTGCATATTCATAGCGCTAAATCTGCACCTTACTGTAACGGCTGCTCAAAAAAGTATATTTTTCAAGAGCTTTAACCACGCTATGTTTAACTATCAGCCTAGAACAGTCATGTGCGCAACTAAGGAAATGAACTAGTGTTTTTTGTAAGAAAACACAATTTAAAATATTCACTGCTGATGTCTATTCACAGGAGCACTTTTTACTTTTTCCCTATATTACTGGTTTTTACCTATAAATTATATTACACTAGGAACTAGATTATCCGAAACATGTTTATCCAAAATGCAGGTTTGAAACAAGTTTTTAAATTTTAAATAAGAAAAGCATAATTGATTGTTTTTTATCTAAATTATGAATTTTTTTACAAATTAGTATATACTAGTGGCATGATTATACAGAACATGTTTATCTGAAGTTCAGGTCTGAAACATGTTTTTTTTTTAATTTAAGTAAGAAAAGTATATTTTTTATCATTTCCTTGATGCCAAAAAAGTAGGCCTACTATATGTAATTTACTGTATTTGTAATGTAAGAATATTTCAACATAGTAAAGGAAACATTTTTAACAAGCATCATCTGATTTGAGTTTTTTTTCTAATAGTGGGAGTTTAAAAACAGTACAATGGACTATCATGTTTGGTATTATTTTAAAGTACAGGCACTGTACTTTGCAGCTATTCTTTATACATATTTTATAACACTTGTATTTACGCGTTGTAGATTTTCTTAAACATCTCAAAAATTGAAACTGACATAATTTTTACTGCAACAAAACACCAGTTGTAGGTGGGAACTGTCTTTGGTCCATAAGTCATGCTCACCTGTTCTAGCTCATAATAATAGTAGTGATGTCTCTGGCCTTATGGTTATATCTATATTTTTCCTATCAAATTCTATTACCAAAAAGGCTTTAGATTCATCAATTTTTTTTTTGGTGTTTAATGCAAACGATGGGATGATTTATAGCGTATGAAAAAATGCCAAGCCCTCGCAGGGAATCGAACCTGGGTCCTCGGGGTGAAAGCCAGTACGCTATCAACTAGGCCATCGAAGCGGCTATTAGTCTCATCAAATACAACTAATCTAGTCTTTAGTGTATTTGGTAGTATAAAAATTCAATAATATAGAATTTTAGTTTTTTTTACTGTTCACTAATAGTCATAAAGTTAAGATACATAAAACCACTTATTTGGATTCAGGGGCTTTAATAACGAATGTATCCATATTTTTTTCATGATCATTGCATTTTCTACATACTAACAATAAAAATGTAAATTCAGTAAAAAATAATAACCTAACCTTTACGGTGAAATAAAAGAAACAAAATCAATAAAATAAATGGTTAAACACAAAAACATCATAATTCAAAATGTTAAGGTTATAAATAAAATATTCAAAACAAAAATAATTTAGACTCAGAGCACTGTCCCTCTCAGCATGACTTGTTGTTTGTTAATTAATCTAAAATTAAGTATTTTACAAAACAATAACTTTTGATAAAAAGTACCACACAAACAAACTGGTTTTATGTGTTTGCTATAACACTGAAAAGTCAGTAGATTGAAAGAAACAATTCAAAAACAGTTTGCAATAATGTTCCTAAACTCGTATCAAAACAGAAATTATATATAAAAAAGTAATTCTAATCTGTCATATACAATATTCAATTAATCTTACAGTTCACATTTCTCATGCCATTCCACTGTTTCTGAAGCCTTTTCTTTAACTGAAGTCTGATATTTTTCTTTTCCAAGTCCAATTGTAACAAATGCATCATTTGTATCTGAAACATGAGAAAAAATATTGTTTGTTTTTGCTAACCTTTGCAATACATAATGACTTTATGTTCTTTTCTATATTTCAATGCAATCAAGCATAAAACCACAGAAGCTGAAAGTAACAATATTTTTAATTTAAAAGCCAACTCTTATTGACTGAGTTTTTCTATTCAGTAATTAATTCAGAAGCAGATATGAGAAGTTTTAGGATTTTTATTTTCAATCATTTCATGTGGTATGCATTAGAGTAAATACTAAATAGTTGGGTAATTTTCTTACCAAGATTTGTTTTTTTTTTATTTTAAGATGAAAAGCACATTAAGGCTATTATCGCCTCCCTAAATATAAGTGTGAGTGTAAAGTGTTAAAGTCGTAAGTGTAAGTGTGTGTTAAACTTGGTTATCGCAAGGGACGTCTAAATCCTCTCAGTAGGTGCAGCTAGTATGCACCCGGGCGGGGTTCTTCTCAAGAAAACTGGTTTGGTGTTATATTTATGCATTTTTAATATAAATAACCTAAACTCTCCTACTATGTCTAAGTTGAGATAAAAATGTAGCAATAATCAGGGTAATAAAATTGATTGACATAATTAAACAATTTACTAATTTTGTTGTGTTAAAATAACTAACAATATAATTGTAGCCTACTGCAATTCCCATTGTTCCTAATCTAATAAACTATAAAAATATATTTAATTTCTGTTTAAAGTTATAAAATTATATAAGTCTACTGCATTATTACTTTACTGTATATTTTAATCAAAATACAGAAAACTACATAGAGACTACTACTTTTTTCACAAGCAAAATTTCTTTGGAGGTTTTTGCTCCAAATATATCAGATATTTTGGGTCAAACTATGACCAAAATTCCCCTCAGGAGCTCACACATTATGAGTACCGGTTTGGCAATAGTGAAGTACTGTAGCTGGATGTAACCTTTCTTCCTCTACCTGTTCTTGTGTTTAGATCCTTTCATCTCCAGTTAAGGTGGAACAATGTTCACTGAAGACTGAGTGGCTAAAAAGAAGCTTAGCTTAAGTATGCAGACTCTGGATACCAGACAATCTCCGGTTTTAATCTACCTTTACCTTTGCATGCAAGGCTCTGTGGTGGACACTTTATTTCCTTGGCTACTTGTGAAATTTTGATGGCTTGAAATGTCAAAACCCTGGGTAACTGGCAAAAATAGCATGGAGATGGAAGAAACTAGGCATATTAACCCATGGGACCACATAGTGAAATACAGCAGACTGTAGATCGGTGGATCTATTCAACCTACAATGGAAAAAGTAAGAGTGGAGTTCAGTATCTCAAATCAATAAAACTATCAAATGTCTATCGATACAGTAAAACTACAAACTACCAAGAGAGGAGGTGGTAGCAAAAAGGCTTCCAGTTAAACCTAGAATCAAAAGATCTCCCAGGGATCAAACCTTAAGGGGGGGGGGCTGAGACGACATGGCTAAAGGAAATTGTACTGTGCTACACTGCATAGCAGTGTAGCCGTGCATAGGCTATATCGGATGGGATAAGAAAACTGCAAAAGCCAGCAAGAGGCAAAGAGTGATTAGCTTCCAGTAAGCTTAGGACATCCAGTGGAATGAGCTAATCAGTGAAATGCTAAAACTTATTGAAGAAACCGTTTTACTGAACTAGATCCAAGATGCTTAGTCGCACAGTAGATCCTTCGATTGTGGTGCCAGGGGAATCAATTGGTCAATGACCTAGAACTACTACAAAAAAGAGCTCATAAGGTGCTATTTTGCTACAAATATTTACACCAGATCCTTGGACCTAGGCTTTTGAAATCTTCCCTGATGTGATCTCGTTTCCTGTGCCACAGTCAGAAAGAAAATTTATAGTTCAAAAACTAAATTGAAAAAATAAAAACAAAAACTGATGGAAATCAACATTTAATTTTTGCAGATAATGGGTTCAGGTATAAATATGAAACAGACCCAGATTGGATGAGCTAAAACTGGGAATTCGCTCAAGTCTATTAATATGACAAAAAATATACCTTATTACCTGCTTATTGTTCACTGAAGGTTATGTTTACACATTAGCTGTTATAAATTATGTACTGCTGTTCTTACCTTTGTTTTTCCTATATCATTTGTAAATCACTGTAAACATTTATTGTTGACATTTCATGTTTTTTTCCTTTTTAACCATATATGAAGAAACAAGGCTATCAACTTACAAAAATGAAACTATAAGTTAGGCCACCTCAACTATCTACTTTATAGACCAGGGGTTTTCAAAGTGGGATCTGTTTCTAATTTTATGGGATATACAAGAATGCAGATAATTTAAAGTAAAAATAACTATAAGATGTACAGTAATGTTTTAAAAAATCAAATATTTACTTACATTTTTGTAGCTTGCTGTTTATGTTTTACTATTATGATTTGCTATTAAGTATGTGGCACATACCTAAGTCTTAATAAAATTATGAAGGTTTAACCTTTTTTTACAAATGACTCTCTTTTTAGTTTATCATTCCAACATAATTTTTTCATGCACAATGTAGCTAGCTTTTGTTTGACATGAAGATAGCACAACCAACAAATACTAATATACGAGGGCTATTCAGAAAGTAGATTACGTTTTTGGATAAAAAAAAAACTAAGTACAGGAAAAAAATTTTATTATATACATTTGAAAGAGGAACTAAAATACTATTTTTCGACATAATCGCCAAACAAATTTAGACATTTGTCATATCGGTGAACTAGCTTTGAAATTCCGTGTCGTAGAATTCACCGCCTGTGAATGAGGTGCGATCAGTTATAAGGTTTTGTTAGCAAAAAACCATAAACCGATTGAAATTTATCGGCAAGTTTGTGAAGTTTACGGAAACAACGTAATCAGTGAAGGTGGAGTTCGCCAATGGTGCATTAAATTTAAAAATGGATGAAGTAATGTTCATGACGAAGAGAAGAGTGGCAGACCGAGCATTGTGAGTGATGAGCTGGTTGCAAATGTCAATGAAAAATTCGTGAAAACCGCCGCTTCACAATAACCGAACTTTCACTTTGTTTCCCACAAGTTTCGCGAACATTGTTGTACCAAATTGTCACCAAAAAGTTAGGATACCATAAGTTTTGTGCCAGATGGGTGCCAAAGTTCCTGACAGAACAGCACAAGGGTCAGCGTATGGCTGCATCGTTGTCATTTCTGGACGCTTACGACAAAGATGGTGAATCATTTCTTGATCGCATCGTAACGGGAGATGAGACTTGGGTTAAGCACGTTACCTGTGAGACAAAACTACAGTCTATGGAGTGGGGGCACACAAATTCCCCCAAAAACCGAGGAAATGTTTGCAAACCCTGTCAGCAAGGAAGATCATGGCGACCGCTTTTTGGGACAGGAAAGGTGTTCTTCTGGTTGCCTTCCTAGAACGTGGAGCAACCATAAACTCAGAAAGGTATTGCCAAACATTACGAAACTTAAGACGAGCTATCCAGAACAAGCGGAGAGGAAAACTGAGTGCAAAAGTGTTGTTTTTGCACGACAATGCCTGCCCACACGGCGGCAAATCGAACAAAAGACGCCTTACGGCCTTCAAGTGGGAGATTTTCCTCATCCACCCTACAGTCCGGACCTGGCACCTAGTGATTTCCACTTATTCCCGAAGATGAAGACTTGGCTTGCAACACAGCGCTGATGATGACGCGCAGATCTCTCAAGGCGGGCGTGACTGACTGGCTGGCGCCACAGGCGGCGGAATTCTCTACGACACGGGAATTTCAAAGCTAGTTCACCGATATGACAAATGTCTAAATTTGTTTGGCGATTATGTCGAAAAATAGTATTTTAGTTCCTCTTTCAAATGTATATAATAAAATTTTTTTCCTGTACTTAGTTTTTTTTTTATCCAAAAACGTAATCTACTTTCTGAATAGCCCTCGTAATTATTAGTAATTATAAATATAACAAAACATCCTTATTTTTTCTCTGACTTTTTTCTACCATCTCTAGTGTTTAAACACTAATTTATAAAATCTGGCATTTACAATAACTATCCAAATGAAAAATTATTTCTTTAAATATAGGGGAGTAAAAAAGCGGAATATTTAAAAAAATTTTATATATAAAAATATGTTCACAATTTTTTTGTGATAATAATAAAATTATTATATATATATAAATATTTTATATATATATAAAATATAGAAACAAATTACTACATTATGTAATTTAAAGAAAATTGAGATACAGGCTCTACGTGGTTTGAAATATTTGAAGATCATTCACATTATAAATAATAAAGTATTTGTAATTACAAATTTCTGAAAATTTTAACTTTTAAATAAATATTTGTCCATTTTATAATCGTACAATCCATTCTTGCAGTACTACTCAGTGAACAAATATCCTAAATACTGTGCTCACAATCTTTATAAATACAAGTATTTAGCTGAAAAGTGACTCAATTCTAAAGAAATGTATAAAAGTAGCATTACAAAGAATATTTTAATAGATTATTAACACTGAATTATTATTTTCTAGGTATGCCTACTTTCAATTTAAGTCTTAACAAACTGATAACAGTGAGATACAATAATGACTCATAATATTGAATGCTGATAATGAATCAAGCAGCAATTTAGTTCACATATTTTAAATTCTGATTAAATTTCTAAGCAAATCAGAAAAACTAATCAATTACAAATTATTTGTTTTTTTTTTAATAAGAACTGTTTGTCTCAATATTTCTATATCAATTTAATTCTTGAAAGTCGTTACCAAAGTCTTGTATTTTATTATGTATGTTATGTATCACTGATTGCGTCAATAAAAACACTTTTAGTTATAACTGAACATAACTGAAAAACATAATTGAGAATTGATAATAAAAACATCACAATAATATAACTGAAAAACTATTTGAATTAGCACAATAAAAAAAATATAAACACTTTTTGGTAAAGAGATTATAAATAAAAAACTTTTTTAAAACCATTTTTTTTTAATAAATCATCAGGCATTTTGAGTGCCCACCATTTTGACTCAAACAGTTGAAAAAAAGTTTGAGTTAGCCTAACACCTACTAACCACTCTAATATAATACATACAGGTGTTTCTGAAATAAGGGTTGGTTTCTTTCATTAAAATAAATACAAAAGTTCCTATAAACATTTCTTTCTTAACTGCTTCATTTTCAGACAATCTGCACTTTGTATTTTTACAAAAATATTTTTGTTTTAGAAAAAGATAAAAATCAGTTCAGACTGACTTACAAATTTTTTATCTAATATTTTAACCTTTCCTGAGCAACGCATTTCCCCGTGTTAGTTTTCTAAAACACAACATATTTTTTTATAAAAGAAAACATACTACACATATTTTTTATTGACCAATTTTATTATGATTTTGTTCAATGATTTATATTTTCTTAGTGCTGGCTGTTTTTTTCCATTTTGAAACACATACAATGCTTTTTTTTCCTAGTGAAAACATGTTATTTTACTTTTGCAAACATTTTATCAAGTCTATCTCAAATTCATATTCTTTTTTTTAGGCATAGTAACAAAATAACATTACATAATACTTTATAATTATAAATGTTATAGCCTGCATGTAAATAATTTTTAATAAGTATTTATCTTTTCAACTAAACTAAATATTTGGAATATTTTATCATAAATAAATAAGTGTACATAAAATGAACATAATGATATATTGCATAAAAAAAAAAATTTGTGGTTACTAAGTAGTTTGTGCCTTGCATGTCTTTTCGAACCACTGCCGTTTTAGAATTATGTATGTACTATATTTAACAACAAATATTAACTGAATTTACCTGCCATTTTCCTTAACACTGATTTGAATTATTAGAAATATAAATTTTATAACTAAACCAATTTAATGTCTTTCACATTTCTCATAACTTTAAATTATTTCCAGTTTATGTACTGAGAATTGGCAACAATACCTTTCATAAGCTCAATATCATCTAAGTTTAAAAACAACTAACTGTATATGTGCCACTGATCACAACTGATATGAAATCTAAATATCTAAACTAAATATTTTGAATATTTTATCATAAATAAATAAGTGCACGTAAAACGAACATAATGATATATTGCAAAAAAAAAAAATGGTGCTTACTAAGTAGTTTGTGTCTTGCATGTCTTTTCGAACTACTGCCGTTTCAGAATTATGTATGTACTATATTTAACAACAAATATTAAATGAATTTACCTGCCATTTTCCTTAATACTGATTTGAATTATTAGAAATATAAATTTTATAACTAAACCAATTTAATATCTCACATTTCTCATAACTTTAAATTATTTCCAGTTTATGTACTGAGAATTGGCAACAATGCCTTTCATAAGCTCAATATCATCTAAGTTTAAAAACAACTAACTGTATATATGCCACTGATCACAATTGATATGAAATCTGAGTAAGGAATTATGGTAAATAAAAGCTACAAGTTAACGTGCCTCTGATACCAAATGATATGCATGACGAGTAAAGGTTTATGGTAAATGCAAATGGGGATAAGTAAATAACCTCAAATGATATGAGTATGAGGGAATGTGATAAATAGTCTTATATTTGGTGCAATAAAAGTGATTGTGTGTACTATATAATTCCAAGAGATATGCAGTATGAGTGAGATTGTATGGTAAATGGTCCCAACTTTGATGCAACAAGAGTGATGGAAAAGTAGTAAACAATCCTAACTCATATGAAATATGAATGAGAATTTACTTTAAGGTAATCTCAACTTTGATGCAATTATGGTGTGTAGTTAGAAATCCCAACTGCAATGCAAGTATGAGTGAGGGTGTATGGTAAATAATGTCAACTTAAATGCAACAAGAGTGATAGGTATGTAGTAAATAATCTCAACTTAGATGCAGTACGAGTCATAATGAATGGTAAATAGTATCAACTTTGGTGTGGTAAGAGTGACGGTGAGTAGTAAATAAACCCTAAAGAGATGCAGTCCAAGAGAGGATAAATGATAAATAGTCTTAAATTTGATGTAACAAGAGGGATGGTAAAAAATTCCAAATGATAAACATTTACTTCTGTATACTTCCTGTAACATGGCATGAGCTTCTGTAGCTTTTTTCCCGTTTCAAAAGAAACTTGAGATTAACTCATTGCTTTATCTAAATACTTTGCATTTTTGTCAACAAGATGCTAGCACAAGAACTTGAACAGGCAAATGCTACAGTAAATCTGAGCAATGTACAACCGAACCCATCAAACTCAGGGTGAGGGAAGCATCACAGACATGTTCAGACCTGCTGTAACATGCTTGCTGTTTGCCAGTAGCAGCACTAGTCCAGATTATTTAATTGCCACACCTCGTGTAGTCCCCCTATTTCAAGCCTTATGAGTGAAGGTGTACTGTCTCAACTGAGAGGCAATATGAAAAATTAGTGAGGCAGTTGTTTATAATATCCATTTTAATGTATTAGAATGAGATTGTATATTTTCAACTGAGATTTGTATTATTCACTGTACACAAGTGAAGGTATACAGTCCCAAATAAGATGCGGTATGAGCCTCAAATACATGATACAGTAAATAGTTCCAATTTTCATGCACTGTAAGAGATGATGTATAGTCACAACTGAGAGGTTCTATGAGCAATGAATGAGGGTATATGGTAAATAGCCAAAATGTTGATACTGTGTATTATTAGTGCAGGAGTATTAAATAATTCCCTACCAGAAATGCAGTATGAGTGAGGGTGTATGATAAGTACTTAATTCTAACTGCAATGCAGTATGAACTTCCTGTTAATCATTTGAAGAAACTCTTTACAGTATATGTTTCCAGTAACGCATTACAAATAGTAATAATGGCCATTAATGAAAAAAAATGTTTTGGAATAAAATTTGAAGTGTAATATATTAGTTAATAAATTCTAAGGGTTGGTAGTGATTTGGATCATGGTATGAAACACTGCTTATAAATAAGTAAGTTAATTGAATTTCTTACTATTCTTTCCTTTTGTCAGCAATCCCCTCGCTTTTTGAACTGAAAAATAAAATAAATTAACAAATAACAAAAAAAAATTAACACAGTAAATTTTTAAGTACATCCTAATAATGCATATAAATTATAAGTTTTAAGCTAGATATTATGAGTGATATTATCAGTTCAATTGCTATTTTACAAGTTTATTTCCACTTGCTCACACGATATAATAAAAGTAAATAGATCTCACAAAAATTTTTAGAGAGAGAAATTGACATGAGAGTTATTTATATCAGCATGAGTCATCACACAATAAATAATGGGGACATGAGAGACCCGTGTTACATCTGATACCAAGTACATCCATGAATAACAGATGATCGGCGATCACTGTAATATTATATTTAGTTAAAAGTACAAATTTCACAAAGACTTTGCAGCCACCATAAAAAATGACAGACTTGGTTGTTATGAATTATTCAGCACTATGAGTATTAGTAGCCTAAACTACTGAAACTTAATGTTTTGTTTTAAAAAATCTTGGTTAACGAAACCTGATATTATTTTGTGTAGAATGTAAATTTCAAATTAAAAATAGTTAATATAATAAATGAACAAAATCCCTGAATTTACTATTCACAGTAGTCATCCAAATAGCTAACATGTTTTTTATAGTGAAAATGATTTATTTAGCCCTTCCAAATCAACATTTAGTTTTACCAGACATTCGTTTTATGCAAATCTTATCCCTGCATTCTTTAGCTACGACAATAAAATAAATTTAAAAAAATATATCAAGCAGTAAGCAATAAGTTGTTTAACATAACCAAACAATAATAATACAATAACTGACAATTTATGAGACTTGTTAAATGAAACAATTTCAGAGTGGTCACATAGCTGAGCAGTATAAGACTAACTCTAGTTAGTGTAGTGTTAGACTTGATTGGGTTTAAAGACCATATTGGCTATTGTTTGTTTTGTGTGCAATTTACTAAGAGTTTGCCACAAAAGACCCACCTTAAATAAATGGTGGCTGGTTAGAATAAAGCTGAAAGATGATTTTTTGTGAGTTGCATAGGTAACCAACAGATTTGATACTTTTTTCTTACAACATACTGTGTGTGAGTGAGTGTGTGTGTGTGTGTGTGTGTGTGTGTGTGTGTGTGTGTGTGTGTGTGTGTGTGTGAGAGAGAGAGAGAGAGAGAGAGACCACTTGAAAATAAGATTTTCATATAGTTTAAAATATACCCGAAAGTAAAAAAAAAATATTAAATTTTTGTCCATGGTATTCAAAGGGTTAATGTATATGAATAATAATAAAAACAATAGAAACATTTTTTTAAATACCTTGCGAACTTAACACAGTTTCGTTTGAAAGTAAGTAATATTGGGTAAAAGTTGTAATGACTGTTACAATGGTTATAAAGCAACCACTGCTTTATTACAAAAATGGTAAATTCTTTGTTTATAGGTTATTTAATGCAAATAATTAATAACAAGAACAACAGAAACGTTTTTACAAAAAAAATATCTTAAAAACATAACAATGTTAGTTTTACATATAAGTTACTAACTTTAAAATAACTAAAAATGCAAAGGTTACACACATCATAACTTATTGTAGCAAATTTAATCTTCCGCAAAAACATTAATTTAATAAAATGAATATCTTTTATATAAATAATAAAGTCAGTAATAAAGGGAAAAATATTTAAAAACCATTAATTTTATAAAACAAGTGAAACAGTAGAATAACCACAATATAATCTCTGTTCACGCTAACCTATACTAACACAGTAAAACAAATAATATATATTATTCCAGTATTCAAGATCTAACATATAAACCTTAAAAAAACATTTTACAACAAACTCCTTAATTTACCTGTTACTTGAACATGGGTAGGACTCCACATATTTAGAATCAAATTTGACAGTTAGTAGTTAGAATGCAATTACATAACACAATACTGTTATGATAGCTACTTAGTACCTATCTATAACGAATGTAGATATATTTATTTAGTTAATACATATAAAATAAACTAATTTAATCAAATATGAAAATAAAAAACTTCCCTACTAGGTTAACTATTAAATGACTAAAGACACCTACACTCAACAATTATTATTTATTGTAGACGTCACGTGTCAGAGATTCGTGTACAGAATTGAGATAAAATATTCACTGTCTAACTACTAACCAACAATAAAGAGATGTAATATTTCAGCAAAGGGAGGAATATATCAAAAAAAAGCAAAATAATCTTAAACTGAATCACTAATGTATACTTAAAATTATTAGGAACTTGACAATGGGAATAAATATACCAAATTAAAACAAGAAAATAATAAAAGCATTGGTGACAAATGTTTAAAGGGTTTTATTTGTTATTAATATATATTATTTGAGATTAAGTATATTCGTATATCAGTGATTATAGATAAATTACAATACGTAAGACATTTACAAACATATAAATATGATGTTAATTTTTCTTGAAAGTATTAAAATCTAATTTACTCTAAACTAAACAGCCATGCAAAACTTTCATTTTGCATTCTTGTAAAATTCTTGAAATTGAACTTGGGTACTTTTATTTCTAAACAATATATATATATATATATATATATATATATATATATATATATATATATATATATATATATACAAACTTTGTTACAGAAAAAACTATTTTACATTAATAAACACAATATTAGTTCAGTTTATCATAACTGATTTACTCTATGTATTAGTAAAACTTAACAATTTTTTTTAAATTTTGGTTTAAAAACATTACCATTTCCAATTTTGAGGATGCCATTCTGGTTCTTTCATTAACACTAGTAGAATAAACAAACTGTAGGCTATAATGCGTTGGTATAGTCTGTAGAGAATGCACCAAATTGCCGAAAATCTTCGTTGTACAAGAAGGCTGACTGTGACTGTACGAAAATGGCGGATTTCCACCATGTATGATTTTGGTACAAAATACACAGTTTGTCAACCTGGAAATGTTGAAGAACTGGTAACTCTCAGGGTAAATTTAGAAAATCACTTGAAATTTTGGAAAAATCCCTCCAATTAATTTGAGTTTGCACTAAAATTAATTACAATTTTTTACCTTGGAAATCGTGTATCTCGTAAAAAAAATATAAAACTATATTGTATATTAGTATTCACCAGATAAAGAAAGTTGATGGACATTGATGTAAAAAGTTGTCTGTTTTTTAATTTTATTAATATATATTTTATGTTAGTATTCGTTTTTAATTATAATACAGTGAATGTGCCTACTTGAACTTTGTGTAAAAAATGCTAGTATAATAGCTATTAATAGCTTGATTTGCTTACTGCTGATAGTTTATAGTATGCTAATTTTATTAATCTGTTCTGTCATATAGAATATTACAAACGCCCAGCACCGCTAAAGTTTTCAAAAATTTCTAAAAAATATGAAATTAATAAAACAATGTTCCATAACCTTTATAATAGTATTGTGCAAAAGTTCCTAAGGTTATAGTTTAATTAGTTTAAGGTTTTTTCAGCGAAAATACTTGAATTCAGTGTCTGTAAGTAATATGCCATAATATACTAATTAAGAAATTAATGGCAGACGGAAAAGGGAAAAACCTACCTACATGACCTAACCAATAAAGTTTGTTAGTTACTAAGGTTTTAAATGGAACAAATTACTGGTAGGGATTGCATGAAAGTATAACATTATAAGAAATTAATGTTCTATTTATTAATATTACGTAATTAATAAAGTAGTTAATAAAAAAACTTTAAAACCATGAAAATAAGTACCATAAAAAATAAACCAATCAAACAAATAGAAAATTCTTTAAGTAAAAACACAGGTAGACATAATTCAAATATGACTGTTCACAGGCTATTTAGTTTCAAGATAATGTATATACTTAAGAAATAGTAAAGAGTAGATTATATAATTGGAGTAATACTTGTACAAAAATTAGAGGACAAGATTGTAAAATGTTTTGATATACGAAATGTTAAAAATCAAAATATTGATATTTTTTAAATAGTTGGCCAAAAAATAAAATTTTTTTTTGCCATAATAGCTCAGGAGGTATTTAGTGTGTACTTTGTCTAGTCCTATAGATGTCTGTCAAAAATTAAAATAATAAAATCTTGATATTTTTATATCCAATGTTCAAAATGTGTAATTTTATGAGCTTGAACATTTAAGAAATACCGTTTTTATGTATGATTTTGATTACATGTGGACAACAAACACTATTAAAAATTTAAAGGACTGAAACTTCAAGACAGTGCTCATAAGAAGCCTTCATAAATTCATTTATTATATTGTTATGGATTTTTAAGAAATGTACTTCCTTAGAACATTAGTGTTATTTAAATCAAATCCTATCATATAGTTTGGACAAATATACGATATTAATATTTGAAAAAAACTGTATTAACATCAAGTGTCATCCACTACAAGTTAAAAAAAATTATTTGAACTTAAGGGGATGAATAGAAAGTATTTTATAAACAATTGAAAATTTGAATAAGATATATAAAGAAATAAATATATATAGGGAGATTGTGAACGAATAGTAGGAATTGAATGAATAAACCGTGACCTTTGTCTGGTTGGGTTTTTCCAATTCCCTATCTTAACTTAATATTAACCACCCTCTGGATTATTTTATCTATTTTCTAAGAAATTAACCTTGATAACAAAACAGTAAAAAAAATGTATTAATCGTTCCATAGATAAACTACTAAATATTTATTTAATGGTTTCAATTACTTTTGCCGATCCAAAGTTTCTTGGCGATCGGATGAATGGTATGATAATGCAGAAAGTAAATACTTTATATTAATTTAGGGCCTGGGAATGTATTGTAATGACGTGTGGTTGAAAGTACGATACTAAAAACCTTTGTGGGAGTGTAATCAACAATTTCCTAAAGTTTCATTGTAATCTGATGAATGGTATAGTAATGCATAAAGTAAATATTTTATATCAATTTTGGGACTGGGCTAGTACCATAATTAATTAATATTTAAAAAAACTACTAACTTTGACACCAATTCACATCAAGTGTCATCTACTACAAGTTTTTTAAAAAAATATTTGAACTTATGGGGATGAATAGAAGTATTTTATTAACGATTGAAAATTTCAACAAGACGAATATATATATATATATATATATAATGGACAGAGGAGCAGAAGAGGATCCATATATACAGTGCTTTTAGAGTGATCAACAGGTTCTATATATTAGAGATAATAATATATATATATATATATATATATATATATGTATATATATATATATATATATATATATATATATATATATATATTTTGTCTTGTTGAAATTTTGTGTGTCTTGAAGTGTGTGTGTGTGTGTGTGTGTGTGTGTGTGTGTGTGTGTGTGTGTGTGTGTGTGTGTGAGAGAGAGAGATTCTTAAACACCTTAAAAGTAATTAAAAATGAAAAAAAAATATTTTATAGCTAGTACAGAAACACACACACACACACACACACACACACACACACACACACACACACATATACATATAGGGAGAGTGCGAACTAATAGTAGAAATTGAAAAATAATTATTAAATAAAATAATTAAGTGAGCAATGTTATTGTTGAAATAACTAAATTAAGTTTCTTTTATTAGCGTAAAAACAGTTTTCTAATAAAAAAACATGTAAATGCATTCAAAAAACAGGGATAGGTAGAATTAACATTAAAGGAGCTGTTGCTCACTAATGCTGTGATGTAGCATTAGTTACACTAATTATAAATCAAATAATCATAATTTCATTCACAAGGTCTGTCTTTGAAAATTACAGACTTATGATGCATTTTAGCAAACTATATTTTTCCAAAACATTCTTTATAGAGAAGGTATATAAAACTAATGTGCAATGAGAAATACAATATTTCCCTCCAACTAAAGCAATGTGGTTGCACACACTTACGTTAGATGCAATGTGTTGGTAAAACTTACTTTATTGCCTCGAGATCGAGTGTAACCTGGATCTGCTAATGATTCAGGTTGATAAGTTCTCTAACTGAAATGGCAGTCATTTTTTTTCTGCATTTTTGCAAATCAGCAAATAGACGACAACCCATAGTCTATACTGCACTCCAAGGCACTACATATGCTAAATCAACATTATTACTTGGATAATAGTTGGATTAACATAATAGTTGCTTGTGCTTCTTCTGCGTATAGTTACAGTTGTATTATAGCTTCATAAGAAGCCATTAGGAGTGCTAATTGTTAGAACATATTATATTTCTCCACAAACTAGTTCGCAAAGTAGTTCAGTTAAAAGATTAGTTCATTTTGACCAGTTTGTTTGTGCACGACCCACCTTTATGACCAAAACCATTGCATACATTTCTAACAAGATGACATACCATCATGTTACCTTAAAAAGGTCTGAGATTTCCTAAATAACTGATTCCCAATTTTATAGAGAGGTCATGATGAAAGGGTTTTATGGCCACTATGTAACTGGATTTAGAACCAATATTATTTATTTTTACTTTTGGGGATACAGTAGACTCTCGCTAATCCAACCTAGACGGGGTCGAATTAGTGGGAAAGTCGACTTACACTGAGAACCATTAAAACACGTTTAAAAGTATTGAATTGAATTTATTATATTAAAAAATTCTGAATTACATGTATTGTTACTAAACGTATTGTACTAAAACATAAAATAGCACACAAAATCTTACTACAGTAATAAAGAGGCGTCAAATCATCAAACCTGCCAGAAAAAGTTTGTAATTGTTTTTTGCTTACCAACTGTTTGACGTTTTCTCGCTGCTACATATCAGGTGAAACAGTCACATTTTTCTTGTTAGAAACCATCACAACACCTTTTAGGAAACACGAATAAAAAAAATATATGTGAAATGTTATGAATCACAAACAAGCATAATGCACTCTCCTTGCAAAATGTCAACTCTTCCACGAATCTGAAATGATAATAAAAGATGGAAATGAACGAATAGAGCAGGTATAAGGGTAGATGACCCCCTCTTTCTTTTGAAGAGAATGTAGGTCATCGGCTGGGAGCGTAAGTGAAACATAGGCGTAAGGGCCTGACAAGCACAGTTTGTAAATACGAAAGTGGTGAGTGGCATTGTACATTTGGTTTCGCTGCACATCATTGAAATTGAATGAAATATTGTTTTTTGTGGCTAGGTCGGATAAGCGGGACTTTACTGTATATCAATAAACCACAATTAACCCCTTACCGCTTTTCTTGCTGAGCTTAGAACAAAATTCTCTAACAAAGTTGAAAAAATTAATACCTGACATGCTGCATGTTTCTGTAGGGTTTGGTAAGAAATTTGCTTCATATTGGATAACGTTCAAATCACCAATGAAAGTCACATTCAGTCTCACTAAATACATGGTAAAATAATTTAATTTGTTTTACAAAAAAAAGGACACACCAAAACTACATCTGTTTGTAACCTGAATAAAATTATATTGCTTTACAAAGTTGTTAAGTCCTTTTAAACGAACCCTTATATAAATAATGTGTGTAATGATAATGATGCTCTTTTTAAGTTAATGTCACAGTAGAATATCAGGTTGTGAATATAGAAATTGATACTTGCAGCTCTATTCCAGCAATGTCTAAAAATACATTTTGCTGTATTTTTTTTTCACAAAGTTAAGGAAGTCCAACTTGGTCAATCATACGTTAATCATATGATGGTTCAAATTTAACACTTGTTGGATATATTAAAGTAGGCTAAATGTTAAAAAAGTTCAATTGATAAAGAAAATAAACTATACTTAAATTTGTTCACTAATGGGGGATCACTTTTAATGGTAGAAACTGCCTAGTAGTATTGGGTGTTCCAATAAATTTAAACAATATTTCTAATGAAAATTATGTAAGCAATATGTTTGAAGAATTTCAGAGTGTATTTTCTGAAAAATTGGGAACTTCTACTAAAAGCAAGGTTAGCTTAGAAGTTAAGTCTAATACTACACCAGTATTACCACACCAGTAAAGCTAGGACTGTACCATTTGCTTTGCAACATAAAATAGATACTAAAATTGAAAAAAATAGTTTATAATGGCACTTTAGAATCTGTGCATACTACAGATTGGAGAATGTAAATTTTTCCAGTGCCTAAAACTGATGATAGTTCTGTATTAGAGTATGAAGATTTTTCAGTTACTCTAAAAATCCCCATTTAAAATTAAAATGTTACCTTTTGTGTAGGAATGAAAGCTTACCAGCAAAATTGTCAGGTAGTATTTACTTCACTAAATTTCATTTGAAACATGCTTATGAACAAATATTATTAAATTATAAATCTACAATAATATCAATTAAAAAAGGTAATTACTGTTATTGAAGAATTATATTTGGTATAAATAATGGATCATGAATTTTTCAAGAAAAGTATTTACCAAACCATAAGTAACTTGGAAAAAGTCATAGTTTTTCAAAATGATATTCTAATAAGAGATAAAGATTAACCTGAACATGTTAAAAGTATAAAAAAAAATGTATTGGCATTATTAGAAGAAGCAGGATTAACTGTTAAAAAAAGGTGAAATTTATAAAAAATATTTAATTTGTAGATTATTTGGCCTGCAGTTTTCTTTTCTTTTCTGCATAACATACAAACACTGGTTTCTCACTGGTAAATTTTTATTCTGTTCATGTGCAACCTCAGGCCACAATGTCCTATAATGTGTCTTATGGTTTTCCTGAATTGTACTCTGCCCACATTGTCTATTGTCTCTCCAAGTCCTCTTAGAAGGACCTTTACTATGGGTACGTTTACTATGGGAATGCCCTACTAGGCAGTTCCATGTTGCCTCGTGTGTGTTATTTATCTACCTGTTGATAGCAGACCTGGCCAGACATAGAGAGATTCCCTACTGCTAGTTCAGGTCTAGTAAACTCAGATGCAGGTCCAAGTCAGTCAATCTGTTTACCTCCTCATTGCCCTCAACCACCTTATGCCTTGGAAATCAGTGAAGAGTAAGTTTGTTTTACAGGGACACTGCATTGACATTTCCAGACCAGCTAAGACTGGGATTGTAGGACCTGTAAGTACTTTAATCACTGTCTCATTATCTGTATAAATATGAATTCGAACCTTCATAAAAGACCATGTCAAATTCTCCTAAACACAGTCACTGATGGCCATTATTTCTGCCTGGAATAATGTGTTGCATTGTCCCAGGTTAATGATACTTTTCAACCCTCCTCCAATCTCAAGCCTTACTCTCCAGTGGCCTTCTTTGTTTTGGAGTATCTGTATAGAGAATCTTCAGAGTTTTCCATCACATGATTTTCCTCCTCAAAAGTCATCATGACATGAAAGGGTCTATATAACAGGAGTTGTTTAACCATCCAATCAGTCCCCATCATTAGAATCAAGTCTCTGATCTTTCTTGTAATTTTTGAATACACCAAAGTTGAGGTTTGCCAGCCTCCACTTACCTGCAGTCTTTTTGCTGCTCTATTTTCCTCCCTTATGACATAAAATTATGTGTGAAAACCCAAGAACAATCTCCACAGCCACCATTGGTGTTGTGTTCATGGAGCGATTATACATAGTCAGACCAGCTTTAGGATTCCCTGGTCCTCCTCTGCTTGGTCTTAGTCCACGACACCACAATACTGTAGCGCACCATAAGTCTTATGATCTCAGTATAATTGTACTTCTCAGAATAAATGTACTTCATCATACCTAGTGTCAGCCTCCATATCTTTCTAACCATCCTCCTTACTGCCATCAATGACTTGTTAGCTTTTCTATGATGCACCCAAGGTATGCATGCCAGGACAGTTTGGTGTTCATGGATGTTGTGAATTATGGTGAATGTTTGTGTTCATGGTGTTTTCATGATGTTGGACACAACATCAAGTTTAGATATTTCACCACTGTAAACTAATCAAAGAATATCTTGACAATTTCTGTAAATAAGCCTATTCTAAAGGAAAATGTTAATTACGAAATCTTGAAAATAAAAACACAATAACTTAGAATGTTAAAGAACCAAAACAAATTTTGCAATATTTTAATAGTGAAGATTGCAATGGTTGTAATTCTAATGTTTCTACAATTGAGCGAACAGAAAGTTAAATCACACCTTAATAATGGATAGTAGCAATAGCGTTCACTTACATATGACTTCAATAATGAAAGTTATTCAGGAAGGGAGTTACCCATTAACAAAATGCAAATGAGAGGGAAATGTTTGATTTATAAAACAGTGTGATTTAAATAAATTATGAACAAATGATTTAATTAGTAATTTTAAATATTATTTTACTTTATAATTTTAAGGATGTGTTTATTTTATAAAATGGAAAAGAAGGCAATAGAAATTATTTCTGTAACTAATTATTTTGCATTTGATTGCATAAAAAGGGTAATATTATTTGTTACAACTTTCAGTGTTTAAATTAGGGATGTGTAATGTAGTGTAATTGACATTATCTGTAAAACTTTGTATTTTAAGCCAACAAAAATGGGGAGGGGGATAAAGTTGGAAGGCATTTCTGTGTAGTAATAAGTATATTACTAACATTTACACTTGAACTGAATAAAACCATTTACATGTATTGTTTAATTTTTGAGACAATCAATTACAGTAAATATTAAAAGGACACAAGCAAGATAATTAGTTAAAATAAATAAATAAAAAATGTTAAAAATTAAAAAAATAAAATGACTGTTATAATTTTGGGCGAATTGCTGGTAACTGACATAAAAACCCTTTTTTTTAGGAGGGGAGCTGTTGTACTTAATAAAAATGTTTCCTTTAAAGACCCATAAATTCAATATAATATGTTAATTTTAAGTAAAAACAACAATGAAATAATTTTCAAAAACACTTATTGGTTTTTGAACTAGTTGAAGTCTCAAAGTTTTAAGACTCAAATTATTGATACCTGTTGTAAAATAATAATTTAATTTATATCAGTGCACTAAAAAGAAACAAATCTAAATATACTGTATATTTAGAAAAAATCCTATTTATCCACTATTATAGATGGTGAATTCTTCATAAAACTCATTTAATATAAAGTTCTGTTTCAAAACGTATTTGTCAAATTCATATGAAGTATGTTTGTTCCAGTCATAACTTCTTAACGGCTCTTCCGATTTTGATATACTTTAGCTCGTTAGATTTCTCACTTTACCAGGTGTATCATAGGCTGCATAACATTCACCCAAACCACCCCTAATGTGGTGAAATTGGGGAGAAATAGATACAATAAACTTATGACTAACAATATAAGATAAATAAGTTGCTAGGATGAAATCATAAATTCTTAAATAACTAATGTACTCATACGTTCTTAAATAACTGATGTACAAGTGTAAAACATAATTACTAGAGATTATACAATAGGAATCACTCAATTTCAACCACGGAAAGCAATAGAAAAACACTCACTTCAGAACCAATAGGCCTAGAATTACCATTCAAGTTTCAGCTGATTCAGGACGTTGAGCTGGGAAAAATGACACCCTGAATATAAAAATTGTCTGAGCCAAATCGGTGTTATGAAAATCGTAAGGAATGGTAGATAATCTAGCGATAGCCTTTGTCTAAAGGTTAGGCTCGGGGATGATACCGGCTTTTCAAAGGAAATATGGAACAACGTTCAATCATTGACACGATAAAATTAAATAATTAAAAATCACAACTAGGCCAATTGATTTCATTTAAAATACAAATTTTTCAGTTCCATACATGCTAACTCCAGTCAGCGTATGCCGTACATTACAGTGCCTACTTTTCAGTTCTGTTTTGTTTTTAAATCACATGAAATGGCAAAATGGGTAAAAAGGGTATTTTTTTAGTGGCTTAGTCACTAAAAATGACTAAATAAAAATAATTACTTAAAAAAATAAAAAACACGACTGCTAAAACACAAATTACAAAAAAATATATACAAAAATTATATAGTTCATAATTAAAAGAAGTGAAAATCTGAAATACAATTGATTTAAAAAGATGAATACAAGGTATTAGAATAAATGCTGAAGTATATTTTCTGAGTATTTAGTTAATAAATTATGAATTCACATGTTAAGTTCATACAATAAATGCAGTCGGGGGCTGTTTAGTGCAAATATATTGAGATGCAGCCCCCAACTGCATTTATTGTATGAACTTAACATAACATGTAAATTCATAATTCATTAACTAAATACTCGGAAAATATACTTCAGCATTTATTCTAATACCTTGTTTTCATCTTTTTAAATCAATTGTATTTCAGATTTTCACTTCTTTTAATTATGAAATATATAATTTTTTTATATATTTTTTTTAATTTGTGTTTCAGCAGTCGCATTTTTTATTTTTTTAAGTAATTGTTTTTATTTAAATAATTGATAGCATATTTACACATATTTAACCCAACGATTTATTTATTATAACTTATAATGAGATAGTTGGCTTAAATGAACTGAAAACAAACCGATAAATGCAGTAACACGCTTATTATGCTTAACATAACATTAAAATTTTATTAGCTAATTATTGTAACCAGTGATGACTTAATTTAATATGTTAAGAGTAACATTACATAAAGATAATTTTATTAAGGATGTAAGGTAACATCCTTATTTTACATGATAATGTTACTAAACAGAACAGAATGTTTGGAAAATGTGGCCTAATAACAAAATGATCAGTGTGTTTACGTTATTGTTTTTTTAAATGGAGATTTAAACAGAAATCCAAAAATGCTTTCCATCTATACTCCATTTTGTATATTGTAAAGAAACACATTGTGAGTATGGAAATAAGTAATATACTGGGTTCAAATTTGCTGCCCACATTATTTGCGCAAATTCTACCAGTAACCTAATAACCAAAACCTTATTATTAAATTTGAAAAATGATATTTAAAAGTATAATGTTATAGAGGACTAAAATAAATACATAAATGTTTTAGTATTCAGTTACATTATAAAAAAATCAGCCAAATTCGAAAACAGCATGGAAATGGATTCAGAGACAATTATAAAACTGACCTACACACACAGAGAGACGGACAAAACCAATTAGGTTGAGTTAAAACTGAGAATTCGCTTGTCTCAGTCAATAAGTGAATCATCATTGCTTCCTTGATAGAATGCAGGTTAAACTTAACTGAAAAAGTAATAAAAAAATTCATGTCTCAGTTAAAAATATTGTATCAATAGTATTTTAAATTTAATTATTCTTTATTTTCTCTACTACAAACTTCATTTTCATGGTCAACACTTGTAAATTAAGACCCAGTGTTTAAAATGTACTGAAATCTTTATGTAGTTTTGTGGTGTTTCAGTATTGTTTAGTGTGTTCATAATTATTGTATTGTGTGAACTGTCTAATAAATTAATTTATTTAGATACTACTGTCTGTTTTAATGATATTTAGAAACTACTGTTATTAGCAGTAATGGAAGCTTTGTTTTTCCTTACAGTTAAAAAACCTACATTTAACTAATTAAGAATATTAGTTTTTTCAACATTACCAGGTAGAAGTTAAGACTATAGGTACTTTAAGGAACGTCAAATGCTCTTAATAAGTCAATTTAATTAGACAACTTTATGCCATCATCTACATATATGTAATGTATTAACAAAATTATAATCAACATAATGTTACTGTAATGAAGGAGGGGCACAAGTGAAAGTGAACCATCATTCATTCATTATCACTACATATATTTACTCATTGTTAACCTATTTGCAGTGGCAAGTTATCATTACTGTATATATGATATATATATATATATATCCCAAAGAGAGCAGGGGTAAAATAGACGGAGGAGCGGAAGAGGATCCATGAGGACAGGATGAGGGAGGTGTGGAGGATTAGAAGGAACAAGACACGAGTGGGAGTGCTTTGCGTGATCCAACAGGGTCTATGCGCAGATAATAATAATAATATATATTTGTTTTTAAATGTTCATACTATAATGATTTATAATTATTTTTTAATATTGAATTGAAGAATTACACCATTTTTAGAAAAAAAATTATCATAATGCATTACTTTATTTACTCTGTTTACACTTTGTTACAAACACCTATGTTAATAAATTACTTTGAAATAAATTGATGAGAGTGAATATTTAGCATTACCTGATCAACCTCAATTAATATATTTTAACTGAAAACCTAATTAATATTAAGTTTACAATACAATAATTTACAAGGAATGGTTAATTTAAAAAAAAATTCTTCAAATGTAAAAATATTGCAACTGGAGTAAGAAAAAAGCCTTTAGAGAGAATTAATGGATAAAATATGCAATTTGACAATATATACATTTACAATAATTTTTATATTTTCATAAGAGTTTGCAAACAAATGTAAAAAAAAATTGAATATAAATATTTGGATCTTTATATTATTTTCACCTAACTCATTTTCTTAGTTGTTTGTAATTGTAACTCGATCGTCTGCATTAGCCCAAGTGTGCACAATAGTCGGACGTTAAAAAAAAAAAAAAAAAAAAATTAAATGTAATTGTAACTTTACTAACATGACTAACAGTTGCATTTTCCAATTACAGTATGATCCTGTGCTTGGCCAAAATTTATTTTTAATTGAATTTAAAAAGAATTTTAAAATTAAATTGTAACAATTGAAAAACTAAATGTTTGAAACAATTAGCCTAAGCTTAAATGATAATGGGTCAGTTTAAAATTTCATTTCACATTTGGTAAAAAGTCTGCGGTATTACATTCGGTTCAAGTGTAAACCTGTTCTATTGGTTATTGCCCCAACCCCAGTGCCCTGTTGATCTTTGTCGTAATACTGTATTTTTTTGTTTGCAAACATGCCTCGAGTTGGTAGCTAGTATTCAATGGTCACGCTCACGGACAATATTACATTGTAGCAGTGTAGCGTGCAAAGCGCATGGCGTATGTCGCATAGCGCAGCAGAGCGGCCGAGACATGAGTTAAGTTGTTTATTATTGTCATAGTAACACAGGATGGCATTGATTTTCCCAGTAACTGAGCTCTACGGCACAGTACATCTGGTCGACTTTGTCCGAGTGCTGTGAAGTGTGTTTGCTTAGGGATAGGAATGTTTGTGTGCGAGTTCAAAAACGAGTACGAAAAATTATCTTTGCATTTAAACAAGTAAGTGGCAAACGTAGTTTACAATTTTTTGTTACAATTCATTTGAATATATGTTAAATAACTACATGTGCCCTTAATCCCTAAGTACGTATGCTCTTTCTTTAAAATAAATCGAAAGAAAGCTTTCTAGTTGTTAATGTTAAACCGATATTATTTTGCTTCCTACGCGCTTCGACTGCCCACAGTTTGATAACGTTTAAAGGAAATTGAGTTAACACCGCTTCCTGTTTAACTAGCTGTTATTTTATAAAATATGTACTACACACAACTACAGAATTTGTTTCTTAGCAATTGTTTCAAAGGTAAAAGTAGATAATATTGCCTTCACAAAGTAAAAATACTCGAGACTCCCGAGGCTTTCTGAAAGTGTTCTATATTTAAAATAATTCTAATCTAAGGAAGCAACTCGAATGGATTCTTCTACTTTTTGTTCGACAATTAATCCCTTGTTTTCAATAATACACTTAGATTTTTACTTTTATTTTGTCGTTACCTACTCTATAAACGTTACACTCTTTTCCCATATTAATTTTAACAGACATGTTACAATGTTAACCTTCATGGCCTTTAAAAAAATAAATAATCGCGGCACGCAACTGTTTCGCTGACGAATTTCCAACAAAGTTTTTAATGTTAAACTACTACTGTATTCAAAGTTGCTTTACCATTAAAAATAAGCATAGAATTTGTATTTTTGGAACTGTTAAATCAGCAACGGTGACAACAAAGAGACCCGAATTCTAAAAACAATTTGACGTATTCTGATCAAATTTTAACCATAGACCTACATGCAGAATCATTAATTCTGTGAACATATTGTATAAATTTGAAATAAATGTAAGTTATATTTTTTTAAAAAACCCCAAAATAAGCAAATGAAATCGTAGTGCATTTTTTGTTGGTCCCTATGTAAAAACTACAATTAAACCAAATTTTATAAAAATCGAGCCATTTCAAAAAAAAAGGAGCTACATAGCTAATTTCATAAATCCCTCAAAGGCCTCAGGAGAAGTTTTAGAAGTACTTTTTAAGGAAATTTTACATTTTAAATTTGAATCAATTGAAATAATGTTTTTGTTCTATGATGAACAATACACTCATACAGGATGAATATCCTTGTCGAAAATTTATTTTTGGTACCTGTGGGGCATAAACATAAAGATTTGTTAAAGATTTCATATATGACCTATAGAACTTTTAAAATCATTGCAGTAGTTATTCTTTATAAAACAGTGCAATTTTTATACCATATTTGTCTTAATCGGGCATCGGTAGCATTCTGTCCTTCACACTCACTATAGATCAAATCACTTTAAATTCTGCATTGGTACTTTTTTTTATGGCCACTTGATAATAACCTAATTCTCAGGGTTAGCTGAGTTAACTTATTATTACCGAAAGATAGATCCGGTAATGTCACGTGCCTGAATATATGTTGAGTGTTACCCATGGTGAAATTTTTATAAAGTAATAATTTCGCATAACTACTTAGATCAAGTTTTATATATATATATATATATAACTTTTATATTTTTTGTTATTTCGACTAGTGAGGAAAGGTAAACGGTAAGGGTAAAGCATCAGGAATAACTGCTGCTCGAACTAAGCAACTTGAAGTGAGCAGTTCGGAGACGCAGTAAACGACCGATGCATTAGTCGCATAGACCACCGAACCCTAAGTTATAATTGGTATCAATCAATTGTGTACATTTTTTAAGAGCAATGTTAATTTTTGTAACATCACTAGACTTCAATCATAGACTACGCATATCATGTTCGGTGAACAAGTTTATTGATTAATCATTTAACTATTTTCTTTAAAATTGTCACCATCGTTTTTAACCAAAATTGACTGAAATGTAAGAATTAAATAAAAAACAAACTCTTAAAAAAATCGGCTTCAAAGGTAATTGAGACTATGGCATTGTTACTAAGTATCTGATTTTTTTTCAAAAATCAATGGAAAGCTCTGATTATAGTACAAAAATCGAATATTTGTTTTTTCCCGGCAAAAGACTACAAATGCTGTCGCGAAATTAAAATTAAAATTATAAGAATAAATACGAGATAAGATAAAAAAAAAATTTTTTAATGTAAAAAAACAAAATATAACAACTATAAATATTTAATAAAAACTAGTTAACGATATAGTTCTTAAAACATTACCAAATTTATGTAAGTTATTTATTGAACACACAGTCGGTACTTGATGAAACACCATGATAACCAGTAAGATTAGAACACTTATATAGTTTCACAAAAACTATGTAAGTTGTGTTACTCCGTGACATATATTTCGCCGTTAGGCATCTTTAAACATAGCTAAGTTAGAAATTATAAAATGTAAGTCTACTTATATAGTACATATCATGTCCGGTGAACAAGTTTATTGATTAATCATTTAACTATTTTCTTTAAAATTGTCACCAACGATTTTAACAGTTGTTAAAACTGGAAAGTAAAGAAAGGAAAAATTTACAATATGAGAAGGTCAGTGAGCATCGAGTTGGGAAAACCCCTAAACAATAGGCTTGAGTATGGGAGAGGGGTTAAAGTTAGTACGTTTATTTAAATTAAAATCGCGGTTTTTACAAATAGACCCTCTGGCTTACCCTACTCAAGCCTATTAGGGATTTTCTCAGCGTGCTACCAATGAAGCTGACAAGGACAATTCTTGCTGAAAAAGTTTTTTTCTAAACTTATAGCTCAGAGAGATACATATATAGGGATCATGACATTTGCTGTCTCTCTCGCTATCTGTCTGTATCAGACTCTCTGTCTTTTCTTCTCTCCCTCTCCAAATCCTACCATAAAGCATGACTTACGTTTGAGAAATTGTGACAAAGGATCAACTTGTGAAAGTTATATTTAAAAACATGTAACGAACCTCTTCCTGACCGGCATCGTAGGTCGTATCATTGAACAGAAAGCCCATACTAAATGTACTAAAAGTACATCTTTATGCCTTACAGAATGAATTAATAAGCATTTCATTAATTTGGTTTTTCTCCATTAGTAAACTCAAAAAAAAAGTGCAGCACTGCCTATTGGCGTGTGCTCTAAGTAGCGTTCTTACCCAAATGAAATGTGCTGACTTTTTCAGGTGTCCTTATAGATTCTGTATTCATTGGTGCTACTCACTGACCTTCTTACAGTGTCAATTCTTTCTTTCATTACCTTCTTACTTCCAATTTTAACATCACCTGGATTAGTACATAAGCACACTTTATAATTTTTAGCTTTACTGTGTCTGAAGATGCCTCACGGCGAAACATGTGTCACTGAATAAAAAATATTTTTTTTATAACTATGTAAGTATTCTAATTTTCCTGGTTTTATTGTAAGGCTGTAAATTGGCCCTACAATAATAAAAAATTAATTAAAGAAACGTAAAAATAGCATCGTATGTAGGCTAACCTATCAATAAAATTCTACTTGTTTGCTCAATAGCAATATTTTTTAATTAGAGTGTTGAAAAAAAACAGTTAAGCCTACTTAGAAATTAAAATTTAGCACGGTTTTTCAGATTATGTTTTAAAAATTTCTAAATTTCAACTTTTTGTTTAACGTTTAAAAAAAATCCTTAATAAATTATTCCTGTTGGATCTGTGAAACTTATAAAACATAAAACTACGATAGTATTTTTTTTTAATTTTACACAATTCTTAACATTTCTATTAAATTTGTTATCATGAAATATTTTTTAAACTACTTTTAACGTAAATTACTACTTTGGAAGAAATGCATATTTTTTTCTCAACCTTGACCATATGGTACCACACTAAACTGAAAGTAAAATATAAGTTTAACGAGATTCGGGTAACTAGAAAGTGAAATATGCATGTTTACAGATATTAATATTTTTTGGCACTTTTTTATTTTCCCTGACTACTTAGGTTCAAATTTATATGAGACCGTAATGGAACCATGAACTGAAAATAGGATACATTTTAAAATTAATAAAATTCAAATGATAATTAGAACGGAAGAAATAAGTGTTCGTAGAAATGTTGGTAAACAGATACGCAATTAAAAATTTTTCCCGAGCCGTAAAAATGTTGCTATAAGGATTTATAAATTTTGGAGATAATTTTTCGATTTTAGGAACAATCAGACAACTTCGGTTACTTTACAGGTAGACCTAACGAGAAAGCAATTTTCATACATATATGTTGGTACCACTGTTAGTGTATTTAATTTCGCAACGTAAGCATATACGAAACCTGACCTAAATGGTAACAAGCTTTATGCCTGCCACGGGAATTTGTTGGCTTGGCTAGCAAAGCAATTTTCATACATATATGTTGGTACCACTGTTAGTGTATTTAATTTTGCAACGTAAGCATATACGAAACCTGACCTAAATGGTAACAAGCTTTATGCCTGCCACGGGAATTTGTTGGCTTGGCTAGCAGATACTGTAGGGCCTATGAAATTGTGAAGCCACGTTTAATTTTTTTTTTTTTTTTTTTTTGGTGTTTAACGTCCGACTATTGTGCACACTTGGGCTAATGCAGACGGTGCGGATGATTTATAGCGTATGAAAATGCCAAGCCCTCGCCGGGAATCGAACCCGGGTCCTCGGGGTGAAAGCCTAGTACGCTATCCACTAGACCACCGAGGCGGCAAGCCACGTTTAAATTAGGAGATAATGTACAAATTGTTATTCGCAATAATCAGGATCACGTTAGAGGATAATGTACGGCTATGAATACACTATACACACAGAAGGGTTAGAAAAGAACTTCATCTCTAAGAATATAGACATGTGAAATACTTGGTTTTTGTTGTTTGAATCGGTAAAGGAATTTATCTGCGGTTGCATTTGGAAACATTTTCATTTATTATCTAAGGTCTTTCCACTTCAGCACCGTAATTCAGTAAAAGGTTTTAAATACTAAATATTAACACAATAGTTATGAAGAACTGTGAATCTTCAAAATAATAGTTATTAACAGCAGACTATAAGATATCAGCAAGCAGATATTATTCTTTGCTGAGGACGTAAGCTGTCTGTTTTTACGTTCACTTTGGTGATTCTTGGGAAATTCAAAAAGGGGAAATGCAAACGTCAACTTCTTTCATCGTGAACCGTCTTGACATTTTTGTGTGTGGAAAAGCTTTACATATTTTCCCTCCGGTTGATTCACGTGTTCTGTTGAGTCGACGCGGTTGTGTGATGCGTAAGAACCTTATAACCTCTCTTGTCTGGGAGAATAAGATTATAATGGGTAATTAATAAAACATTGATAAAAAGACCGAAGAAATGGAAGGGCTAAAGCAAGGTTAGCCGTAGAAATTTGCATCAAGAGGCACTTCTGAGCCTATCCCCTCGAAGGCTGGAGCGTGATTCTCTGATAACCTCTTAATACAAAAATTTCTTAAAAGAGCCACTGGGTACAGTACCATACAATTTTGATCGTAGGTCCAAGATTCTAATACTAGTTCTGTATACTTGTTTAGAAATAATTAATCAATACTTTTAAAAATAAGCAAAATTAATAAATGAACGTTTTATAAAGAATATAATTAAATGGATAAAAGAAAGAAAGTATATCATGAAATGCACTTTCAAAGAACACACACACGCGCGCGCGCGCGCACGCACGCACGAACATATTTTAAAGATGCTCGGTTGGAGGGTCCCAGAGAATGAAATCCCAAAGAGAGGAGGGGTAAAAAAATGGACGGAGGAGCGGAAGAGGATCCATGGGGACAGGATGAGGGAGGTGTGGAAGATTAGGAGGAACAAGACATGAGTCTGAGTGCTTTGCGTGATCCAACAGGGTCTATACGCAAGTAATAATATTAATAATAAATATTTTTTTTGTGTGTTTAACGTCCGACTATTGTGCACACTTGGGCTAATGCAGATGATGGGATGATTTATAGCGTATGAAAATGCCAAGCCTTAGCCGGGAATCGAACCCGGGTCCTCGGGGTGAAAGCCCAGTACGCTATCAACTAGGCCACCGAGGCGGCTCTCTCTCTCTCTCACAAACACGCGCGCGCACACACACACACACACACACACACACACACACACACACACACACACACACAAGTGTGTGTGTGTGTGTGTGTGTGTGTGTGTGGCTCGGTAGTCGATGTAGTTAAAGCACTGGCTAGTCTGCTGAATCTCTGAACTGTGCACCTTAAGGTTCTTTGTTTGAACCGCATTTACTCTCGTTGCTTTACTCTTACCGTTAACACTGATTCTTCGTCCTCACTAATCTAATTGGCATAAAGGAATCGTATCCATAGATAATAGTTAAAAATAGGAAAGTAACAAAAAGTGAGAAAAAAAAATTACCTCCATAACCGAACTTTTCTACCGCGCTAGAATTAATAAAGTATTTCTTTGCGGAAACGCTTCAACACCCCGCGTTACCTTACGGTAACATCAAAGATGAGTTTGTCGGGATTTTTTTACTTCTACATGCATTGTGGCAAACAGAGACTCAAAATCAGCTTAAAACAGAAAACACTTCCAAGTCAGTCGCTTTCTAAGAATTGACAGGATGGCGTATGTGTAACGGGAAAATCAACGGAATATATCGACAAAACTTGAAAATTTTTTGTGTTGGTATATAAATTTCTTTGATTTAACAAGTCGAAATTACGAGGGTTAGAACTCTTGGAGAAACTCTTTATGTGAAAAAACTACGTTTATTTGTAATCAGTATTACTTCTAGTTTCAAACAAATAAAAGCAATATATCTGCTTTAAGATTTACACTTCTACTAGTCTATTCCTATAAATTTTGTATTTTGTTCCATTAGCTTCTATATTTTTCCTGAGTTCGGACCGCTAAAAAGACTATTTTGGCCAAATTTTATACTGATCACATCGGTTGTGAGTAAGAAAGGGACAATTGAGCAAGCGGATTCCCGCGCGCTAATTTATAATGGGCTAATTGAAGTGAAAACTTCTTTAGGCGCGTTTTTTGGGTGGGTGAAAAGCATTGAGCTCGCGTCACGCTAAATCTGTATACGGTGAGTTATATCAATTCAATACAGCTGCGAGCTGCGGCACGCCGAGACTGCCGAGAGCCCGAGAGTGCAGTACACGTGTAATA
Organism: Callitettix versicolor; assembly: GCA_022606455.1. Taxonomy (NCBI): domain Eukaryota; kingdom Metazoa; phylum Arthropoda; class Insecta; order Hemiptera; family Cercopidae; genus Callitettix; species Callitettix versicolor. The sequence goes on from CM040182.1 coordinate 37,888,858, forward strand.
TTTGTATTAGTGTATATGTGAACTATGAAAGTATAAACAGCAGACAACTCGTGCTTTGCGTAGCGCTTGACTACGTCCAGTGAACGAAAACTCGGTGCTACAAAATATAAGACTACGATCGATGGGGTTTTTACAAGATATTTACATAAATTTCAATCCAAAATTTTTGTTTCTTTCTTTAGCTATCATAAGCAAATTGTATCCTTTTTAGACTATAGTACGAACAACTGGAACAACCTAATTATACTTGAAATTAATGACAATAATAAAGCAAAAAACTCAAATATCGATGAAATTGATCATAATGATGATGTAACTAATGGGAATAATGTTGAAAATTAAGTACATCAAAATCCATGTAAATACTATGTTTTATGCATATTAATTATATTATTATGCCAATAAGTTGTATTTGTTCTGTGATTGCACAGCCCATCATGTGTTCTTATAAATAAATATTAAAATGTGTTCAAAAAATGTGTATAAATAAAAAAAGATTACTTAGTAATTAATGTTGAGTGATTACTTAGTAATTGATGTGTATAAATACAAAATATTACTTAATAATTAATGTTATACTTACAGGACCTATTTCTTACATTGAATTTTATGTAAATTTGTTTTGAAATATAAATCCATACGTATTAATTATTACATTTAAATATTACAATGTATATATTTATATTAATTATATTATAAACATTGTTATATTATAAAACATTGTTGTTGTTTGTATTGGGCTTTTGCAGCTTATCATGTATTTTTATAAATAAATAAAAAATATAAAAAATGTAAACAATAAGTTAAAAAAGATGAATTTGTAATTAATGTACAACTTAACCCTGTAGAACTTCTATCTTATAAGGAATTTTAACTAAATATTCGAATCATGAAATAAAATATAGGCCTAAATCAATATATATATATATATATATATATATATATATATATATATATAAATTCGGTTTCGATTATTTCAGTTTTCACTTCTGTCGGCCAGTCCCTCGACTGTCATTTTTTTTAATAGTTTATAATGATTTTATCTTAGCCCCCTCCTAACACTCCTGTAAATTCCAACCTACAAAATTGACCAACTGTATGTTTCGTTCCTTGCTGAAGTGTAAACAGAGAAAATACTTAAATCAGAACTATTAAACCTAATGCAATGCAAGTTTTAGGTTATAGTACACGTTTTGCTTCTATGGCACTCATTATGGTTGTGGTATCTATGTATGTAGCTCTGTATTTAGTGTGGGATGAAGAGGGGTATGGGAACGGAAATAACTAAGTTGAGATACGTTACTGTCGAAACAAAGTCGGCCTAAAAATATCTTTTACATATTTTGAACTTCCATATTTTTAAACTTCTAAGATTTAATATTTTCGTAAATGAATACGAAACATGTGCAGCCTACTAGGTTAATGTTACATTAGGCATCGCTGTTATGCCATTATGATTTAGTTTTTTAAAGCGGACATTTTCTTTAGACCCATTTTGCCGGGAAAACACGATTTCGCGTCATGCTCTCTGTTGTAACACTCTGTTGGGTTTTGCCACGCTCACTTTTATCTTGGATCTTGCACCGTACATCTTGGTAGTTTATTTTAAGCACAGTGATTATGTAAATTTTATCATGTATATAAATAGGTTAAATAATAAATATTTAAATTATAATATTATTATACTACATACCACACAACATACATGACATGAATACACAACATACATACATGAAACACAACATTGTTAAATAATTTGAAGTTAAATATACACTTTGTAAAAGATTGTTGTGTAATAAATATAATGCAGGCATATTTAAATAGATTTAGTAATACATATTTAAATTATAATTAACGACATTATACATCTTACCAGCCCATTTAGCATAAAAATGTTAGATCGTTTACAGTTAACTCTATATCTTGCACACTTGTGCAAGATTTTTTTAATATTAAATATATACATAAGTTCATTATTAAATATTTAAATAATAATTAATTCCATTATATACTACATACAAAATCAACTTGGTAAAATATTAGTGTTTGCAGTGAAATATATCTTGACCTATGTTTGTACGAGATATTTTTTAATACATTGTACTTAAATCAGGTCATTAATAAATATTAAAATGATCGCCATTGTACTGTATTCCCATCCCAGCCATCACAATTGTTAGAGCATTAACAGTTTAAAATAGCCTATTGTGCAGAATGTATGTTTTATATTCATATACGATGTATTTTTTAAAATATAGTTTTCAATAATAAATGATAAAATCCACCACTCATTCCACCAGCCAAGACAGCCCGTGCATATGTAGACAAAAATCGTAGACAATAAAAAAGAATTGGCAATTTGAAATCGGGAATCGAGTGCTAGCAAGCCAGAGTGCAACTGTCATTGTCGCCGTCTGAAGTGATAAGCTGATCTAAGAGAGGAAAAATGTGCTCTAGTAGGCAGTGAGAAGGAACATCACTAAGCCTAAAATTATGATATATTAATATACCTGCACAAAAACATCGACATGAAACCATATTATAACATCGATATATATATATATATATATATATATATATATATATATATATGTTTTTACAAAAACATCAATGTTTGTTTGCTATCCCTACTCTTAGTATATATTTTATAAGGATCGGTGGTTGAAGTGGCTAAAGCATCGGTCAGTCTGCTGTGTCACTCAACTACGAACCGGAAGTTTCTTAGTTCGAGCCGCAGTTGCTCCCGTTGCTTTCCCTTGTCCTCATTTGTCAAACTGGCATAAGGTATGGACGTTAAGAAAAAAAACTTAGGCAGTGCGGGACTCGCCGACAGAAGTGATACTTCTTTTGGCATGCCTGACTATACTTTTTCACCATTATGATTTAATTTTTATAAAAATTTAGATGCATGTAGGAAAGGGCAACTATTGAAAATTATTTTCATGTTAAATTTTGCGCCTGTGTAGGTACAAAACTTAAAAATTAACTGAAACTGTCACAGACTATGAATTTGAGTATCTTAGTCTATATAAGGGACTATAATAATTAATCAGTTTATAACCCTACTTTTGACAGTTATACTGTCTAAGTATACTAATAAATATAATATTTGTGATTATGGCATCAAAAATTAGTATAGGGCATAGGCTATACATTATTTAATTTAACTGCATAAATTTAGAAAATACACATTTTTAAAATCAACACGAACAATAAACATTACCTCAATTGAAATGATATTGAAGCTATTGTACGAAGTCAGTGTAGAAGTAGTCACTTCCAGTCTAGATATATACAAGAACTGAAGAAGAAGAAGATATATGCTATGAAGTATGCATTACGAATTCAAGAGTTTTTTTTTTTTTTTTTTTTTTTTTTTTTTTTTTTATATAACAATTACAACTAAGAATTTACACTTAACAAGTAATTTACATTTGATATTACGATGTCACTTTGTTTGGATCACCATTCAGTAATGGAGTCCCATAAATTTTAAACACAATGTTCATGTGTTACTCTTGTTTTATTTATTATCGTCCACTAATATCCAAGGGCTTTGTTCTATTAAGACGAATTCAAGAGTGACGCGGAAACAAATGTATAAACCCATGTTTTGTCAACCGCGACCGTACAAGTTTTCACTTCAAAAATACATTTTATTAATGACTAAACAAAAATTAGAGCGTTTCATGACGGTAGAGTGTTTCGTGATGGCAAACTGAATTTTTCCCCCATGCAAAACATACACCTATATTCCGCCCGCGATAAGAAGTAGTCACTACAAAATCGTAGTATATTCTTAAAACCTCGGTTTGTAAGACCACGTTAAATACAAAAAAAAAAAAAAAAAAAAAAAAAAAAGACCACGCCGGGTGTCTGGCGCGATTGTGCAAATGTGATGATTACGTAATCATTAGAACAGAACGCATGTAGAGTATTGGAGTGGTTTCTAAGACCACGCCGGATTGTTAACATTGCGTCGGCTGTGCGAAGATCCGGTGCGACATCTCGGCGTGGCACGCTGAGCGTTCATTTAAACGAACTACTTCAAAATCTATTTCAATGAACGAAATAGTTCAATTTTTTAAACTGAATTTTATTGACAAGTACATTTAATATTACAGCATATTTTATTCCTAGTGTAGGTCTAATTGTTAAATGTAAATTGTAGCATTAACTAGAATTTACAAACAACGAAAACTCAAGAAAAGTCAATTATATCTTTTCGATAGTGGTAAATATATCATTGATGAAGTCATTTCATTCGTTCGTTCGCGAACTATTGTAGTGAATCGAACTAAACAGTAGTAGAATAAACAAACTGTAGGCCATAATGTATAGACACAGTCTGTACTGTACTGCATGTATGTCGAATCACCATTAGGACCTACTACTTGGCTAACGAACGGAAATAGTTGTTTTTGCTTATTCTGCATATTGTTGCAGTTGATTTACTGTAGTTTTATTTTAATTTTAATTATTTATTTATATTTTCTTGGCTTAACGTACATACTTTATGATACCAGTTAGACTAATGAGGACAAGAGATCAGTGTAAACGGTAAGGGAAAAGCAACGAGATTAACTGCGGCTAGAACTAAGAACCTTAAGAAGCGCAGTTCAGAGACGCAGCAGATTGACCGGTGCTTAGCCACATCGACCACAGAGTCCCCACTGTAGCTTTATAAGATGCCGTTAAAAGCACTGATCGCGAGAGCGAATTAAACTACATATTTCACCACTAAGTAGTTCGGTTAAAAGTAGTTCATTTTGACCGATTCGTTCGCGAACGACACACCTCTAAGCTGAGCATTTCGGACGTAATTAGCTTTTGAGTCGAAAGTTTTCGTTAGCAAATCAGACGAAAAGCTAATGAATTTAATTAGAGAAAATATTTGTTTCTTTCTATTAATTTTTTTTGTGTTTAACGTCCGACTATTCAAAAAAAAAAAAAAAAAAAAATGATAGTCATTTTCTTTCTATTAATAATTACAAAGATACCACGGTAAAAAAAATTGCGACAGAACTCGGGAGAGACGATAAGTCTATTTTCAATTGTTGAATTTTTAAAAATGTATAGAAATTAATTTTGTATTGGCCCACCAAATAAAACAAATGATAAAACAGTGATACAATGAGTAGTGAAACATAATTTTTACATTGTTGAAATGGGTGCACGAATTTATTGTATTATTTAAATGTCTTCTTTATTGCAACAGAGTATTGTACGGAAAAAAATACTATAAAATCTTGTATTTCTAAACTTAGATTCATCAGCCATGAGATGTTTTAAAATTAAAATTTTTAAACGACCTTCATCTTTCCTGCTGTTGAAGATTATGTGAGTTCGTCTCCTGAAAGTCTTGTTAATTTAAGTTTTCCCATTATTTTACCTCTACTAACAACACAAAATATCCACGATGCACAATAACACAAAACTGGGACTTGTACGTTAGAAAACTAAGAAAACATAAGTAAAATACGTTCCCGCAAAGTAGTTGTGCATTTTACAAACACTACGCGGGATGACAGCGTGGCCGATGTGAAGCTTTTGCACAGCTTGACGTGGTCACGGACGTGGTGAGACGAGTCGGTTTTAGAAACCCAGGCTTTAATCAATTGCCTGACCACCGCTCTACAGCACTCTGACGAGCTCGTAACATTTCCCGCTAATTTAATCGCTACCGTAATACATTACATTAAAAAAAAAATGTTTCTGAACCACCTTTATTGGAAATTTTATACTCTTTCTCCATGAAGCAGTTAAAATTGTGATATGTCTTGCCGTTCAGCCACCATTACAGAAACATTCAGCAACTACGCTCGTCAACGTTAAAGTAGAGGCTCAAAAACGGAAGTGAATAGAAAACAATTATACACATAGGCCTATGTAGTTTGGGTTTTATACAACATACCTTCATACAAATTTCAAATTGAATTTGGCCAAAACTGCTTTAATTCGTTTTAGTAAAATCGGAGGCTGCCATCTTGAAACGTAACGGAATGGGATAAAATCGTACACATAAGTCGTTTGGGTATAATACAAACTACTTACCAAGTCTCAAAACAATGGGTCAATGCGTTTACACAAAACTACATACACTATTCATAAATCAAAGGCCGCCATCTTGAAACGGAAGTGAATAGGAAAAATCGTACACATATGTTCGGGTTTTACACAAAGTACTTTCGTATTAAATTTCAAAACAATTAGTCAATGCGTTTGGCCAAAACTGTATAAAATTATCATAATAAATTATAGGCAGCCATCTTGAAGCGAAAGCGAATAGGGAAAAATCGTACACATTTAAAGGCTTGTGTGCATAAGGCACCTTCGTACCAAATTTCAAAACAATTGGTGAATGCCTTTGGTAAAAACTGCGTAAAAAAACAAAAACAAAAAACACACACACAAACGAAATGCCTAAAGATCGAAACAGACACCTCGCTTCGCTCAGTAAACTATAATACCTACACAAATAAAATGGAGAAGTGTGTTAATTACGTATTTTTGTGTTAAAAAAACGTTCTCGCCGCATTGTAATTCAATTTACCTATTTCTAGAATAAGAATAGTTTACATTTTTATGATTTATAATGTCTTCATTATTATTTGGCTATTAATTGCAAAGAAGAAAATTTCTATAATGAAAGTAATGTATCATTTCTTTGTTTCTTTTAAAGTTGTCCTTTGATTTATTATTTACCGTATTGACATTTGGTGTTATTATTTGGCGTAAAAATTGATTTATTATTTTACCGTACTGACATTTGGTGTTATTATTTGGCGTACTGTATTATTTGTTAGTTTCGGTTCATGGCACTTAAAGCCAACTCTATGTGAATTGGCTTAAAATAAGTTATTGTAAGTAGATTTTATTTATTATAATCTGTTATAAAATAATTTCTAGCGCTGAACAAATAAAGCGCTAGTCCTTGAATGAATTCAGTATTTTAACAAAAGGGTTTAAATTTGTAACATAAGCTCCCAAACAAAACGAATACTGTAATCCTATAAGTATCCAGGAAAATTAGAATAATTGCATAGCTTTAAAAAATTATTTTTTATTCGGTGAGATGTGTTTGTTCGTGAAGCATCTTCAGACATAGTGAAGCTAAAAATTATAAAATGTACTTATATACTAATCCAGGTGATGTTAAAACTGGAAGGTAAAGAAAGGAAGTATTGACGATGTAAGAAGATCGGTGACTAACAGGTTGGGAAAACTCTAAACAATAGGCTTGAGTAAGGGAGAGGTTTAAGTTAATCTGTTAATTTAAATTTAAATTTTTATTTTTATGAATAAATCTATATATTTCCAGAATTTCTAAATTATTTAGTTTTATACCCTTTTGGTTTTTAAGGATTACAGTGATGTCAAATTAAAAGAATGACTAGATTTTAGTGAATGATTCCCAAAATTTGAGTAATTTTTTCCAAGGAAGTACCGACTGTGTGTTCAATAAATAATCTCATAAATCGCTATTTTCCTAATAATACTATTTAAGCTATCGATAAAAAAAACCCTACGGTTATTTAGATTTACTCTAAATAATACTCTAAAATAGGCTTAGGCCTACTCTAGAAACATGACACGTATATCTCATTTTTCAATAGAAATTTTCATATCTGTACATTTTAACATTCTTACCATTAGTCCAACAGAACTAATTAAAATTTATTTAAATTGCCACTTCACTACCTGATCAGAGTTTTTAAAATAAATTTAAACAAATTTAATTTCTAACTTTCTAAAACAAATATTAGCCTATGGCAAAATATCGCTAAAATTCGTCCTTATTTAGAAGCGTTAAATATATTTTTTTTAAGACAGGTTTTTATATGAGTTGACCTCAACTAGAAGCAAGTTAATTCAGTAATGGATACATAATAGATACAACTATTAGGAAAACCAATTGAGGCATTATATATTATATATGCTAAAATTTTGCAGGACAAGTTATAACTTGACTTTTTGCAGCAAGGGCTACCACTCACCGGCTCATCAGGATTTTTCCGAAAACGGAAAGTGTGTAATATAACAATTAACTTCCTAAACAATAGAAAGTCTATTCGGTGATTATTTTGTCTAAAAGAATTCAAAATGGTGGTAGGAATTATTTAATAACAGACCTTTAAGTAGCGACCGGTGGGTACTTTAATAAGGGTTGTGTAGAATTTTATGTAAACATTTATTTTCCCCACCAAATAACCGATCCAATAACAATTACGTATTTACATCGAAACCATTATAATTATTATAAACATTGTATAATTATTATACAATTGTTATTATATAAATAACAAATTTTACAGAATTTTTTAAAACATGTTATTTAAAAATAAATTCAATTCTTGTATTTTTGCGTTGACAAATATTTGAAACTTTTTCATTAGAGTTTTGTTATTTCTGAAATTATGCTTTTTTTCGATTTATGTACTCCTGATAACGTCTCCTGGTTCATCGCATTCCCTTAATAAAACTTAACTCTTTAGCGTAGAAAACGTCGTTCTGGTTCTACCGTTGTCATTGGCTTTCTTACCAATATTTTAATGTATTTAATGGTTTCGGTAAATGGCAAGGATTTCCTCATTGAGTGCACTCAACAATGAAATTAAACCGTTAAAGTTGTGAAATTCATTTCTGGAGTAAATCGACAAGTATATTTAGGCTACTTCACCACACAAATAATGAAAGGCACTGCAGAAATCGCAGTGCTGCTTTCCCACTGGCTACACCTCAAGGCAATCAAATGCCGACGAGTTTCGCCGAGTCTGACCGAATGCAACGATTAATGCACTGCGTTGAACGCCAATGGGCATATATTTGAACAATTTCATTGAAATAGCTGTTTTAATCATTTTAAGAACTTGTTTTGTAATACATAAAATTATAAAATGTTAAATTTATTATTTTTTGGAGGAGGATGCTGCAGTTCCTCTGAGCCAATGTATCAGCACATTAATCAGCCTTTAACATTAATTTTCTTTGTACTTTGAAGAATTTTCCACTGAATAAGGAACGTTTATTTTAAAGCACCACTTGAAAATATGTAGACTCACGAAGAAGGTGTTTTGTTGTCTTTTTAAATCCTATGTAGGAAGAGGGATTGTTTTACCATAATAAATTTCACAAAAATATTAGCCCATGAAAGTAGAATTCGTCCAAGAAAAACATAAATTTTTTTTATCCTCTTATAAATTTAAACACATTTAATTTCTAACTCAGTGAAACAATATGTTAGCATATGGCAAAAATATCTTTAACATTTGTCGTTATTTATGGATGTACCCATTAACTTTAAAACAATTTTAAAACTTACCGTTAAAATTCAATTTTAAAATTAACCTAACAATGCTATAGCAAATGTTTAGGTATTCATCTACAGTACCTAGAGTATAATAAAAGAAGTTACGGTTGAACAAATTTAAAAAAAACAACGTTTAACAAAGTTAATTCTATTTTACTAACCCACAAAGCCTTCTAAACGCTCCGGGATCCCATTTACCATTTAATTACATACATTCAACGCATGTCGACTACATGAGGAAGCACTAAGTCTATTTTTATTGACAGTTGTAATTTCCTCTAAAGTCTCTGCCACGCCTCCTTCCCCTCTCCCTTCTATCTGAACAGGAATTTCAGTCAGATAAAAAACGCCTGTCCGGTCTATCACCAACAGATGTGTTAATTTGGCTTTGTAGCAATTTAGTAAAAGAATTTTATAACGCAAACTTAATAGCCTTACAATACCTATTTGCAAGGGATTCCTTTCGAATGTAAGCTTTCTCTATATCATTTCTTCCTACAGAGGCCTAAATAAAAATATGTATTAAGGGTATTAAATTGGCAGTGCAGAATACAGTATAACAGTAGTTTAGTGTAGTACGCTAAAGTGAAATATTGTATAGTATATACGAAGGTACAGAACTGCATAGTGCATAGTGCAGTGGCATTAGTATTGTAAAGTTAAGTGTAGAATAGTAGGCCTACTTTAAACAGCTTATAGTTATATTTTATATTTTAGTACTGTCTATTATTTTATACTGTAGTGTAATAAATTACAGTAAAATATTATATTTTTTTGTGTACACTTAGTATTGTGTATTATTTTAAAGTGTTGAATAGTGCAATAAATTATAGTATATTTTTGTATTTTGTATAACCTATATTATTGTTTAGGCTATTATTTAAAATATAGAATAATGAACAAATTTAGTTTATTTTTTATTTGCATTATAGAATTGTTTATTATTTTATGGTATAGAATAGAGTCTAATACAGTAAAGTATAGTAATATATATTGTTGCCTTTTATGGTATAGTATTGTGTAGTATTTTATCGCACAGGCTGTACAATAATACATTAATACAATAACACATTGTGTTGTATTTTGTAATACAGAATGGTAAAGTATATACTAGTATATTAGGATATTTTGAGATCTAACACATTACCATACTAAAATTCGAATTGCCATACTTCATTTTTCTATATTTGTCGTTGTTATTTTAAACTAAAAGCCACACAAATTTTACTCGTTATTTTTACGATATTATGTTCATATTTTTCTTGGCAGAATTACCTTTACCAGTTAAACAATATTTGCCAATACATTCATAACCCTGCGTATTTACCAAGAAAATAATTGTTTTTAGTTTCTCACAATAAGAAGTAATGGGGGAAACCTTGGTGATAGTGAAAAAAATTGATCTTGAGATTTTGATGAATTTTTTGTTTCCATGTCTTCTGAGTAAAAAAAGTGATCTTTACTTTTTTTATTTTTACTTGGATATTTCTCTGACTGCGAGCGCGCGTGTTAGGCTTTGATGGAGTTAATACGGTATTAAAACTAGCTGAGTTGAAGAACTATGATTCACTGCAGAATTTAAAATTCATTTTAAAAAGTAAAAAAAAAACAAAAAAGTTTATTTTTTGAACAATTAGTTACGATGTAAGAGACTATTTGCTTTTACTCTGTGTGTTTCTACATTCATTGCTTCAGATAATTGTCAGAATTAGTGCGACACTTTACGCCCGTGGCATACTAAATAGGATAATGATTGCTGCCTTTTCATAAGAGAAACAAAACGTCTAAGGAACATCTAAATTACTGAGAGGTTGATTAGCATCAGTTAATTAATGTCATATCAACGTTAGCATTACGTATTATGTAGAAGAAAAACTACTATGGCTATTGTGAAGATGTAGATAGTTAAATGAAGTAGCGAAGAACTTTCACCGAAACGTAGGCCTATTCCAAGCCTTAATTACGCTGGAAATCAAGTGCCAAAGTGAATATATAGTATTAATCTAGTTATCGAATTCCAGCATACCTGTAATTTAAAAATCGACTTTTTAAGGGTAAATTCAGGGAACAGTATAACAATACAGGCAGTATAAGACCCCTTCTTTATTAACCGTTTCGAAATCCAAGTGGGTTATAGGTTACAAGAAACGTGACCAATAGATAACGGCAAAACTAGAACGATATTTTCATTAGTAACAATTCCAGTGACAACTGCAGAATCAGAAAAATGTTTTCATTAGTAACAATTCCGGTGACAACGGCAGAACAAGAACGATATTTTCATTAGTAACAATTCCAGTGACAACAGCAAAACCAGAACAATATTTTCATTAGTAACAATTCCAGTGACAACTGCAGAACTAGAGAAATGTTTTCATTAGTAACAATTCCAGTGACAACTGCAGAACCAGATAAATGTTTTCATTAGTAACAATTCCAGTGACAACGGTAAAACCAGAAAAATGTTTTCATTAGTAACCATTCCAGTAACAACTGCAGAACTAGAACGATATTTTCATTATTAACAATGCCAGTTACTACTACATAAATAGAAAAATGTTTCCATTAGTAACAATTCCAGTGACAACGGCAGAACTCGAACGATATTTTCATTAGTAGCAATTCCAGTGACAACGGCAAAACCAGACAAATGTTTTCATTAGTAACCATTCCAGTAACAACTGCAGAACTAGAACGATATTTTCATTATTAACAATGCCAGTTACTACTACATAAATAGAAAAATGTTTCCATTAGTAACAATTCCAGTGACAACGGCAGAACTCGAACGATATTTTCATTAGTAGCAATTCCAGTGACAACTGCAGAACCAGACAAATGTTTTCATTAGTAACAATTCCAGTGACAACGGCAAAACCAGAACAATATTTTCATTAGTAACAATTCCAGTGACAACGGCAGAACTCGAACGATATTTTCATTAGTAGCAATTCCAGTGACAACTGCAGAACCAGACAAATGTTTTCATTAGTAACAATTCCAGTGACAACGGCAAAACCAGAAAAATGTTTTCATTAGTAACCATTCCAGTAACAACTGCAGAACTAGAACGATATTTTCATTAGTAACAATTCCAGTGACTACTGCATAAATAGAAAAATGTTTTCATTAGTAACAATTCCAGTGACAACGGCAGAACTAGAACGATATTTTCATTAGTAGCAATTCCAGTGACAACGGCAAAACCAGAACAATATTTTCATTAGTAACAATTCCAGTGACAACTGCAGAACTAGAGAAATGTTTTCATTAGTAACAATTCCAGTGACAACTGCAGAACCAGATAAATGTTTTCATTAGTAACAATTCTAGTGACAACGGTAAAACCAGAAAAATGTTTTCATTAGTAACAATTCCAGTAACAACTGCAGAACTAGAACGATATTTTCATTATTAACAATTCCCGTGACTACTGCATAAATAGAAAAATGTTTCCATTAGTAACAATTCCAGTGACAACGGCAGAACTAGAACGATATTTTCATTAGTAGCAATTCCAGTGACAACTGCAGAACCAGACAAATGTTTTCATTAGTAAAAATTCTAGTGTCAACGGCAAAACCAGAAAAATGTTTTCATTAGTAACCATTCCAGTAACAACTGCAGAACTAGAACGATATTTTCATTAGTAACAATTCCAGTGACTACTGCATAAATAGAAAAATGTTTCCATTAGTAACAATTCCAGTGACAACGGCAGAACTCGAACGATATTTTCATTAGTAGCAATTCCAGTGACAACTGCAGAACCAGACAAATGTTTTCATTAGTAACCATTCCAGTGACAACTGCAGAACTAGAACGATATTTTCATTAGTAACAATTCCAGTGACTACTGCATAAATAGAAAAATGTTTCCATTAGTAACAATTCCAGTGACAACGGCAGAACTAGAACGATATTTTCATTAGTAGCAATTCCAGTGACAACTGCAGAACCAGACAAATGTTTTCATTAGTAACCATTCCAGTGACAACTGCAGAACTAGAACGATATTTTCATTAGTAACAATTCCAGTGACTACTGCATAAATAGAAAAATGTTTCCATTAGTAACAATTCCAGTGACAACGGCAGAACTAGAACGATATTTTCATTAGTAGCAATTCCAGTGACAACTGCAGAACTAGAAAAATGTTTTCATTAGTAACAATTCCAGTGACAACTGCAGAACTAGAAAAATGTTTTCATTATTAACAATTCCAGTGACAACGGCAGAACCAGTTAAAGTTTTAATGAAGTTTACCGGTTATATACATATAATTATTATTTTTGTAAAGGTTGTGGATACATATCATGTTGTTTTTCATAAATCAGCAAACAAATATATTTTGAAAATAATAGCATTTATGTAATAAGTCAAAGTACAACATGAATACAAACATAAAAAAAGAATATTTCAATTTCAAATAAATATACATTCGGCTATGAACGTTTGGTCAAGTTATACCCAACGTTAATTTAAATATTTTCGTTTTCTGTTTATTAAAATATTTTTTGTCTGTACTATAATTTTGTAGTGAATCATTTTAGTTCTTTGCAGATCGCAGACAGATGTAGGCTTAACTTCAGGTTGCGTGTTTTCAGCACCTGGCCCTGAATTTACAGCAAGCAATCAACCATATTGTGTCTCAACTGAATTCCCATAAATAATGTAGTAAAATAGCTTTTCGTGACTTGCGCTTATAAAATAATTATTTTGTATTTATTAGAGAGAAATTTTCAATACAAAAAACTAAAATTATTAAATAAATAAAAAAGTGTGCATGTCAAGAGTAGCTTATAATTTTACATACGTTTCTGTTTATAACGATGGAAACATTTTTACCAGTGTAGTGTACGTAGTGTGTAGGCATGATGGTTGCCATTTTATTTAGGCTATCATTCACTACTTAGAGACGCTGAATTCTTTTGTTTATAACAATTAATTATTTGATTAGTTGAAATGATAAAAAATATAATTTGTTACTCTTGAAGACTAGATCATAAGGTAAGGGAAAAGTAATCTAAAAAAAGTTTTTAAAAAACAAAATCTGATTTATTGAGCGAAACGAGGTCTCTGTTTCAACTCGATCGTTCGGCATTTGGTTTGTGTATTTGTTCGTTAAGCAGTTTCTGCCAAACGCTTTAACCGATTGTTTTGAAATTTGGTACGGAGGTACCTTGTATAAACACCGAACGACTTGTATGTACGATTTTTCCCAATTCACTTCTGTTGATGAAGGTCTCTAATTTACAATAACGAGTGTACGCAGTCTTAACCAAACACATTGACCGCATTTTTTTTTAAATACAGACAACCTCGTATATAACGCGGTTGAAGGGACGAAACCTGTATAAGCGCTGTAAAAGAGATAGCGTTGTAACCGAGTTTTCGGTAAACGAGTTTGTAAACGGCGGAAATAATGTATTTAGTGAAAGAAAATCATACTTTGTACTGTGTACATAATTAATGGCTATTTTATTATAATTTATTATACATATTACATATTTTAAAATATATTTTAGTTAAAACTAATAGAAAATAAGTACTGTACTGTCTAATATGTATAATGTAGTGCGTACCGTACACAGTTGTGAGGGTTCGTGAGATTCAAGTTTTGCCCCCAACTAAGGCGTACAGAGTGCGTGCGTGCGTGCGTGCGTGCGTGTGTGTGTGTGTGTGTGTGTGTGTGTGTGTGTGCGCGCGCGTGAGAGAGAGAGAGAGAGAGAGAGAGAAAACACTTTTGCCGCATCGACACAATTTACATTGTTTAGCCTGCAACAAAATTATAAGAAAGGGTTCGTTTCTCAACCTTTATTCTAAAAATAGAACACAAATTGTATTTCAAGTGAGAGTGACTTTAGGTCACAGTTGCTTAGAAAACTGCTAAGAGCACCAGCGGGACAGATAGAAAAAAAATGTACGAGTGAGAGGTCATATCCCCACCCTGTCACCATAACTCCTCCCGTTTCCTTCACTATCGCTGAGTAGTAACAGTTTGTAGACTAAGATTAGCAGACTCTGAGTCCCTGAACTGTTGGAGGGAACTGAAGGGGAATTCTCCGACATTCACGAGAAGTTCTCGCGCAGGCTTTTGCAAAGTGGCTGGACTATAACAACAGCGTGACAGCGTTGTATCCGAGACTAAAATACACGTACACTTAATAGGTCTATAGAATATTGGGGACATTATGAAAACAGCGTTATAACCGAGTTAGCATTCTAACCGAGGGCGTTATAACCAAGGTCGAATGTATATAAAAATGGACCGCAAAGATCACTCAAAGCTGACGTATGTGTAAGGTTTGTACACCCCTTTGTTGAGGTTAAAACTTCTGTGTCAAGATGGTAGCCTATGATTTAACGATGACTAGTGTACTCTGTTTTAGCCAGACGCATTAACCGATTATTTTGAAATTTTAGTAAGGCGGTAACTTATATAAACTTTGTATGATGTATGCGTAAGGTTTTTCCCATTTACTTCCATTTCAAGATGACGGCCTCTGGTTTGCAATGACGAGTGTACGCAGTATTAGCCATACGAATTAATCGATTGTTTTGAAATTTGATACGAAGATATTTTGTATAAAGCCAAAGTAATGTATGTGTAACATTTCCCTTCTATTTACATCTGTCTCAAGATGGTGGCCTCTAATTTAACGATGACTAGTGTTTGCAGTTTTAGTCAAACGCATTGACCGATTGTTTTGAAATTTGGTACTAAGGTACCTTACGTAGGCCTATTTGTAAGATTTGTTTACATTTACTCTCGTTTCAAGATTATGGACTCTGCTACAATATTTGCTGAATCGTAAAACTTATAATTTTTACTGCTTCATGGAGAAAGAGCATGCAATTTCTAATAAATTCGGTCAATAAAAGTTTTCGTAAATATTTCGGTTACTGGTTAAATTGGCGGAAAAGTTTACGAGCGCTATATCGGAGCGCTATAATGGATACTAATACCTGTGTATAGCTATATATCTGTGTATAGTTATCTGTATATATTAATTATGAATATACTGCAAGGTCTACTTTCTTTGAACTACCAGTAAACAGATTAGTAATTCTCTGCGCGCTGTATTTTTGTGCGCTCTGAAAAATTACTGTTCTGATGTCGAGATGTTACTGTCATTTCGAGTACCATGTTCTTGTTGGTGATTACGTACTACAAAGCTAATTCACTTTTGTTGCCAAATTTGACAGCAAATAAAACGTTTTTGTACTTCAGTAACACCAACTCTTCTAGACTTTGAGGAGGTCCAAGCCTCCCCTGATCATTTCATTAATCTTATTCGTCAGTTTCGTCTTTACTCCACAAGGCTGTTGAAGGCCGAACCTCTACAAAGTTGCCGTTACTCGGATCTCTTCAGTTATGCTGATAATCTTAATTAACCTTCCTTTTGATTATACTGGATGAATATTTATTTTAAACTCCATTGTGACCGGTGGTGTAGGCCTACTTCTCAATTTATCGAAATGTTCGTTAGCTCTAGGTAAAGTGAGTTGGTAAACAAATATTTAATATTTGTAGTTTCATAATATCATCTATTGTAAACATTTTATTTTTCGTTTAATACATTATAGCTTCACTACATGGCATCTTGCATCAACAGAGTCACTTTAGTAAAGGATTAAGAGTCCGGAGATTATGAGGATCGCTGGCCTGGACTCTGGTCCACCACCCCAAGAAATATTTTATTGGTCTTGGGGCAACTATAACTTGATTTTATGTTGTTAAGATCCCGCTGAATATTGGCAGAAGTTTCGTTATATTTTTCCTTCAGTTACAGATTTAAATAAGTTGCATAAAAAACCATTAATGAGATTAATATTTTCGTTGTAATCATCGTTGACAGATTTCATTTATTCATTTCAGTGCCGTCGAAAAAATCTTCTTTCCTTTAATAAACATTTGTACCTTATCTGTTATATTTCACGGTCGAAATAATTATCCGGTTCATAATTTTTGATTTGGAATGGTGACTTCTGGTCGTCTCCATCACCAATGTACATAACATTGGTTCTCTAACATAACTTACAATTTTTGTTATCCATTCTATCCATCTTTAGCTGTTGTCACTTGAATTCATCTTCTTGGTGTTTTCTATGGTACATGTTTCACTGTCGTAAAGTTGCTGTCTTTGTCAGTATTTTAGAACTTCAACCTAGTTTCTGTCTTTTCTAATAACTGGTGTGGAGTGTGAATAATAAACATTCAGTTGCAAATATAAGTCAGCAAATTATACGGAGGCTATTTATTAAACAAAACACTGACTTAAAGCATAAGTGAAGAGGAACATTTTGCGAGGTTGTAAGCTTAAATCGGTTCAGTAGATTCTAAGATATGAATTTTTAAAGTTGACAGTTTTTCACCATTTTTTGTCCTTAAATCGTTTTTCGAAAAAATGGCAAGAGAGAAAAAGTGTTTATTTTTGCCCTAACCTTAAAAAATTATTTACAGATCAATTTTAGCCGCCTCGGTGGCCTAGTTGATAGCGTACTGGGCTTTCACCCCGAGGACCCGGGTTCGATTCCCGGCCAGGGCTTGGCATTTTCATACGCTATAAATCTTTCCATCGTCTGCATTAGCCCAAGTGTGTACAATAGTCAAACGTTAAACACACAAAAAAGCAGATCAATTTTTAAATATTTTCTAATTTTGCAAAATATTTGTTAATACCAAATTACTTGCCACTCGAATCAAAAATTGTTGTTTAGTTTTTTTATTAGGAAAAATATAAAGAATCGATCCCGACAAATCTCAGTCGGTAGAATAGTGATGAGGGGTCAAGTCGATTTTTTGTGCATCTTTTTAGGGGTGCGCCGATCGTATATTTAGTTTCGTTGGCAACTGTTTCAACTTTTAAGTCGTGATTTCTGATGTACCGTGGAACTCCCACAACGTTCCTAAGTACTTCATTCTAAAAGACGTGGATAATTCCAATGTTACTCTTCTTGGCACAGCCCCAAAGGTGAATGCCATAGGTCCAGATAAGCTTTAGAATTTGCTTATATAAGAGCAGGTTATTGTACAATGACAACTCTTAATGCATTCCATGAAGTCATTACCTTTTCCTATATTTTATATTCAATCCTTCCTTCCTTTTAACATGCTCTTTCCAACGAAGTTTAGCATCCAGAGTCATTCCCAGACACTTTGCAATGTTCCCATAAGGAATTATTTAAGAGTTCACTAATACCGGTATTGGGACTGTTTTCCCGTAAGTAAAATTGATGTGTGTCGACTTTATCTCATTAAATCTAATTCTCCACTTCTTGGTCCAGCTATGTTCATTCATGTGTATATGTTCTAGAGCAAAAACAAATACTCAGATTCGGTTCAAGCCTTAACTAAGTGTATTAAGGTATATAGTTCTAAAATTAGGCACTCTTGTAAGAAAAAAATTTTTTTTCGAAAGTTATTTTTGGTCGAAATTAGATCAAATGTTGCCTTCAAGAATCGAAATAATATATATATATATATATATATATATATATATATATATATATATTTTGTTCATACAAGTAATATGAATTTGGTTGTAATTTTTCAAAAATAGGAAGCTAAGGAAAATTTTTATGATTTAAAAAAAAATTAAAATAGCTGCCATTCAGAAACGGTTGAACAGATTTTACTAGGTTACGAACTTGCCCATGCGATTCCGAAATAAATTTTTGTACCATGTTGAACCAAATCACACCAAAATTGCAAACGCAAAAAAACTAAAAAAAAAACAAAAAAACCGCTTATTTCAGCAGTTTATCTGAAGGATGGACGCTTATTTTAAGCTTCCAGGTCTTACCATGATGTCAGATCCAATAGCTCATTTTTCGATAGAAATTCGTTAAAAGTGTAATTTTAAACAACAGGGGAGAAAAACGTCAGCTGAAGGTGAAGTGCAAACACTCCAAGCTCAGCAGTTCTTTCTTCTCTGTAATTATTATTGCAGAAATCATTTCAAGAAGTACCTTGTTAGCAAATTGTTTATAACACCAATATAAAGTTGAAAAAGGAACATTGCAAATATTTAATTACCAAAGTATCATGTATAAAAAGAAATATAATACAAATCGAAATATAAGTTGCAGTAATGGACAGAGCGCTCCACGACCTTGTCGTAACCTTTCCACCAGCTTAACCGGTAACTATAATATTTACGAAAGCATTTATTTGACCAACTTTATAAGAAATTGACTCTTTCTCATTCATAACTCTTTCCCTGTGAAGCGGTCAAAATTATGATAGATTTTGCTGTTCAGCCAGTATTACAGGAAATAACTTGCAACTACATTCTAAACGTTAAGTCAGAGCTCTCCATCTTGAAACGTAAGTAAATGGAAAAAATATTACACATGGGCTTTGTAAGAGTTACCTTCGTAGCAAATTTTAGAACAGCCGGTCAGTGCGTTTGGCCAAAACTGTGTACACTCGTAATCGTTAAATCAGAGGCCACCATCTTGGAACAGAAAGTAAATGGGAAAAATCTTACACGTATGTCATTTTGGCTTTATACAAAGTAATTTCGAATCAAAGCAACAAACAAAAATCTTAGTGTGTTTGGCTAAAACTACTTACAATCATTAATTAAAATTAGAGACTGCCATCTTGAAATGGAAGTGAATAGAAAAAAACCTTACACATACTTCGTTCAGACTTTATACAAGGTGCAGCCGTACCAAATTTCAAAAGAATCGGTCAATGTTTTTAGCCAAAACTACCTAACAAACACACAAACCAAATGCCAAACGGTCGAGTTGAAACAGAGACTTCGTTTTGATCGGCTGTTTAAATTATAAATGATGCGAAGTAACAATAAACGAATAAATAAATAACTGGAGAGATATAAACATCACAAATTTAAAATTAAGAAGACACGTAAACAATAAGACTGATGGTAACCTAAACATAACTGATAAGAAACATTAACTGATAAGAAGAAAGAAGGCGGAATTTAATAAATGAGAGGGAAGCACAAAACGGTTCCCGAGAAAAGTGACCAGTACGCAGATTGTCTTTCAAATACTGTATTTTATTTTTTTTCCTTTTTTTCCGGCGAAAAACCGTTAAGGTTATCTTCGCCGTACTGTATTTTAAAAGCATGAGCAGGAATGGATAATGAGACGATACTAATATTGGCAGTATTAAGTTCTTCAATAACAAATTTGATGAATGATGGTTGTTACGTATTTATTTTACTCTTGGTGGCAGTAACAACTGGTACATTGGCAATGTGGAAATGCAGTACCCAAAAAGAAAAATAGATAAATATAACATTTTATAATTTTACGTGCAATAAAGGGCAATATTTTAAAATGATATATTCAGATTTTTAATTGAGGTTGTTTAAATTACAATTGTAACCTCAAGGAAGGCACTGCGTTCAGCACAGTGCATTTATTAATCGTCGCATTCGGTTAGACTCGGCAAAACACACCCGCATTCCTTTGCCTTCGGGTGTAGCCAATGAAGAGGCAAAGCAGCACTGCGAGATTCTGCAGTTCCTTCATTATTTGCGTAGTGAAGTAGTCTAACTAAATTTGTCAATTTACTCCAGTAATGAATTTCACAACTTTAATGGTTTAATTTTACTCTAAAGTGCACTCAGTAAAGAAAACATTGCATTGTGTTTAGTGATAATAACAATTCCAGTGACAACGGCTGAACTAGAACGATGTTTTCATTAGTAACAATTCCAGTGACAACGGCAGAACTAGAACGATATTTTCATTAGTAACAATTCCAGTGACAACGGCTGAACTAGAACGATGTTTTCATTAGTAACAATTCCAGTGACAACGGCAGAACTAGAACGATATTTTCATTAGTAACAATTCCAGTGACAACGGCTGAACTAGAACGAAGTTTTCATTAGTAACAATTCCAGTGACAACTGCAGAACAAGAAAGATATTTTCATTAGTAACGATTCCAGTGATAACGGCAGAACTAGAATGGTATTTTCATTAGTAACAATTCCGGTGACAACGGCAGAACTAGAACGATGTTTTCAGTAGTAACAATTCCAGTGACAACTGCAGAACCAGAAAGATATTTTCATTAGTAACAATTTCAGTGACAATAGCAGAACTAGAACGATATTTTCATTAGTAACAATTTCAGTGACAACAGCTGAACTAGAACGATATTTTCATTAGTAACAATTCCAGTGACAACTGCAGAACCAGAAAGATATTTTCATTAGTAACAATTCCAGTGACAACGGGAGAACTAGAATGATATTTTCATTAGTAACAATACCGGTGCCAGCGGCAGAACCAGTACGATATTATCATTAGTAACAATTCCAGTAACAATGGCATAACCAGAATATTTTCATTAGTAACAATTTCAGTGACAACGGCAGAGGTAGAACGATATTTTCAGTAGTAATATATCCATTGACAACGGCTGAACTAAAACGATATTTTCATTAGTAAAATTCCAGTGAAAACGGCAGAACTAGAACGATATTTTCATTAGTGAAAATTCCAGGGACAACGGCAGAACCAGAACGCTTTTTTCTACGCTAAGAAGAGGGATATCGTATTTAAGTAATGGAAGAACCATGAGAGATTGACAGGGCTGAGTATCAGTTAAAAAACATGATTTCACAAATATCAAATTTTAATGAAAAGATTATTGCTAATTTTCGTCAACGTAAAAATAGAAGAATGTACTACTTTTAAATAACATGTGTTATAATATTTTGTTAAATTTATATTTGCATTATAACTTAAATTGTATAATAAATCGGTTACAATGTTACTTGTGTAACACTGTAAATAGGTTATTTATTGGTGGGGAAAAATAAATTTTACACAAAAATTCTACATACCCCTTATTAAAATACCCTCCGGAAGCCACTGCTCGGACGTTAGCGCCTCACATAATAAGTGTGAGGGCCGTTAGATGTGTCACAATGGGACAATTGATTTATAGGTAGCGATCGTAATTGAACCACGTGTTTCCTACCGAACAGCTGTAAGTTATAGCTGGCCAAGGTTCTGTGGCGGTAAGGATCATTTTCTTATTTTTTCTTTTTATTCATCTTAATAATGTAAACTGAGTGTGTACATAAACATTAAAAATGAAGTTAGAATAAAATAATATTTCGATGCAATAACTTTGATAAGCCATCAATGCAAAACAAGCAATATTGGATAGTTTGTATCCCTTAGGAACTCTCTGATTATACTTTGTCCAGAATAGCTAGTTACCTTTACGTACTTACGCACATATGTGCCGTATACAAGTGGTACTATCATACACTTATTCGAAGCAAAATGAGAGCCACTCAGAATGGGCCCAACTTATTTTAAAACTGCATATTTTCTCGAGCTCTAGAAGCAAAACGGGTTGACTACACTTCTTAATTAATTTTTTTTTATATATCATGCATTTGAAGAAGCCAAAACTGATATTAAACACATTTCTGTCTGATTGAATGTCTGTTTATTACTTAAAAATTAAATCTATGTTTACTGTCCACTGTCCACTGGCAAAAGCCTAAAGGATTTTAATAGAAACCTTCTTTTTTTAAGTATAATTGTTAGTAGCTTTTAGGCTACCTTAAACTTTCATACAACTATTTGAAACAAAATAGTTGGAAGTGAAAATGCTGGATTTATTTTATAACGCAGTATTTTCCGGGAGCTCTAAATTTATTGTAGTTTACTTTGAAACATATTTATTTAAGTCAACTTTCAAAACAAATTAATCAAATAAAGCCTAATTTTCCTAAAAATTACCGTAGCGAGCCACGTACACAGCTAGTTCTGGATCAAATTAAATGGCAGTGATAATCACGTACGCTTTTCTAATTTGGTAACCAAAATATAAATTCTAGACATTTTGGAAAAAAATATAAGCGTTTTTGAATCTGAAGCATTTTTGAAATCGTGGAACAAATCAAAACTTTATGACGAAAAAAATAATTATTAACATATAATGTGTTATGGGATATACAATGAAAGCGTTTCGAAAGTTATAAAAAATTTAGCACATTTAACACAAAAGCCCGCAATTATAGAAAAAAATTATAAAAATTATACTTATAAGAAAATAAATTATAAATTAATATGTTTTAGTCCGTTTTTTGCATTTTTAATTTAAAGAAAAACTAGTAAACTATTTCAGGCAGAAAACTGAGGAAATGTAAAGACATCATGCTCTTTTGCCTGAATATAATACATATTTTGTTGTGATATTTTTATGGACGCTATTTTGTATAGTACTGAGGTCAATCTGAAAAATAATGTATTAACAATACTGTACGGTCAGGCTTAATATTATGAGATAATTGGGCAACTGTCGACAATTTTTTCTGACAGCTGTAAAGTGATCAAACACAAATTTGCTATTCGTTATATATTATTGCGTTTAAAATAAAATATAATTAAATTCAGTGACACAATTAAATAAAAAGTAAACCTTTTTCATACAAAATAAATAAATTGAAGGTATTTTTTTAAGGTGTAAGAAAATACTAAATGTTACGAGCACTGTCGTGGAGCGCTTTGTATACTAATTAAGAATACACTACGATGTCTACTATTAATTTAATAATAGTTAATTTTCAAAATCAAAATATAATTAAATTACAGTACTTCTTAATTTATCAACAAAAATTATGCTATATTTTTTGAAATTACACAATAGGTTTAGCTTTTATTGAAGTTCATAAATACAAAAAGTAAAATATGGAGAAATCCTGAAAACAGTTTTTTCCCAACTATGGATTTGATAAAATTTCAAGATTTTAAAGTACCGGTACATAAAAAATTGAACTTTTTAAGAGATATAGAGGCTCAATGTAAACTTTTTGTGTGCGAAATATTTGTTTGGAATCAATATTAGCCTACATTTATTTTCAAGAGTTACTCTAGGCCTACACTAAATAAATAAGTAAATAAAAAAAATCCTGTAATATTTTATCCCTTAACTAATCCTAAATATTTTTTGTTGTGTACATTTTTCTTTGGTACGGGCGCTATAAAACTATTTTACATCAAATTTTATACTCATCGGTCTCAACGTTTACGTGTAAGAGTTGCGTTGCTGACAGACAGACATCTTTTTACGAATTTATACGAATGAAATACCACGGTCCTTGGTTTTTCCTACGGACGCTAAAACTTTTATGAAGTAATACATATTTTATGAAAAAAGACAATCTCTTGTTTGAAGACTATAAGGTATAACAACAAAGTAAATTTTGCAGACTTGTTTGCCTACGTACTTAGGGATTTACTATTCAACAAACACTTAGATAAACAATGCAAATAAATATTATTCTACTGTCACTGATGTTTGTGACAGTTGCAGCGAAGCTTGCTCGATCAATATGTCGTTTTACACCACTGTCAATGCCATCCCTCGTCCGTCGAACAAACAATCTGATATAAATTGTCTATAATTTTGTAATAGGAAATGTAACAATCACTGTTATCTTAATAAAACAGTTATTCAGGAAAATTGGAGTACTTGTATAGTTTCACAAAAATTCTTTTTTATTTTTATTTGGTGATGTATGTTTTGCCATGAGACATCTTCAGACGTAGTAAAGGTAGAAGTTATAAAGTATAGAATCACTAATATAGTGATTCTCTCTGGAAGGGAGAAGGTAAAAAAGAAAGAATTTATAATGTAAGAAGATCGGTGTCCAAACAGGTTGGAAAAGCCCCTAAACTTGAGTAAGGGAGCGAAGTTGATGATATTAGTCTGTTCATTTATTTAAATTAGGATTTTACAAGTAGATCTATGTTTCCAGAATTTATGAATTGTTTAGATGAATACTTTTTTGGTTTTTGTGGATTGCAGTGATGTTGTTCAAATTAAAGGAATGCAGTTCTAATAAATGATTCGCAAAATTTGAGTAGTTGTTTTTAAAGTTATTGTTTAGGGATTTTCTTAGTGTCAATTTTTCCTCTACCCTCTATCTTCCAGTTTTAACATCAGTTGTATAACTATATAAACACACTTTACAATTTTTAACTTGACTATGTCTGAAGATACCTCACGGTGAAACATATGTCACTGAACACAAAAGAATTTTGTTAAACTAACCTATGTAAGTGTTCTAATTTTCGTGGATAACATAGTGTTTCACTAAGTACCGACTGTGTGATCAAAATATGAAACAGCTAACATCTACTCGTTACATACTTCACAGTTATTAATTATATATTTACAGATTGCAGAGTTAACAATCATAAGACAATAGCGACAAAGAAAATGAAAATAAAATAAATGTAATATTACAATATTACCAAATATAACCGAGTTATTACGTAAGTAAACAAAACAACGCATAACTTAGCCTTTAGATTAACTGAAGGTAAGACCGTTAATTGAACTCAATGATAAATCAAGACTGTTAAAAACAAATACAAGAAAATATGGATTCATTGTTTATGAGGAAGATTTATCGAGTGAATCGGATTATAAACGCACGGTTTAAGACGAATATTTAGAACATGAACAGTGAAACTACAAGAATTGCTATCCTACAGAACCTTCAGTAAATGCGGTTCATCATCCTGATGAAACATTCATTAATTTTATTGGAAGA
Source organism: Callitettix versicolor (assembly GCA_022606455.1). NCBI lineage: Eukaryota > Metazoa > Arthropoda > Insecta > Hemiptera > Cercopidae > Callitettix > Callitettix versicolor. The sequence goes on from CM040182.1 coordinate 37,914,744, forward strand.
TTAGCGTTCTTCTCGTATCTTAAGAATAAAATGAGGATATCAAATTAGTAATTATACTTTACTGCATTTTCTGTCTCCGCAGTTACACAAACTAATTTATAACAGTTATAGGCCTACCTCTGAAAACCCTCTAACTATAGGCCTAAAGACTACGATGAGCTGGTTCTATTATTAACTGATTTTGTTGACCCTCGGCCAAGCACATGGAATTTGCAGTACGCGTTTATTAACAATTCAACAAGAAAATAAAACTACAAATAAATATTTCGAATATAAATATGAATCGAATAAAATGACGGTAAATTGTAGTTCTGGCAGAGCAGCAGTGGATATCGTTGTTTATGGGACAAAACTTCTGCAAGATCAAACTAAAATTACAATAAAAACATAACCGTATACTATATTGGTTAATCGCAAAGTCGTAAATTCAGAACATGTAGGCGTACACACATAATGAACATTACTAATTAATTAATGTAATAATACACAAAATAATTTTAAAAAACCGTACATATTAAATTGTTCATGAAAATTAATCTGTCATAAACTAATAATTAAATGAACAGTTTATACTCTCAAAATAGTGAAACTATGTTACTATATTTGATTTTTTTTATGCGAAAACCTAAAACTATTAAAATAAAAATATTTAGATCTACGAAAAAACAAATACATTTAAGAACTACAACAATGTATGAAGCTATAAAACTTATAGAAATACTAAACTAAAAGTTAATAAATTAAAAGTGAAACCCAAAACAGAACAAAACACAGAAGAGCGCAAAGGACTATGTGCAGCGTAATTTAGTATTTACAAAAAATTAAAAAAGTCTAATGTAAGGCTGTAAAGAGAACCTATACAAATAGCAAGAGAACTATTTAAAGATTTGCAAAAACATTTAGAGAGAAAGTCAGCATTCGGTAAATTTTTTAGGAATCTCTCATGTAATATCACCAGTAAAGAAGCGTCCAGTCCACATTCGGTGTATTACATTCCTGAAGTATGTGTTTAGTTGTGTATAGTCGTCTCACATAACTGGTATTGGGATGGGTCTTTACGTTACATTAGAAAACTGTTTGTTAGCAACAAATGATCGATAAACTTTTTTATCTCTTCATCTCTAAGACTTGCACTGACGACCTTCAGAGACAAACAATATTTTGTGTACCTTTTATTTGTTATTATCTACTACGATCCATTCATTCTACCCCGCAGGGGGTTGCAGACTAGCTGCACCTATTGAGAGGATTTAGACATCCCTCGCGGTACCCGAGTCTAACAAACACATATTTACAACACTACGCTTACAAGTTTAACACTTTACACTCACGCTTACATTTAGGGAGACGATAATAGCCTCAATGTGCTTTTCGCCTTAAAATAAATAAAAAAAACATTCATTTTGCAAAAAAGAAAATATGTTGCTGCCTTAGTGAACGTTAAACTCCTTTGCGACGCGCTTAGCCTTTTAAGGCTGTAAGTTCTGAACCGGAAATTAATATGTCCTATGTACCAATTTGTAGATAAAGAGTTGATTGGGAGGTATCAATTTTCCAAAATTTGATATAATTTCGTTAAACGTTACAAGCAGTTAAAATCTGTAAACTTTGAAGTAATGTAGGCTATATTAAAAACTATTCTACTTATTAAACAAATTAAAAAGTATTGTTACTTAGAAACTTATTTAACTTCAATTTAAAACCAACTTTATAATTGTCAGGACTAAAATCAGAACATTGTTGAGATAACTGTAAAATTATAATTGTCGGGAACATTGAGATCGGTTAGCATCTAAAAAGACTTCAAAGCTGTAAATACCTCGATATGACTACAACATGAAATGAGATGTACATGTAGATAATTTAGTGAAAAAAAAAAACAAATGCTTGGTGTATGTACTCTACAGCTTAAGACAATTTTATCAAAGAAACAACTGTTACAAGTATACTAAGGTCTTTTTCATAGTGCAGCAGTGTGTGGTGTTATTGGATGGGGTGGATTCTACAATGCATCCCTGGAATCTTTAAGCAGACTTCAAAAACGCATTTTAAAAATAATGGGTATCACAGCCGCATCTAGCCTATCTGATACTAATGCTGCAGTCGCATCTAGCCTAGCCTGTCTGATACTAATGCTGCAGTCGCATCTAGCCTAGCAGTCGTTTGGGTGAGGGCGGTAAACAAGAACCGTTGTAAGGAAGGAAGTACCGGGAGTAGTAGTTGGAAGGAAGGGAAAACAAGTTTAAAAAATAAATCGAAAAGCGATCGATTAACAATAGATAAATGCACGTTCGATGGAAGGAGACATTACAGATTTGTGTAAAAACAATGTCCAAAACACGTATTTGGTATTCGAAATGCTTGTCCCGGTTTGGACGACGGGCAGGGATAGCAGACTGTCAGTAGCGCCACATAACCCATAAATTTAATGACTTTTAAGTTAATATTGAAATTGTTCGAAGCACGTTATGCGAAAAAGTGGCATTTGAAATGGGATTATCTATTCATAATTAATAAGTTAGCTTCGTAAAATATACAAAATATTGTCTGATTTGTTTGTGATGACGCGCATGCGTCTGACAGAAAGGTCAGATTAGCGAAGCTCGGATCAGCGAGACTACTGTACTTTGAAAAATGAGATTTCTCTTCCACATAAATTAAAAATGGCTAATCAATGTTTTAAAACAGCAAATAATTTCAGTGAGTTTAATATTTTATGTTCAAATTGTAACAACTCACCAATAAGTTTACGGTGAGCAACAAAACAGCGAAATTCCGTTCCTGTATGTATATCAATCCATTTCTTTAATATCAAATACACCGGTGTCCTTGATTTTTGATTTGGTTCCACCTGTTGGTTATAGCATTTTAATTAACTCCTTCATAATATGCAGACAAAATACACAACATTAGGCTTGTGACATTTTTTTGGGTCAAAGTTCTGTATCATAAACATTTAAAACAAAATATTTGATTGAAGTTACTTATAATATATATTACAGAAATAAATAACTGAATGTTGGTATATAATTATTTAGTTGAAGTTAAATAAGATTGCAATAAATCTTAGCTGGAAAATATTACTATTACAAATAATACTGCATTACAGCTTTATTAGAAAATATAATGCAATAATAATATCAGTATCTAGTTTCTGTAATTAAATGTAAACTTATAGTTTCATACTATAGTTATAACCTTGTAATCATGGAAGAATAAAATTTTTCATAGACTAAGTTTATTAAAGTTACATAAACACCAACAAAGTTATCACAATAACCTGTAATGAACGAAATTAGGTGTTTTTTTATTAAAAGAACAAAAATTGTTTTTGATATTTTTTAAAACAGAGAGTACATATTTTTTGATCTGTTTTATAATACGGTCAAAACAATCTTTTACAGAATAAAATATTAACTTAATAATACTTTTTATACACTTCGGTTTTAATAAAGATTTTTATGCAATCATTATTAACCCATTTTCTACTAATATAGGATACACGAGCTCAATTATAAATCTGATAACAATTCAAGGAATATGTGATAATCAGTTATGTACTTTTACTGACAGATTTAAAACATATCTCTGGAAAATTAAAATCTTTGATTTTAGTAACAAAAAATTTAACTGTAAAATATGGTTTACAAGGTGTAAAACCTACACTTTTCTGCAAATTCGAATTTCCCTAGCATATCATTAATTAAGATTCCATACAACATAAGCTCATATCTGATTCTTTTATAAACCTAATTTTAACGGATACTCAATTATCAGAAATAAAATCCAAATTTGTAGCAGCTGTCCGGAAGTAAAAAAACTCGAAATTACAATGTTCAGCGCATGAAATTCAAACAATGCATTTGTAAGAAAACACTGAATGTAGGTTATTTAAATAAAATTATATAAAGAAATAAATTAATGTGTGGAATATAATGTATTTAGAGGGGCCATGTTTTAAAAAAACTATATACAATAATCACTTGCCCACTAAGGACTCAGCAATCCAATATCTACAATAATACTTTTCTTTCTAATATGCTGTACTGTAAAATAAATTTGATAAAATGCTATTACAACTGCATTACTCTTTTATAATTCTGAGAAGGAAAAAAAGAGACAAGAGGTTTTGTTTACTTAGAAATAAGCAATGAGGGTAGTCTTGTTTATGTCTGCATATTTTCAATAGTTCAGAAAAGGTTCATGTGCTTAGAATTGCCAGCTTAGCAACTATGTGACATTTAACGATATAAAATCTGATTTATGTAAATAAATCAGATTATTTGTTATGCAGGTCCTAATCAGAAATATATAAACAACGCTCTTTGACTGGATGACTTGTGAAGTAAGCATAATATTCACTGTAAACATAACATTTAATACTTGTAACAAGTTCCGGGAAATGCACGCTTACATATTTCAGTGTTATATATGTATTCTTACACTCTGCATGTTTGTTTCAAAGTTTTACAATTGTACACTAAATTGTAACAAGGATTAATAATTTTATTACTTAAATAAAGTAGATTACTCCATAAATAAATTACTGCCACCATTTCGTCCTTATTGAACTTGGCAGTGCATTATTATAAATTAATCACTGTAATGTAAGAAATAACCTAAACTAATTGTTGATGAATCAAAAGCTGACAACAAATAACTTTTAACTGTTCTTTCTTAAACAGAGCTTATCTTCCTACAGATAAGCAATAAGTCAACTACCAACACTCTGAACCTTCATTATGTTTGTTTATTCTATTCTCAAACAAACCTAAATTTAAATATGAATGGAT